>JAGSMP010000100.1:600000-927500 GCA_029286625.1 Parnassius orleans | reverse complement strand
AATTCCACTGCTGCTTTTATGTTTAAGTATTTTCATGTTTTATTTTAATGAAATTAACGTTTTATTTAACACGATGATTTATACTAACACGATGGAGCGTGAATAAAGCTAATAAAACGTTGTGAAAAGATGATTTTTTTTTCATCAGGATCGATTTTATATTTCACCCATCATCTAAGATATAGTTAGTACTGTCGTCTGTCTTCGTTTTCGGGAGCGTTTCAAAATACCCTGTATATTTCAGTTCAAATATAGAAATCATTATACACCGTTGTTGCAGCTTTTGAAAATACGAGAAAATAAGATATCTACTTTTATTTGAAATTATCCCAATTTGAATGTGATTTATGGACGAAAACTACGCGTGCGCGCGCTCCTGTGTGTGCGATTCAATTCACAAAGGTTTTTGCCGACCGGGTGACCCTTACGAATGTGTAGTAAAATAGTAGGCGTTAGATGTGAATGACAATCAGTTAAAATAATTCATTACAACGCATTCTGAATTTAAAGGATAAAAAGGACAGAATGTTTGAGATTTTTTATATTAATTTTCTTCACCATTCGCCTCTGGTACTTATTCTGAACCTTCTCTGCAAATTTGGGCGTATATTGCAAAATAACGACACATGACACAAATAAACCAAGTAGGATATCCAACGGCATCAATGAAAGTATTTTTTTTTTAAATAAAGGTCCTAGTGCTGCACCTTCTGTGTACACAATCCTCTTTAAAATTCTATTCATCATTGACGAAACAAGTTGGATTTTTATAGAATGATACTGATAAACTCGTACATTCTATTTAATGGTAAATGGATACTGTGGCCCGTAGACATCTATATCTACCCTTGCTTAAGAATCAAAATGCAGATGCGTTGTTTCCCCTGAGGACTAAGGAATCGTAAAAGTCTCGTTTCAAAGACCAGTCTCCGGACCCAAAGGAACAAAAAAATATTCCAAAGATGTTAAATAAAATATTAACTAGAAACATACTAAACATTTGTTTTTCGTTTTTTGGGTGTCGTAAGGGGCGATTGGGGCAGATACTAGGAAGATCTTACGGCTTTCGATAGATGGTAGCATAACCATCTCGTTTCCCTATACAGCCTCACAGCCTGTTATTATAATGGCTCTTTAAACCCTTAAAACCGGCCGAAAGACAGTAGTGCAACCTAAACAGACTAACTTCAAGGTAGAAAAAGAGTCCTCCTAGTAAATAATTGTAATTGCTTCATTACCTTTTCAGAAATGAGGAGGCCATTACCCAGAAGTGGGATGTAGGTATATAGGCTATATGTCAGTTAGTTGTGCAGGAACGGACCTGTTCCACGACGGTGGTGAGGTACGCGTCGCAGGCCTCCTGCGGCAGCGTGCGCACCAGCACGCTCAGCGCGCGCGCCATCTCGCGCCGCCAGCGAGCCGGTGCGCCCCGCGCCAGCCGGTAGCACGGCGGCGTGCTGCTGTTGTCGAGACTGTACCTGATGCACAAACACGCGTTTATGATAAAATTATAGTAGAATTAGTTTCATCATCATCATTACAGCCGTTCACAAATCCACTGCTCACCTACATAGGCCCTCCATGCTCCCCTGCATAGGCCTCCCCCAAGTAAGTAGTCAAGTAATAAACTAAATCTATACAAATAAATAAAATTGATGCGTCTGTTTGTGTGCAACCATCGACTTCCTGCATGTCTTACCAGGTCGTCACTCCATTTACTGGGGGGACATCCCACACTTCGCCTACCGGTACGTCCTCGTTTTTAAGTCTATCGCGCAGAGAAAGCCCGAACATCCATAGCTCGCTGAGTGACCTAGAGCTTCCTCATATATAGAATTAGTTTGTTAATGTTACCTAAATATAGTACAAAAGACTGTTAATTTGATATATTACTTCAATATATCGACTAAATTGGCTATATATTAAAGATAGGCCAAATTAAGAGTACTCTTAACCAACGAGCATGTATGAAGGAGGCGAGAGAGGTGTGTCAGGATCGTGACAAACGGAAGTCCGTAGTTTATGCCTAAACCTTTGAGTGACAGGCGTGAGTATTTATGTGTTATGTTGTGCAAAAAGTTCGCTTCCACTATAGCCTTCAGTTTGTCATTATCAACTTTCTTCTCTGCTACGAGGTTCATTTGTAATGTCAAAGTTTTCCAAATGAATGATATAGTGTCAAAAACTAATAGTTCGTTGGTTAGTAGAGCAAGGTCCGTATACGTCAATGATATTGTATACCGGTTGAGACGCATTGTTTCCACGCCAGAACTAATTTACAAAATAACATAATAGGTCGGGGAAAAAGTTTCTTCGTATTTTATTTGTATAAAATTGAAGAAAAATCTCTTTGGTTGTATTGTTGGAATCTGGCTGGGTTTAATATTGTTACGAGCTTGGGGTTCGAGACAATTAAAAACTGCCGAGTGAATTACCAAAATTGACACTTTAATTATAGAACACTAATTACAACTTAAAAGCACACTAATAACAAAACACAATTATACTACTGATCACTTTAATTCGCAGTTGTATCGCTTCGAAGTATTCGCTTGTATCGCCAATTCAATACTCACTCGGTCGCGGTCTATACCGGCCTTATATAGGGCCTCAGATAGTTTCCAGAACCTTCTACTGTAGAAACATCTAGAATGTTCGAGTACATATCGGTCCCGAAATTTCTAGAAGGATCTTGACTCTCCTAGTTCTGCTACTCGATACTAGAGGGCGCTAGTGGTAACTAGTGTTGCCATGTGCAAGATTTTAATAGTGGCGCGCAACACTGCCCCCTCCTAAGACATGCTCGTCCCGAGCATTATTGGCCCCATAATAACGCGCCAGTCGATCCACATGGACGATCTTAGAGTACCTCTTGCACCTTTCTTTATCCGGTAGGTTACGTCATTGACCTTGTCACAATCCGGTACGGTCCGTCCCATTTAGCTTGAAGCTTAGGAGATTTCCTTTGCTGCGAACTGGATTGTGTAACCACACTAGTGAACCTTCGTCAAACCCTTTGTTGTTCATTTTGCGACACCAGTCCTCGACATCGTCACGACAGTGGACCCAGTAAAACCGTTCTCGGATCTTCAGTAGAGTTCGTTTGACTCCAGGTGGCCTCCTGAACAACCATTATGGTACAGCTGTAGAACATCCGGTACTTTAGCTTTAGGGACAACCATTTGCAAATGACAACTGTCTCCCCGACCATTTTCCCATTTACGGCACAGGACTCCATCCTGAATCCGCAAGCTGTTCCATTGGGCCCAATAGCTTTTCGTGGTCGAACTCATCGCTGAGACGTCACCCACTTGGGCTTAGGAGCACTGGCCTTCATCCATTCCAGAATCGGCTTGATGTCCGGATCTTCCTGCTGTGCATGTTGTAGGCTGTCCTTCCACTCATTGCTGAGCTGGTCTGTCCTGAGCATCCTCACAGACACCACTTCTTTACCCTCTTGCCTAGTACAATGCTTGCAATCTTCAGGACAATGTCTTCTTGACAATGCATTTGCGTTGCCATGAGATTTCCCGCTGTGCTGGGCGGTGCTGATAGCCGCACTGCCCCTCGAGATAGTTCACCTTCCTTTCCTTTCGCTTAGGCAGCTGGATCGAAGATGGCCCTTTCCCACAGCCGTAGCACCTAGGGCTGTATCCTTATTGCGGTCGCGAACTGTAGCTGCTGCAATCTCCCTGACGCGATGGGAACGATGATCCTGTCGCACGGCTTCCACCTCCAGTGCATGGGCTAACGCGTCCTTAAGCGTCTCGTGGTGCCCGAGCCTCACAGCAGCTCTGACTTCAAGGTCGCGGATGCCGTCGATGAATGTCTGCACCAGGTTCCCTACAATGAGCGCAGGTACAGACTGGTATGCTTTTCGAACCAGCTTTTCCACCTCAAGGGCCCACTGCTGCAGGTTTTCGTTGCTGCGTTGCACGCGATCTTTGAGCTGCGCACGAAAGACGTGTTCCAGGTGAGCGTCGCCATATCTCGCCTCCAATGCCTCAAGGAGCTGCTCGTAAGTCACTTCCTTACCGAGAGCTTCCAGAACAGTTAAGGCCTGGTCGCGCAGGCCTAGGGTGAGAGTAGTCATGGCCTGACTTTTATTCCAGCCGTTCGCCTTCATGACAGCCTCGAACTGGATTTTGTAGGCCGACCAGGAAGAAGTCCCGTCGAACGGCGGCACTTTGAATCCACGTAGCGAAGGTGTTGTAGCTACCACGGGAGCTGTAATTCCATCCCCAATTTTTAGTTCGTCCAGCGTTTTCTTCACGTCAGCCATCACGTTGTCAACCCGATTGTTCACTTGGTTGATTCGGGTTTCAGCTTCCGACAGGCGGTTGTCATGTTGAGCAACCCTATCCTTCACCTCCCTTATCTCTTTCCCGAAGGTAGCGTGAAGGTCCTTCATGAGAAGCATCTGCTCCTCCTGTCCCCGCTGCAGCCGCTCTTCCAACCGACGGGCCTGTTCTTCCTGTCGGCGGGCCTGTTCCTCCTGTCGGCGGGCCTGCTCCTGCAGCATCATCATCAGAGCACCTAAGTCAGGTGCTGCAAATGCAGGAGCTGCTGACGGGCCGACCTCCGTGGTCGGCAGCTGGCCCTCCGACGCTTGCGATGTTGTACCACCAAATCGTCTCTGGTCCGTCTCCTGTTGGCGTTGACTTCGGCATGGATACCTCCGTGTCATCTTTAGGTAAAATCGGCATGATTAAATCCCACTTCTGACACCAATTGTTACGAGCTTGGGGTTCGAGACAATTAAAAACTGCCGAGTGAATTACCAAAATTGACACTTTAATTATAGAACACTAATTACAACTTAAAAGCACACTAATAACAAAACACAATTATACTACTGATCACTTTAATTCGCAGTTGTATCGCTTCGAAGTATTCGCTTGTATCGCCAATTCAATACTCACTCGGTCGCGGTCTATACCGGCCTTATATAGGGCCTCAGATAGTTTCCAGAACCTTCTACTGTAGAAACATCTAGAATGTTCGAGTACATATCGGTCCCGAAATTTCTAGAAGGATCTTGACTCTCCTAGTTCTGCTACTCGATACTAGAGGGCGCTAGTGGTAACTAGTGTTGCCATGTGCAAGATTTTAATAGTGGCGCGCAACACTATCAATACATATAGGACATTAAGAAAGAGGAAAAAAAAAGTAAAAAAACACTTTCCCGCCATTTTTCAATTGTTTTTCTGTCCGCTAAAATAAATGAATCTAACGAAGAAATTCGATACATTCTGAAGTTTTATTACAAAAAAGGGAAAAATGCGACCCAAGCCAAGCGAAAAAACTTTTTGACATTTATGGATCTAATGCAGTGTCAGTAAGAGTAGCACAAAGTTGGTTCAAGCGTTTTCAGTCCGGGAATTTTGATGTCAAGATGCAGCTCGCTTTGGTCGCCATTATACGGATAAAGTCGATGCCAGTTTTGAAAAAGTGGAGCAAGATCGGCATATTAGAAGTAACGACATAACCAAGGATTTGAGGATTGACCACAAAACAGTTTTGACCCATTTGTAAAAGTGGCTACACAAAGAGCTCGATATTTGGGTACCATACGAGCTTACTGAAAGAAACCTAATGAATCGTGTACTCATTTGCGATTCTCTATTGAAACGTAATCAAATCGAACCATTTTTGAAAAGATTGATCACTGGTGATGAAAAGTGGATCACCTACGACAAGAACGTGCGAAAAAGATCATGGTCAAAGGGTAGTCAAACTCCACAGACTGTAGCGAAACCCAGATTAACACGCAATAAGGTGATGCTGTGTATGGTGGGATTGGAAGGGCCTTTACCGCCGGGCAAAACCGTCGATTCGGATCTCTACTGCCAACAACTAATGAGATTCAAGTAAGAAAATGAGAAAAAACGGCCGGAATTGATCAAAAGAAAAGGAGTGTCTTTCATCGTGATAACGCCAGACCACACACATTTTAGGCCACTTAGGAAAAAAGTGTTAACGCATCCACCCTTATAGTCCTGAATTTGCATCCTCAGATTTTCACCGGTTTCGGTCTCTTCAGAATTCTTTGGATAGTGTTAGGTTAACATCAAGAGAGGACTGTCAAAACTATTTGTCACATTTTTTTAAATCAAAAATCCCAAGATTTCTACAGCAACGGGATTATGTCACTACCTCCAAGATGGCAACAAGTTATCGAACAAAATGGCACATATGTATTATAATTAAATGTAATTAAACTTTGAAAAAAAAATGTCTTGAATTTGTATATAAAATACGAAGAAACTTTATCTCCGACAATAGATTTAGTAATTAACTAACCTATATCTATGTCTCCGACCCATTATTCAAAAACCGAAATAACACGAAGTTGTTTAACCGAACAAAACTTAAAAAGGGATCACAAAGAAATAAATGAATAACTAATTTTGGAAAAAGAAAAACATACATTAAATATAACATATATTTGAATTTTGAATTCTAAGTCCAGCAATAGCAGTTTAAAGTGGCCAGTTCAATTGTCAGTAATAAAAGCCATACCATTTATTTAGCAATGTTTTGTCATTCTCATCTTCTGCGGCTTCTAGCGCCGCTTTGAAATCTGCACACTCCAGGGTGTGCGGCAGCAACGGCGTACCGAGTCCCGAGTTGAGGAACAGCACAGGTACTACTGCACCAAGCTCGGATTGACCTGGAACATAAGGCATGAATATTTAGAATATTTATAATAAGTAGTGGACATCTGTGAAAGGTACGCGGCGGCTCATGGTCTCAGATATAATTTATTTTTTTATTTAAGCTTTCATGCACAAAGTTGTACATATGTCGGACTTAATGCCATAGGGCATTCTCTCCCAGTCAACCATTAGGCTAAACAGAGATAGACAAACAAGAGGCGGTGCAGCAATAATCAAAATAGAAAGGGCTAAAAAAATTTTATATACATATAAATATACATATACACACACATACATACACATATATATTTTAGTACAAACAATATATACATATATAAATATATGCATACAAATATACATGCATACACATATACATGCATACAGTACATATTATATACACAATATATATAAATATTATCTATGTCAGAACAAATATCAAATATGCATAATTAAGTAAATAAAAATAAGAGTTGTGTTAGTTCAAACTTGCAACGATTTTTTCACATGCTTTCGGACTTGATTTTTAAAAACAAACTTGTTGGGAGCTTTTTAATGTCAAGAGGTATGTCGTTCCAGAGTCTGATGGCCGTGAGGGCGAAAGAGTGAGATAAATAACCAGTACGGTGTAAAGGAGTGAGCAACTTAAGATTAGCCGAAGAACGGAGAGAACGATTATGAGAATCTCCCAGGTATTGAAATTTGGATTTCAGATACTCGGGAGCACATGGATCGTTCAGAATTGTGAAAAGGGTGTAGAGTATTCTAACATATCTGCGCTGACGGATAGGCAGCCAATTTAGCTGAGCACGAAAAGAAGATACATGGTCGTATTTACGAAGACCATAAATGTATCTGATGCAGTTGTTAAGTAGACGATCCAATGTATTAAGGTGATGTTGAGACAGGTCTGAGCAACACACATCGACATAATCAATAATCGGTAGAATAAGTGACTGGACAAGTAAAATCTTAGTATTGGTGGGAAGAAAGTTTTTTAATCGATATAGAGATCGCAAAGTTCCAGTTGTTTTGCGACTCACCTCCTGTATATGTTTGTTCCATGTTAAGATAAAAACAATCAAAAACTCCTGATTACCAGCAATAAATAATAAAACTAACAAATTTTTATGAGCAAGTCATCGACACAAGTATTTTTACATTGTCAGCCTCCCGGGGAAAGAACATTTTTTGTGTTGTTTTCTCATTACTACAGTTGATTGCTATATTCTGCAGATGGAAACACGGTTTCATAGTCACTCAATACATTTTCAGCCAATTTTAAAAGGAGGAGAGGTTCACAATTCCATTGTATGTTCTTTTTGTGTGTATGTTACGCGAAATCTTCGTCTATTGTGAACCGATTTTGATGATACTTCGTTTTTTTTCCTTTTTGTTTTTATAAAATCTCCACTCTAGTATTTTCTCTTGTATAGTAGAGGCAGTTTACATTCATAAATTTCATAAGGATAAACATCCAGACCCAGAAGAATTTGTAGGCCGTACAAATACTTGTTCCGTGCGGGATTCGAACCTGCGGCCTTCAAAGCCGCAACTCATTGCTAAGCCACTGTACCGCGGAGCTGTCAAAATAATAATGATTCTTTTTAATTCAATAGCTTATACTTCAGGGGTGGTCCCATATAAATTTGGAGAATAAAACACCCGGGTGAGGAAAATAGGTGATGAATGTAACTATTTAGACGCCATTTTAGTTTTTACTTTGATCCTTGAAGTTGTGATATTCACTAAAGAGATAAGTCCACTAAAGAGGTCACAAAATTAAAAGGGTTTTATTTTTTTCTACATTACTAGCTGGTACCCGACACGTTGTAGCCGCAGAAGAAATAACTGTGGAAATATCGTTTTAAATTTGGAATAGTCATATTGTTTAAATAGGAATGATAATAAATTCATTGAATTGAATGATATAGAACTCACAAATAAATTTGTCGGTACGATACGCGCGCCGCCTACTGTACTCGTAAGTAAATTGTATTCGCGAAAGTGCAAGCAATAAGTTGACAAAGTTTTACCGCAATCTGAATAACGGTATCGCACCGCATAAAATACGAACAAACAAAAATTAATTTTACAAATCAGATATCTTAGCACTGACTTCCGAAGCCAAATTATGTGAATCTTATTTTATTTTTTAGAGCTTTAAAGTTGGCGCTTTTAATTTTTATTAAAAGTTTCATTTTCACAAGCAAAAAGTCTTCTTACGTCCCATAACTGGAAATAGTTGTAACCTCCACTCATTACTGAGAGGATTTTAAAGCAGCGAAGTTTCCGCTGCACTGCCATAATGCGTATTATCGGACTTCACTTTTCCTCCGAACATTTTTTTTTAAATTTCTTCTTGCATTTTTCACGATGTTTTCCTTCGCAACTGAGCACGGGCTTCGCAACTGGGCACAACACAACATGACTCCGTGGTGCAATGGCAAACAAGTATTTGTGTCGAGTACAAATTTTTATTCCGGATCTGGTAGGATAAACTCCTTATGTAATCTGCCTCCCCGATACAGGAGAAAATCGTAGTGAACCTTTTTTTTAAAAATAAATAAAGAAATAATAAATTGCAATAAATCATTTTCTTGGTGCCAGCGAAATTTTTAAGGTAAACGCATATCTCCTGAGCTATCACGGTACTTTTCAAACGGGTAAATACCTTCATAATTATCATCCTTGGTTCCAACTCTCCTAAATTGGGACATTTTAAATTATTATTTTTTATTTTATTTATTCATTATTTAGGTAAATACACCCATTTTGTTAGTACACTTAAAACTAGGGGTTAGTAAATTTACAGAATACAAAAATTATAATACGGTACCGAAATTATCATTTATTATTAAACATACTGGGCCTGGAACCCATTCGTACACCTAGCAAACCTGCGGTCAAGCATATTACACCTCACTGCCAACGCTCTACGTTCCCGTTCAATATCATAATCGTCAGAGAGATCCTTGGCGACCCAGTGTCCCAGATATCTGATTTTGGTGACTCAACTCAGTGTAACTCCTCCAAGTCTAACATGATGAACAGTCTTAGGTTTTTTATTTCCAGCTTTAAAAACAAGTAGTTCGCTCTTTTTAGAGCTGCTAAACGCCGATATATCCACGAACAAGTACTTAATTCATCTTCGGCTGATATATGGAAGTTTCTCAAAATGCTTGGATATGGAAAATCGCAATTTGACTATAATAGCATCACCTTTTCTCCCGACGATTTTAATCGTCATTTTCTGTCTTCTCAAATAGTTTCTGATAATTCTAGAGCTAATGCTATCTCATTTATATCTTCCATGCCTCCTTATTCTCACGAAACTTTCACTTTTTCTCCTATAGACGAAGGCGAGATACGCAGAGCACTTTCTTCTGTTAAATCGAAAGCCCTTGGTTGTGATGATGTGAGTAGGGTAATGGTTATGCACGTGTTGGATGCTGTTTTACCCGTGATAACTCATATCATTAACTTTTCGCTGACGAATGGTGATTTCCCAACTCTCTGGCGTAAAGCCTTTATTATTCCCATTCCTAAATCCACCGATTGCAGCGCTATATCCAATTTCAGACCAATTTCTATCCTGCCTTTTCTCTCTAAGGTTCTGGAAGCTGTTGCTCATAAACAGATTTCTTCTTTTGTTTTCTCAAATAATATTCTTTTCCCTTATCAGTCGGGTTTCCACTGGTCATTCTACAACTACTGCTCTTCTCAAGGTGACGGAAGATATCCGAGAGGGGATGGAAAAATCAAAACTGACCGTCCCCATCTTAATTGATTTTTCTAACGCATTTAATTCTGTTGATCATGATATCTTGTTAGCTCTTCTTTCTCATTTGAATATCTCGTATTCTGCTCAGGAATGGTTCTCATCATATCTTCGAGGGCGCCAAGAGGCCGTGCGCACTGGACATATATTATCTGACTGGTGTGATGTGTCTACTGGCGTCCCTCAAGGCGGTATAGTCTCTCCTCTTCTGTTTTCAATTTTTATCAATCTCATCACATTAAATCTCAAGTGCTCTTACCATCTGTATGCCGATGATCTGCAGTTATATGTGCAAGTGGAACCCTCAAATATCTCTAATACTATGTCATTATTAAATGATGACTTGAAATATATCTCCGAATGGTCCACTGTGTATGGCATAAACGTGAACCCATCTAAATGCCAAACCATAATCTTAGGTAGCCCACGATTATTATCGAAACTAGATATTCCCACCCTACCATCGTCCGTCGTCCATGTACGTCGCTTGCTCTCGCGTTACTAACCCAGATAATTTATATATTTTAGCTACAAACGAAGCAACGAAATTTTGTATTTTTGATGTTTTTTCCTTCGCACATACGAAAACTTTGTTAATATATCAAGCAACGCGGACGAAGTCGCGGGTATCAGCTAGACGAGGATAAATGGAGATGTGTAGGGGCCACAAGATTCTCTTACCATTAGGAGGACTGTATGTTCGTTTGTCGACCTTATTTCATTGAAAAAATGTTGATTCCACAAACCCGAAAGAAGGACTTTATGTAACAACCGAAGGAAAGTCTGATCCGATCTTCCACTCCAAACTTGAAAACGTTTTGATACGTAGTTTACTATATACTAAGAAAGTAATTGACACAACCATTAATAAATGAAATTTTGATTACTTTTAGTGTATACCAAAGTAATTTAGTAATGGTTTTGTTAACTACTCAGTTTAAAGTCGACTAAAACTATTGACTTTTGATTGTATATTGTCACAAGACTTGTTTGTGTTTTCGTTTTTTTTTATTTTTATTATTTAAAAAACTACTTTGAAAAATATACAGTTTAAAAAAACTATAATAATAAAAAAACTAAAACTAATAACTTAAATTATCATACAGTCGTACTCCCCGTGGTATAGTGCCAAGAACGATGGCTGCGTTTCCTCGCTGAATGGCTATACTTAGCCTTTGAGCGAGAAAAGAACCATCCCTTTTATCACCAGCAGCGATGACCAGTTGCGGAGAGAGTTCCTTTAGGAACTTCACCGCACGTGGACACCACGGACCGATAATCTCTACAGCAAATGGAACAAATATGTAGTCATCTCTCAGAGACTCATATTTGCGCCACTTACTTAGTTCAGCTGCCTTTGATGCCTTTGATGTCTCTAAACAAGGTACCCCTGAGATGAGAGGTTGCCAAAGTGTTTATCTACAATTATTCAAAACTACTTAGTAAATTGGAATAATTGTACGTTGCATTTTTACTTTTGTGATAACGTTATTTATAGGTATTTCCATACAACTTCTATAATTTTTTCTGACAGCTCCAATAAAACTATTTCGAATGACTAAGTGACTAAGTGTTTACTAGTCCTCAGAGGTGACAACACATCTGCAGGTGTTCATTTGCGATGTTACCCTTTGGGTAAACGAGTCTCGTGGCGATGGTTGAAACAAGACTGTTTTATTAAAAATATTACAGTTGACTAAAATTACTTTTACGGATCGTGGTAATGGGTGGTGTAGCACCTGAAACATCGGGAATTTAAAAATAAGTATAATTAAACGCGATAAAATCCGTAAAAGTAGTTTTATTCAATGTGTAGTGTTCGCGTAAATATAAGAAAAAATATTACGGTTCTTATATATTTAATTCTAACAAAGAAAGGTTAATGATTCCGTTGGTATTTATGTTGGTTTCAAGTGACGGTTTTCAATGACCATCTTCAAGCTACAATCCTGAGTCCTTATATGGATAAAGCCTCGAGTTACATCGAATAAAGTTCTCAGTATAGAAATAGTATTTAATTACAGCAATTCTTATAATTAATATATATATATATATATATATATATATATATATATATATATATATATATATATATATATATCATAATATATATATATATATATATATATCAATCAAATGAATTATATATATATATAATTCATTTGATTCTCTTACCTCCAACCTACACACTACACATGGGCTGCAGTAGCCACTTACCGGTGAACTGTAAGTTCGTAAGTCAGTTCAGTTTTATAAAAAATCTTATCAGCATATAAGCACTCACGTGTCAGCTCAGCGATGCAGAGAACTGGAAAGCGATGGTCCCTCTGTTGTTCGAGCGGCGAGCGCCAGTGGAGATCAGAAACGTGTACTCGCCACCCACTTTTTCTTGCCCGTATTCTTAGTTTCGCTGCCACATTGCATTGTAGAATACCTTTTTCTGCACAACAATCTGAAAAATTAAGACTTCATAATATGACATGCTGCTAGATACATGGACGATGGAGGCGGAGGAGCCTGAATCGGCTCGACCCGGGAAGGTGGGAAGGATTATGTTAGACTTGAATATTAGCGTAAAATAGCAGCATATTGCTGCTTAGGTGTGTAGATTGTAGACAACTGAAGGCTCTTTTTACTGGAATAAATAGTACGGCAATCCATTTATGTACTTTTTTAAGTGGAATTGGCTAATATCAGCGATATTTCCAGTCCGATACGAAATAGCTTACTCTTTTTTAAAGGCCAGCAAAGCACCCGCGATTCACTTATCATCAGGTGAGCCGCATGCATGTTTGGCCAATCCTACTATCCTACTAATATTATAAATGTGAAAGTTTGTGAGGATGTATGGATGTTTGTTACTCTTACGTGCAAAAACTACTGAATGGATTTTAATGAAAGTTTAGAATAATATAGCTCATACATCAGAATAACACATAAGCTATAATTCATATAAATATTGTGTAAATTGGCCAAAATATAACGATAAATGTTAAGTAAGTCTGAAAAAAATATGTCATCTGCGAGCTATTTTGGCGTGACACGCATCACGCAAAAACCTGTGAACCGATTTGAATTGGACGTTCACTGACATATAGCTGATGTTATATGGAGTAACTTAGGCTACCTTTATTTTAGGGTTCCGTGCATAAAAAATTCCACGCGGGCGAATCGCGGGGAACAGCTAGTCTTCTATAAGAAAGTCCTTAGCGTTATTAACGCATCTGTATTTTGATTGTAAATCGAGGATAGATGTACGTGTATATGGGTCAGAGCATTCACTAACCATCATGTGGACTGTGTGCTTTCTTTTTTTTTTTAGAATTGTATTCTATAAAAATTTTGGTGGAATGTCTTCTATTAGATTTTTTCCCGCCACAATTTTATATTCCATCCAAGTTATGGAAAATAGTTTTTATGGACGATAGCAGTTTACAATGATAGCTCAATATAATTACAGACTGTGAAGGATTACAACTTACCCCTCAGGAATATGACCTTTCTTTTGAAGTTTTTCAGTTTGCAGTGGGTTGCGTGTGTCCACGAGATTAGATACTATAAGGTTAGTTTCCTTGTAAATTTAATAACGAACTCATTGTTACTCGGAAATTATTAAGTTCTCAATATTCATAGAAATGTAGGAGTGTTATCAAACTGCAACTATCAAATAAGTTTTGTAACAATAGCCCAATCATTATCATTAACATCGAAGATTAAAGTAAATTTATTTATTAAATATTTATTTATAAGGAAAGGAATGAAAATTACATCATTCGGAAGGTACAGAACCATAGTGCAAAAAATCAAGTGTTTATGTTACCATGAAGGAGAGGCATACACACATGATTATCCCATACAAAACGCTTTAACCAATTAAATGGTCAGATTTCGACCAGACGCGATACTAATAGTATAAAAAAATTGTACGCACGTCTATATAGTAACCGAGAGTAAAAGATATGTTTTGTAAGAAATTACAAGCAAACTTTCTGTTTTAAATTGCTTTCTAACTTGACTAACTTCCTCTTGCTTGCTTTGATAGCTGATATTAAAATTACTTTCGTAAAAAAGCGAAAATAAATCCGAAGCATACCTAAGTTTTACAAAAGTTTGCAAACAAAAATATAAGTTAATAAAACTGTGAAAAATTTCCTTGCGGAGCCTTCAGCCAAGCGAAATAATATTAGATTTATAAAGTTAAGGGCTGATTTTTCAATCATCAGATAAAAATTATTCATGAGGTAAAATACAACATAAACAAATAAAAAATACAGTTGTATTGAATAAAATAGTTCAATTGTTTCACTTAGGTCCTTACATATGAAATTGGCATTTTGTCGAACTGGCCACTTTGATCTCAAATATCTGGCGTTCGGTTAGGAATTCCAAATTCAAATTTATTTCAAATTTATGCTTGTGTAATTGTGTTTCGAACTTACTGATTCATTTGTTTTCACGCCATTTCATTTTTCTTTGACATCGTTCTGTTCACAATATGGAAAACTTAAAATATCGCGTTATTTACGAATACAATTTCCACCGTGGCACCAGCGCTGCAGAAACAGCTCGATGGATTAATGATGTGTTGGAAAAGCTACTGTAAAAGAAAACACGGTAAATTTTTGGCTCCAACGTTTTCGTCCTGGAAATGTTGACCTACAGAACAAAACCCGTGGACGGCTGGAGACCCTAGTTGGAAATGAAGAATTAAAAGTGATCGTGGATGCGGTGATGCGTGATCGCAAACCACGTCAGAGTTAGCGGCAAGCTTCGGTGTGAGTGACAAAAAAATTTTAATTCACTTGAAATTAGGAAAGTGAATTGAGTGAAGCACACCAAGAAACACACGTCGAGTGCTGCGTTATATGACCGTCACAATTACTAGGGGATTTTGAATTGTATCGTTACTTGTGATGAAAAATGGATCCTGTACGATAATCGAAAACGCTCATCACAATGGTTGAACCCAGGAGAACCGGCCAAATCCTGCCCCAAGCGAAAGTTGACTCAGAAAAAGGTATTGGTAAGTGTCTGGTGGACCAGTGCTGGTGTCATCCACTACAGCTTCTTAAGATCTGGCCAGACGATTACGGCAGATCTGTATTGCCAACAATTGCAAACCATGATGGAAAAGCTTGCCGTTAAACAGCTGAGACTGGTCAATTGCTTCAGCCCACTGCTGCTTTAGGACTACGCCAGACCGCACACTGCACAACAGACGGTAGCTAAATTAGAAGAGCTGCCATTGGAATGTCTCCGACACCCATCATACTCCCGGACCTTACTCCAACCTTGCTGGAAAATACTTCAATTCCGATGAGGCAGTCAAAACCGCCTTCAAAGATTATATTTATTCTCGCAATTTTTTTTGAGCAATGGAATCAATTCAAAAAGAATCCCGTGTAGTGGCGGTTAGAATACCCACTACCCCATATCTTCCCGTGGGTGTCGTAAGAGGCGACAGAGGGAAACTGAGGCAGAAGATGGGCAGCAGCATCTTTCTGATAACAGCAACAACAATAAAAACTGCGGTTGCCAACCGCTCGCCAAGCGTGGCAACTACGGCAATATCCCCAATGAAGAAAGTTACGAAGAGACGGCCCTGTTCCCGGCGGCCCCGCTATTCCTGGCTACGGTGGCGACCATGGTAACGGCGGGGCAGGGGGTGCTAAGAATCTCCGGTGGAGGTTCGGTTGCCACCTACGACGACTCGACCTGGCAACTTATAACGCACGCACTCTGAGGACCGACGAGAAGATCCTGGAGCTGGAAGAAGAGATAGACAAGTTGCGCTGGAATATTATAGGATTATCCGAGGTCCGAAGAGAGGGTGAGGACACGGTAATCCTCGAATCCGGCAACTTGTTCTATCACCGGGAGGGCGACCATCTGTCCCAAGGAGGTGTCGGATTTATCATCCACAAGTCTCTCGTTAACAACGTTGTAAAAATTGGGAGTGTGTCGACGAGGGTTGCGTACTCAGAATCACCAAACGGTATTTGCTGAAGGTCATACAGGTTTACGCGCCAACTTCGGCACACCCCGATGAGGAGGTGGAGGAAATGTATGAGGATATCTCTAGAGCCATGCATTCCTCTAAAACCCACTATACGGTGTTAATGGGAGACTTCAACGCAAAGCTAGGCACGAGAGAGAACGGTGAGCTGAAAGTAGGGAAATTCGGATTAGGGCAACGGAACCCAAGGGGCCAGCAGCTGGCCGACTTCATGGAGAAAGAGGATTCTTTATGATGAACTCTTTCTTCCAGAAGCGGCCCCACAGGAAGTGGACCTGGTCGAGCCCGACGGTTCGACAAAAAATGAGATTGACTTCATTATGACGACTAGACGCCAACTGTTCAGTGATGTCTCAGTGATCGCGAGGGTGAAAACTGGTAGCGATCACCGAATGGTTAGAGGCACACTGAACCTAAACGTTAAGTTGGAGGTGTCGTCTAATGAAGTCAACGCTCCGTCCCCCTCGTGCTCTAATCCAAAGTCCCGAAACCTTTCAGCTCGAGTTACAAAACCGTTTTCAGTGCCTAGAAGATTGCAATGCAGTGGACGATATGAATGACAAGCTCATGGAAACTGTCCATGCGGTCGGAGCTAAGTTTTGTAAGACCCGCCGCAGAAGAACACAAAAACTCTCCGATTACACTCTTAATCTCATGGCTGTTAGACGGGAAATGAAGCTGCAATCTTCAGTAGATTTGATAGCATACAGGCAACTGAACAGACAGATCTCCAAATGCATGCGGCGGGACTTGCGCAACTTCAATACAGCTCGTATTGAAGAAGCGATCGAGCGGAACCAGGACTCCAAAGTCTTTGCCAGAGATCTGTCTGCCAGAAAGAGCCAACTGTCGAAGCTGAAGACCGAGTGTGGCAGCGTCGTTTCCGGGACACCTGAGATTTTGAGTGAGATTGAGAGGTTCTATGGGCAGCTGTACACATCATCGTTGGAGCCACACACAAGTGTGAGTAACGATCCAAGAGCGAGTCTTATCCGACACTATTCCGATGATATCCCGGACGTCAGTCTGAGCGAGATTAGAATGGCTCTCCAGCACCTTAAAACGGCAAGGCCCCAGGCGAGGATGGAATTACAGCGGAGCTTCTGAAAGCGGGTGGAAAACCGGTACTTGAAGTCCTTCAGAAGCTCTTTAATTCCGTCCTCCATGGTGGCACTACACCGGAGGCGTGGAGCAGAAGTGCGGTGGTCTTGTTCTTCAAGAAAGGCGACAACGCTCTCTTGAAGAACTACAGACCGATTTCCCTTCTGAGCCGCGTCTACGTGCTGTTTTCGAGAGTCATTACGAATCGTCTCGCACGCAGACTCGACGACTTCCAGCCTCCCGAACAAGCCGGTTTCCGAAAAGGCTTTAGCTCCATAGACCACATACATACCCTTCGGCAAATTGTACAGAAGTCCGAGGAGTACAATTTGCCAGTATGTCTGGCGTATGTGGACTATGAGAAAGCCTTTGATTCCGTCGAAATTTGGCGGTGCTGCAGTCCTTCAGCGGTGCCAAGTTGACTGTCGGTATATCGAAGTGCTGAAGTGCTTGTACAGTAGGGCTACGATGGCTATCCGAGTACAGAACCAGAGTACAAAACCTATCCAACTGCAGAGAGGTGTAAGACAGGGTGACGTTATATCCCCGAAACTCTTCACCGCTGCATTGGAAGACGTTTTCAAGCTTCTGGACTGGAAAGGATACGGCATTAAAATCAATGGCGAGTACATCACTCACCTTCGATTTGCCGATGATATAGTCCTTATGGCAGAATCGCTGGAGGACCTAAGCACTATGCTCAATGACCTCAATAGTGCCTCCCCAAGGATAGGTCTTAAGATGAACATGGACAAAACAAAGATCATGTTTAATGTCCATGTCACACCTATGCCGGTAGTTGTTGGGAGCACTAAGCTTGAAGTTGTTGACGAATATGTTTACCTGGGACAAATAGTCCGACTAGGTAAGTCCAACTTCGACCGAGAGGTCAATCGACGGATTCAACTCGGCTGGGCAGCGTTCGGGAAATTACGGCACATGTTCTCGTCAGGTATACCTCAAAACTTGAAAACGAGGCTGTACAACCAGTGCGTGTTGCCAGTGATGACCTACGGAACTGAGACGTGGTCCTTCACTGCTGGCCGGATGAGGAAGCTCAAGGTCGCTCAGCGAGCTATGGAGAGGGCTATGCTCGGAGTCTCACTGCGTGATAAACTTAGAAATGAGGATATCCGCAGTAGAACCAGAGTGACCGACATAGCCCAACAGATTAGTAAGCTGAAGTGGCAATGGGCCGGCCATATAGCTCGAAGAACCGACAACCGATGGGGAAAAAAGGTTCTCGAGTGGCGGCCTCGTACCGGCGGAAGAAGTGTAGGGCGTCCCCCCACTAGATGGAGTGACGACCTGGTAAGACATGCAGGAAGTCGATGGATGCGGGTGGCTCAGGACCGTGCTTTGTGGCATTCCTTGGGGGTGGCCTATGTTCAGCAGTGGACTTGTGAAGGGCTGTAATGATGATGATGATGATGAATGGAATCAATTAACTAACTATATAATGGTGAAAGTGCTTATAAAGGGTGGTCCATAAGTCCTTTGAAATGTAAAAATAATTTAAAAAAACTAATGACATTATGAAAAGGTTTTATTTTTCATAATCCTTATAAAATAGAATTATTTTTGAAAATTACATCATCTAAATGTAATCCGTTACGATCGCGGCACTCCTGTAAGCGATGTTTAAAATTATCCATCACTGCGCGGCAAGTAAGCTCTGTAATGTTTGCCATTTCTCTTTGGATATTTTCTTTCAGGACGTCAATTGACCGCGGGTTGGTTTCGTACACTTTAGTCTTAAGATAACCCCATAAGAAAAAGTCCATTGGGGTCAGATCTGGACTACGTGGTGGCCAAGGAATATCTCTCTTCGAGATCACTTTATTAGGAAAAGTTGACGGACGACCGGCATAGCGACGTTAGAGGTATGGGCAGTTGCTCCATCTTGTTGAAACCAGGTCCGCGTATTGAAGCCTGGAAAATTCTGCAACTCTGGTGTAAAAGTCCTGGATCATAGCTACATACCGTTGTGAAGTAACAGTAAGCGCGCGGCCTCTGCCGTCCTCAAAAAAGTAAGGGCCTATAATGCCATGCGCTGACATAGCCGCCCAAACTGTCACTTTAGGGCTATGTAAGGGCTTTTGATGTTTGCGATTTGGATTTTTGCAACTCCAGTAGCGACAATTTTGCTTATTGACATGGCCGTTGATGTAAAAGTGAGCCTCATCAGAGAATAACACGTTATTAAACGAAGTAAAGCGGTTCAACATTTCATTTGCGAAATTTAGTCTGTGGATAGTGTCAGTATCTTTTAATTCCTGTACTATCTGAATCTTGTAAGGGTGAAGATGTAAATCTTTCTTTAAAATTCGCTGTAACGATGTTCTGGGTAGGTTTAATGCACTGGAACGCTTACGAGTAGACTGGGTAGGATTTTCACGAATTGAGTGTTTCACTACATCGATGTTTTCTTCCGTCCGTGATGTCCTTGGTCGACCTGACCGTTGTTTATTCAACGTTGAACCACTCTCTTCGAACTTAATAACCCAGTTCTTAATCGTTTGAACACTTGGAATGTCTTTAAAGTTGCGTAAATTCTGATATTCTCGAAATTTACGCCGCGCAATGGTAGCCGAATCATTGTTTCGATAAAACTCGCGCACAAAATGCACGGTCCGCACCGGTGAAACACTCCATGGCGACTGAATTCCAGAAACCATCGGTACTCCCCGCACCGCGCGCGCCACTCATGCGCGCCTTTTGTATTTTATTCGAAATTTACATTTCTAACGACTTATAGGCCACCTTGTATAAAATGGTACATAATTTGATTGATATATGTATATGATTTCATAAAAAAAATTGTTTTGCTGTTGCCATATAAAACGCAAATTTCATATGTAAGGACTTAATATACTCGTATTCAGTCAGGTTATACTTTTTTTTTAAAACGTTACCCCCCACACTAGGATTTTCTCCTGTATCGTGGAGGCAGTTTACAAACATAAATTGCACGAGGACAAACATCCAGACCCGGGACAATTATTTGTAGGCCATACAAATATTTGTTCCGTGCGGGATTCGAACCCGCGGCCCCCAGCGCAACAACTCATTGCTAAGACACTGCGCGACGGAGCCGTCAATTACTTTATTTCATTGATAACTTTTATCTGATGATTGAAAAATCAGGTAGTGTAAGAGAATTATTACAAACTAGTTGTTCCCCGCGACTTCGCCCGCGTGGAATTTATTACGATCGCATTTCATGGGTTTTAATTTTTTTTTGCGCGGAACCCTGATTCTTTTTCTAAAATAAAAGTAGCCTTACTTACTCCTTATAACATCAGCTATCTGCTAGTGAAAGTCCCGTTAAAATCGGTCAAGCCGTTTCGGAGATTAGCCGGAACAGACAGACAGACAGACAGACGGACAGACAGACAAAAATTTTAAAAATTGATTTTTGTTATAAGTACTGTATAAGTTCACTTTCATTTGCATTTAATAAAAAGCTGTTATTTTGACATTATAAATAGAGACTTCAATTTAATTTATTTGTATAGATTTAAATAAAGAATCCAGGTGTATACAGATTCTAACAACTTTTCCTATAGTTGAAGCATGTTTTATGAGGTGTCGTGGTAGTAAAAAGTCTGGGCAGTCTCTGATAACTGTTTTCTTTTTGATATATTTTTTTACATATTTATTATGTTATTAGTATGCTATACAATATTACCTATCTATCTAAACTGTGGAACACACCATTATCTTATTCGTCAATTCAGTATTGTATACAATAGAATATTAATATTCAAATAAAAACAATGCAATATCTTAATACTTTAAGCGAGCAATTATTATCTAATATATATATATATATATATATATATATATATATATATATATATATATATATATATATATATATATATATATATATATATATAATAGATAATATATGCTATTTAGGCTATGAAAGTGGATGGATATAAGAATAGAGGGAGGCCAAGGAAAAGATGGATGGACTGTGTAAGCTTAAGAAAGAAATTAATGAGGAGATGACGGCTTATAGAAAAAAAGGAAAAAGAAAAACATGCTATGCCGACCCCAAATAACTTGGGATAAACAGAGAGAAGTAGAATATACCACTAATTGGTTTCCCGGATACAGCTCTAAGGATTTATATGACATTTTATATTTACGAGTACATAATGTTTAACTTTCCAAGTTTATCAAAAAGTTGTCGTCCATGAGAAAATAATATATATTTTCTAATGCCGAGTGAAGCTCGGTCGACCAGGTACTTATATAAATAACACATACAGGACTCCTTCCTGGCATTTACTTATTTCTTTTGACATACATGGGATGACACTATAAGATATACCCGAAAAAGCCTTAATCGTATAAACATCATCGTTTTACTCACCTTGTGAATCTGCCGCGCAAACGTAAATGAGCATAGCCCGGCGTCTTCTTGTTCTGGTGGGCGGAATCCTTCCTAGCAGGTAGTTTCGAAGCTCCTCGGGCAGGGCTGCGACGTTAGGGGGAACGGGAGGACCCACCACCTCCTCGCGAGGTGAGGCGCATGCCACCGGAGACGACAGCGAGATGGAATCTAAGAAAAAGTAAAATGGGCCTTTATTAGAACTGAACACGATAGCTGACATCTTCCACATATCAGAATTTTTAGAAGTATCCACATTTGAGAGGCGGGTGCAATAATTGACAACTAACCCCACCATCGAATCATTGATCAAGATGACTTAACCATTTTTGAAGTGAAAATTTCTTTAGAATCGTTGTGATTTTAAACTAGAACCTGAAACAAAAGAGCGACACTAAAAAGAGACAAACAATACATCTGTAGGATTTAGCCTGCGAGAGAATGAGATAGAATACAGTATACAGAGTTTCCTATTATGTATGGACATTATGTATAAGTATATGATGATGAAATTGAAAACGGAGAGTCTGTATAATATGTAATATAATGTATGTAGAATAAAATGTTAAATAATTTTTAAATTTGTTAGTAATCTCTATATATAAAAATCAATTGCTGTCTCGCTAAAACTCGAAACTGGCTCGACCGATTCTGACGAAATTTTTGTGTGTGTTTGAGTGGGTCCCTGGATGGTTTAGATTCACCAGAAATCGCCCGTGGGAAGCCGGAGCGGAGTGGATCGCTAATATTAAAATAAATAAACCCTACAATTATCCTACTCTTCATACTCTGCTTTCATCTCATTCTCTCGACGTTTAGTTTTCTGAAAGTTTCACTTGTACCGCATGTGGAACTGCACACATGTTTTTTTTCTTTGTCTGATTTTTTAATCTTGGGTCTCGGGTTTGAATCCCGGGTTGGACCAAAATCAGTTATTGGGGTTTTTTGTCAAAAAAACTCTCAGTAGCAGGTCGGAGCCAGAAAATTGGCGGTGTTTCTGGCCTGTGCCTCAGAAAATATGAAATAAAAAAAATATGAAATTGTGCTCAGCGGATCGTGCGAATGAGTTGTATACCGGACTACTTTTTTACGCAAGTAACGAAAATTTTTAACTTTACAATTTCTTGATTTATGCTCATTATGAACGTTGTTATGATTATGGTTTTTGTATCCTCAGAAGCATATTTTATACTTAATAACGCTTCATTGTTTATTTAACTAACTTGTTAACCAATATTTTGTTATGTTATTTAAAACCAAAAATGTGCCTTTGGGGCTATAATTAACAAATCGGCGGGGTTAGTATTAACGTGTTAATACCACCCCGGATATGAGGACTAGTATTTACAAGGTAACTAACTGTTTGTGTATAAGTTATAATTTTATGTTTCTTATGACAGCATGAGAACGTGTAAACGAAAAACTACACGAGGCACCAAATCTAAGGGTCTACGAGTTGACTGTGCTAGAAGTGATGGAAAAAACAGAAATTACAGAAATGTAGTTAAAGAATTTGAGCTCTGCCACGTACCACTTTTCAATTTTGTAAAAAAAAAAGCGGGTGCACTTGTGGAAATGGGTTACAAAAAAACCTAGATCTAAGCTAAAAAGATGCTAGTGATTTTATGGAAACTGTAAGACCTCTGCCAAAAGCTCCACCGCGAGCTCAATTTAATCGTAAGTGGGCTAAAAAAATCTGTCATTCTCACCGATACTCCAGAAAAGAAAGCTTTAGAAAAAAGAACATCATATCAAAGAACTGAAAAAGAGGAAAATGACAGTCAAAACAAAGGGAACAAAAAAGATAAAGCAAAAGGTAAAGGCAAAGGTAAAAGCACGGCAAAAGGAAAAAAATAAATAAAGACGAGAAAGTAGAAAAAGTAAAGAAAAAGATATTAAAAGAAAGCAGTGACTCTGTAGAAAATTAATATTTTTGTATTGTTTGTGGCCTCTGGTATAATGAAGATTTATCAGATGGTGACTGGGCCCAAGCTGGTTGAATCAAAAGTGACATCACATGACTCACTTGCCTGAATTATAGTTCGGATGATGAGTACGAATAGATATCCTTACTTAATTTATGTCCTAATCGTTGATACTTTTATTTAATATTTGTTGATTTTATAAAAACTACATTTTATCCATGTTGTGTAAGTTTAAGGAAAATACCATTTTCTACCTCATCTCATGATGATTTATAAGTTGTTTGCCTAATTGTTTAATTCTTGGCATAGAAACTATAACTGATGACCGGTGCAAAACTGATAAATTTTAAGAAAAAGTGACCAAAAATATTAATATCTAAAATAGTTTAACGATTTATTAAACGGATTTATTTTTTGTTATTATATTTTGTGATTTGTAATGTCAATTTATATAAAAAAGATTCTCTAAATACATCTGTATTAATAGCACTTTCATTAATAAAAAAATAATTCCATACATAAATTTATTTTCTTCTTTAATAGTTGGCATAACATAATGTTAATACTTACCTCAGAGCTGTTAATTCTAGCCCCGATTATGAGGTAAGTATTGACAACTAACTTTTTTGAGAAATAATGTTCTATTTAAGACATCATTTATTTTATGTTTGATTTATGTTAATAACATGATACCTGAATAGTTAAAGCATCATGTCACATAAAAATAAAGTCTAAATATTTAATAATTTCGAAGGTACAACTAAAAATCCAATTTTTGTTAATTGTGGCCCCGGTCTCCCCTACTGCTGTGTTCCGTTCTGAACGCTATAGTGAGCCAGTATGAATGCAGGCTGTGAGGCATTCCATCTTATTCTTCGGAGGTGACAACGCTGCGGTTAACTTCAAACGAAGGCTACAGATGTCTTCATTTGAAGTTCAGGCTTCGGCTGCAGCAGCCATTTACCATTAGGTGGACTGTAAATTCGTTAGTCACTTCAGTATTATAACAAAAAAATACGATGTAGTGTTACTCTACCACGTAATCTCGTATAGTTGGGTCGTGGTTAAGCTTGAGTCTCAATCAGGTTTTTATTTGCTCGCTTAACTTCTTACCTGATACACTGGAACAACCGGCGGGGCGTGGGCCTTTGAACTGGGGCTTCTTGTCTCGCAGCGTGGGCGCAGGCTCGAGTAACTCCTGCGTTGGGGGTTCCGCTTGCGTTTCTGTCTCGACCGCGGGCTTGCTCGTGCGGTACGACGGGGACCTGCGTGCGCAGCAGTTTGGTCTACGATATGTTATTATGCAATTTGACGAGATCACATGGATTATATTATATATGGTCATTTTAACAAAGATCAGGATAAGTGGCTCGCCTTGGGGAGATCTATGTCCAGCTGTGGACTGCTGCAAACTGATGATGGCCATATGGCCATATGAAGAATAATAAAACATATGAAGGCAGGATAACATAATAATTGCCTTCTCTCGTCCTGTGGGTGTCGTAACAGTTAAACCGTCTTTTTTAATAGACGGTTTTTAGTTTTGAATTATAGATGTTACGGCTAAAAGCCGAAGTGCGGTTACACCTAGGTGTAGTCGATTGCGCTTGGTGTATCATACATAATAATTTATAAATTAGATAAGTGTCTGCGTTTTTAGGGTGGCCCAAGGGCCACCGCAACCGCACCTTAACCTACTGTCGCTGATATTACATGATACTTACTTGATACTTGATTTCCGTATTTTTACAAATTTTTCAGTACACCAAAATTTAACCAACTACTGCTGGCCGCATCTAGTTCTAGCCGGCTAGAACTATGTGTAACCGCACTTCGGCTTTTAGCCGTAACATAGACATATTGTGAAAAAATTATAAGTACTAATATTTAAAAGAATTATATAAAATATATAATTAAGATTTGTTACATAATAAAATAATCCTAATATATAAAAGTAAAGGGTGTACATACAGTATGCACAGTTATATACATAAGAAATATTTTAAGTTTGGCGCTCACGTAGCCGTTTGCTACGTGATGTAGCCCGTAGCATCTGCCATACAGGCGTCATGTTTCTCTTGTGATTAATTATTTTCTGACGTCCGTAAATTATGTTGATACGTTGTTTAATTAGCGTTTTGTATGCTGAATAATTATTAATTGGCAGTTGCATTTACAAACACAAATGTCGCCGTCGCTTTTAATCTGTGAGAAATATTGAGATCGGTATTCTGCGACAATTTTTTTTTATAGGAGAGGAGTGACAAACGAGCACACAGTCCACCTAATGGTAAGTGGTTGCTGTGGCCCATAGACATCTACATCTATCCTCGATTACGAATCAAAATTCAGATGCGTTGTCACCCATGAGGACTAAGATGGAATGCCTCGTTTCCAGTAAAAAGGGTCTCCGGTTCTTTACACTGACCATACGAAACACAGCAGCGTTAAGCTGCTATTTTACGTTGGTATTCTGTGAGAGCGTGGTCCTTCCCCGGTTGAGCCGACCCATTCGTACTACAACTATACTATTAATATAGCTGCTGCATGGCTGTATAACGTAAAAATGTCAAGTTTAAACAAGTTTAAAGCTTAAACTCATTCTTCATAATGTCAGAATTTCAGGTTAGATAATATTAAATCATAATTTTGCTGCCTGATTCGTCTAGTAGTCGAAAACGCGACTTCGGTCTCAAGTTCGGTTCCCGGTTCGTCCCAAAATCAAAGATGGCGGTTTTCTGTTAAAAAAATCTCAGTAGCAGCTCACAGTCAAGAAGTTGGTAGTGTTTCACCCCCGTGCCTAGGAAAACACGTAAAACCGCTGGTTCAGCACCTGATCTTTCTCCGGTCGTGTCAAATTGCCGTCTCATCGGGCTATGAGAGTGGCCCGATGGGAACGCATGTATGCGTGCACACACAGGTGCACTGAGAAAATCAACAGTGCACCTGTGCTCGCGCATACACTCGGGCACTCCGATACTCAGATACTTCTTATCGTCTTAATTATAGGATTTGAGACTAAACTATATTTGACTTCGTGAGGTTTCAGTTTCAACTAGAGATTGTCTCTGAATATGGCTTAATAATGTAGCTAAAAACGGTAACATTAAGTGTATTTTGCTGGATGGTTAAAACCGAGACTCTCCTCTCATTTTTGAGAGGGTTTTAGAGCAGGGAAGTGGTAAGCGTGCTGGACAAACGGTGTTGATGGACTACACATATCCTCGATTTTTTTTAATTTTATTTCTCAGTCATGCAGGTTTTCTCTCTGTTTTCCTTCACCGCCGAGCATGTTGTAAACCAGCATTTAAAATTGCAATTTTATTGTTGGCTGCAGAGATCGAACTTGTGTTCATGAAATTTATAGCGAGCGTTTATCGCCTGAGCTATCACGGTTCTGCTGGATGGTGGATATTTAAATGCACCCGTTATTAAAGAGACTTTAATGTAAGTAGTATGTATATATATCTCATCATGATATCTCTGGAACCATAAGGCCTAGAGACTTGAAATTTGGTAGAAATATTACTTTCGCCGAGTAGAGGTCGGCTAAGAACGGACTTCACAATAGACCCGGTAGGTGGCGCTGTTGACGAGATCCAGAAATCACCCGTGCGAAGCCGGGGTGGATCGCTAGTTATTAACACATCTCATATTTATTTTACCCACTCCAATTACTCTAAAATTATTGTATTGGGAGTGGTTTACCATAGTAGTACAATGGCTGCTTCGAGCTCAGGACTTCGTGATCCGTCACTTTAACTACCAGAAACAACTAACCATAGTCTACTATTGCTTACAGGGCTACTCGCGCTGGTGATACTTCTGTTAATCGCCATTTCACAAATTGCGTATTTGAGTTCGGTTTTTTCTAGTGATGTTTAATTTGTATTAATGACAAATCCTATAAAACTACATCCAAGGAACCAAAGGACGGTAACCTAACCCACTAACCCTTTCCCTGTTCCATGAATTATATGTAAACATTTCGTTTGTTTAACCATTGTGTCTATTTCACGGACAGGGAAACTATTAAATACTAATTACCTTATATGAACCATTTTACGGCTTTTTGGTCCAAACTAAAGTTATACACGTTTGATTAATAATAATCGATTAGGAAAACAAACTATTATGAAAAACACTAATTCGATTAAGCAAATAAATAATTATAACGCCATCAATCGGTTGCCAGAGTCTTGTGGGTCGATTGGCCGATTTGACAATAAGTGACTTTGGAATGGCTTCAGAACATAAAATTATATTATTATTCTTTTTATTACTTTCAAGTCGGCTTTTACTTTTTAATGAAAGCTTATTTTTTTTCTTTCATTTAATATAATACTCAAGATTTTATACCTTTTGAAGAGTGAAGAAAAAGTCCCCCCCCGTGACCATGGGTGCTGTAAAGCACCCGAAACGTCGGGAATTAAAATAGTAAATTAAACGCGATAAAATCCGTAAAAATAGTTTTATTCAATGAGTGAAGAAAATTTAACAAATAATTCTGCAAGTTTTTAATAACAGTGTTTACCTAGGTATTGTAGGTATACAAAGCTTCTAATGAACTGTGCTACGTTACCATCTACGATTCTACGCCGTAGCTGTTTTTACAATAAACAAATATATAAATACCTCTTTGATTGTTTTATAATGATAATCATCATCATCGCAGTCTATCAAAGTCCACAGCTGAACATAAGTCTCCCCATAGATTGCCTCATAAGGGAGATATTTGCCATAGTTTCCACGCTTGGAAAGCGGGTTGGTAATTGCAGTTTTTTAATCTGTGTGATTGTAAACTGTTCTTTAAAAAAAGTCCTGCTGGGTTTCTCGCTATTTCTTCCCATGACAGAGGTATTTTCCGAATCAGTGGTAAATTAAATATAAGAATGACCTTTAATAAGTATTGTTTATAAACTAAATTGCATAGAAAAATCAATTTCTATTTCATAAACCATAAACCAAACGAGTGGGGTATGCGTGGACCCATTAAAAAGACCATTTAATTTGGCAAGCCGCGGTTTATATCATATAACTTTAAGATTTGATCAAAACTAAAAAGGGAAGATACGAACGGTGCCTCGCTGCAAAAAGTTGACCAAGAAAAGTAAGTGTAATCGAGCACTATCATAGATGTTGTGGTCGGTGCTACCGCTTAGTGCGCGTTTCGGCGTCACACAGACAGCTCGCCAGAGACGGATAAATGTCGACAGCATCCTAGGCTAGCACCTAGGGTGCCCCTCTGGCTGACATGTATTATAAATTAAAATTTATAATGTAAATTATATTATAGTTGCAAAATAATTAGGACACGTGTACGCTTAAAAGCTGGGCGTGAATGAAAACTGTGAGGAGAGAGTGAGGGTGATGAAGGAGTAATCAAGTAAATGAATTTTTTTTCGTTTAAATACTTTCGCCCCTTTTTAACCTTGCGCCCCTAAGCACGTGTCTAGTTTGGCTTAAGGATAATCCGCCACTGCAGCTCGCTCGTTCTATGGTCAGAGTGTCTTATTTTAGTTTTCTTGTTCTGTATGGGTTAGTTTGTGTTAATAGTGCACACAGCCCAGTTTTCGATTATATGTAATTTTATTACTTTTTTGGTCCTTCTTTTCATGTGATGATTCTATACTTGAATGTTGAGCATGTAACTGGACACGCGGCAGTGTGTACCACTTTCAATCCCCCCCCCCCCCATCAGCAGCATCAGCATCGCTGATAAATGAGTTAAGTTCTCGGCGGCCGTCTCTTTTTACACACACACACACACACACACACACACACACACACACACACACACACACACACACACACACACACACACACATATATATATATATATATATATATATATATATATATATATATATATATATATATATATATATATATATATATACACACCCATTAGTTTAAAAATATACATGAATCTTAGTGTTAATTTTGTATCATATTTTTAAGTTCCTTTATCTAATTATGGAAGTGCGGATTATACTACTATATACAGTTTAATATAGGCTTAAAAGGAGGCTCCAGCAACTTATATTTGTAAGCTAAGTTTATTCTGTTAAAGAAATTAAATATATGAATTAAAATAATGATATTAACTATTTCATATTATTTTCTATCTTTAAAAACGTCTGAATTGTTTTTTATAGGATAGGGTGACAAACGAGCACACAGTCTCATGATGGTAAGTGGTTGCTGTGACCCATAGACATCTACATCTATCTTCAATAAAGAATCAAAATGCAGATGCGTTGTCACTCGTGAGGACTAAGACGGAATGCCTCTTTTCCAGTAAAAAGGGTCTCCGGGTTTCTTCACTCACCATACAAAACACAGCAGCATTAATCTGCTATTTTAGGCTGGTATTCTGTGAGAACGTAGTCCTTCCCCGGTCGAGCCGACCCATTCGTGCTACAACCATACTACTAAGATAGCTGCAGCACGGCTCTACCACGTAAAGAAATCACAAAATAAACACATTTAATCTAGTATTCGGGATTTTAAATTCACAAGAATAATCTTAATTAATATGTAGCACATTGTCTTTATATGATATAAACTCAGGATATAAAGTAACGAGTTGACTGACCTTACATATGACGTAATATGGAACGTATGGTTCAGTAGGTCGCAAGCATCTTGTCCGCATGGATCATTAACGTTTTAGAGAGCTCGACAAACGTTCTATACTCGCTTTTGTTTTATATAACATGCTGAAGTTGTTGAATACGTAATGCATTGAACAAACGGATTATATGAATGTCCTAAAAGCAAAAAGAGTATATTCGCAGCTAAAGTAATTTTTGATGTCCTTTACTTTTTAAAGTGCCTTACACTTTTGTTACAATTTTAAAATTAAAACTTTATGCATATTTTTGTATTTTTTTGTGATTTTACGTGTAAGAGCGTACGCTATGCTTAAAATTTTAGTTCTAAACTAAATACAAAATGTCCTCTGAAAAATAGAAAATTTTTCGTACCGTAATAACTGTAAATTCATTTCGTAGATATCGAAATAACGTAACTTAATAACGTAATAATTATTGAGATGAGGGTGTTATTTGCATGCCATTAAGACAAGAATAATCTTTTTTTTTAAATTTTCTGTGTGTCTCCGGGCTAATCTTCGAAATTAATGAACCGATTGTAATAAAATTTCACTTTGAGATATATAGAATAATACTATATATAAGAATATATAGAATAATACTGGGAGTAATCTAGGCTATATTTTATTTGAAAAAATTCTTAATTTTTTTTGATGATTATCTTAAATTTAAATAACGTCACATTAATAGACCATAGCCAGGCCAAGCCGCAGCGGGTCGCTAATCATAAATAATAATTAATATCAAATTTTTATTCAATTTATGAAACATGGCAAAAACAAATGAAAAATGATTTAACAATCTACAGAAAATGTAGACATCTCATCTACTATGGAAGTGCAAAATACACAAAAGACGCCCCTAAAAGGTAGATAAGAGGCACTCCATCACAGCTCCATTCAATCTAGAAGGGTATTGACGTCAAATATTTACACTCCTGTTCAATGATGCGCATATCAATAGTGGAGAATATGTTGCACTATTACCCGCAGTTTACCACGGTTTAAAGGAAATTGCTTGCACAGATAAAATGTCAAAATTTGTAGAAAATATTATAAGCACTTGATTTTCATCGATTACTAGCTGGTACCATGCGCATTGCTGCCGCAGAAAAAATAATTGTGGAAAGATCGTTTCAAATTTGGAAGACTTATATTGTTAAATTAGGAATGACAATACCTAGATTTATTGAAGTTGAGTAATATATTACTTTTAAATACATTTGTCGGTACCTTACGCACGCCATCTACTGTAAGTTAATTGTACTATGCCTATAACCTTCGCGGATGTGCAAACATTAAGTTGACAAAGTTTAACCGCAATCTGATGAACAGTATGGCAGCGCATAGAATACGAACAAACAATTTTTTTAATATTATAGACTAGTGATCCGCCACGGCTTAGCACAGGTGATTTTTGGATCTCGACAACAGCGCTACCTACCCGGTTCCAATTGTGAATCTAAACCTTTCAGGGATCCACTCAAACAAACGCAAAAAAATCATCAAAATTGGTCGAGCGTTTTTTAGTTTTAGCGAGACTAACGGACAGCAATTGATTTAGAGATGAGTGATAAACGAGCACACACTCCTGATTATAACCCGATGGTAAATGGATGCTGTGGAACGTAGACACATACATCTGTCCCCTATTACAGTTTCGGTGTCACCCTTGTGGACTAAAATGAAACACCTCGTTGCCCTTAAAAAGGGTCTCCGGTTCTCACACTCACCATACTAATTAATTTTGCGTGGACATATTATCCTTCTCTTTATTCATTTATCATTTGGGTACATTAATTAGATAGAAGATTACTCTAAACATGACGACCTCGCTCATAAAATCGTCGTCAATTTAAGAAATGTTTAAAGTTGCTTTCTCTCTTTTCATCATCATCATCATTACAGCCCTTCACAAGTCCACTGCTGAACAGCACATCCTCCCTCAAAGAATGCCACAAAGCAGGGTCCTGAGCCACATCACTCCATCTAGTTGGGGACGCCCTACACTTCGCCTACCGCTACGAGGCTGCCACTCGAGAATCTTTCTTCCCCATCGGTTGTCGGTTCTTCGAGCTATATGGCCGGCCCATTGCCACTTTAGCTTACTAATCCGTTGGGCTATGTCGGTTACTCTGATTCTACTGCGGATATCCTCATTTCTAAGTTTATCACGCAGAGGAACCCCGAGCATAGCCCATAGCCCTCTCCATAGCTCGCTGAGTGACCTTGAGCTTCCTCATACAGTCAGCAGTGAAGGACTAGGTCTCAGATCCATTAGTCGTCACTGGCAACACGCACTGGTTGTATAATTTTGTTTTCAAGTTTTGAGGATCCCGTTGTTGTAAGTATATCCACTACCCCATATATTTCCGTGGGTGTCGTAAGAGGCGACAGAGGGAAACTGAGGCAGAAGATTGCCAACTGTCTTGCCGAGCGTATCAACTATGGCAAACATCCCCCCCATGAGCAACAACGCAAATAAACGGCTCCCGGGCGGCCGCGCTATTCTTGGCTACGGTGGCGACCATGGTAACGGCGGGGCAGGGGGTGCTAAGAATTTCCGATGGAGGTTCGGTTGCTACTTAAGACGATTCTCTCTTTTCACTAAATGACAATAGAAAGAGACAGATATAGGGATAATTCCTACTTAATTTAAGTAAGCGATAATCAACGATTATAAGTAAGACCGTAAACACTTAACTAATTATATGTATAGCTAACAGCATCACCCACGAAACACAATACGGGATCAAAAGGCGGCTTTAATGCTAAAAGCACAGCCTAAGAATAGTTAGACTGTGCTAAAAGCATTCTCTGCCAGTCAACCTGAGGGTATCCGACGGTACTCAAATTCCATAATTACTCGAATTTTTAACGTATCCATTATGATGAAAAAGATTCAAATGTGATGAAAACATAACGATATTCAATAAACAGATGACTGAAAAAAGAATTCCATGTTCGCATTCGCTTCGACAGTGCGGATTGTCAAGCACTAGTTTATAATAAAAAAAAGTACATGCAGCCGGGCTAGCATAGGCAGGAGACAATTTTATCCCCGGGGAAAGGAGAAAATGTTTATCTCCTCGCTTAGTTTTATCCAGCCTTCGAGCATGGGCACTGGGAATGGGAATTTAAATTTCAAATTAATAAATTTCAAATTAAAATAAAATTAATTTGAAATTTAAATTCTTAGCTAAACAAAAATTATTTTCATTTGAATATGAACTCTCTCACAGAATACCGTTGTAAAATAGCATAGTGTTTCGTATGGTGAGTGTAGAGAACCGGAGACCCTTTTTACTGGAAACGAGGCATTTCATCTTAGTCCTCGGGGGTGACAACGCATTTGCATTTTGATTCTTAATCGAGGATAAATTTAGATGTCCTTTGGCCACAGCGTCCACTTACAATACAATACACTTTATTGTACATCAAGGAAATATTAATTTAACTAAAACAAGCAAATATTGAGGGAAAACAAAAGATGGTCTTATTACATTAGCATTACTAAACATAGCAATCTCTTCTAGACAACCCAGAAAAAGAATAAAAAATAAAATAAAAAATACTACACTACATTTACCACCAGGTGGACATTGTGCTCGTTTGTCACGCTTCTATAAAAAACATTATGTACAAATTTATCTTTATGTTTTTTATATTTTAATACTTCTGTAAGTTTCTGTGATATTTCTTCCTTAAAAGAAGCGGGAAATAACTTTAATATATCAATGCGTTGTATATTTTATTAAAAAAATCAGTTAAAACATTACGTATTCTTAATATTGAGAGAGCATGCGATTGTATCTCTGCGTATAGAACCGGAAGTTCTCTAAGCCGGAACAATTCCGATGTAAGTGGAGCGGATGGAACCCCATAGAGCAGTGTTGTATGTTCCTGTTTCATCGGAGAAGGGAAATAACGTTGTCAATATCTAAGTCAAAATTTACCTATAAAATATTATATTGTAAATTATGCTTTAAAAAAAGTCCCGCTGGGTTTCTTGCTGATTCTTTCCAGGAAAGAGGTTTTTCCGAACTAGTGGTAAAGCTTAAATGGATTTCAATAATATATTGAATAAAAATGATTCTATTCTATTTTATTTTATTTTTTCAATTATTAAAATAAAAAAATAAAATAACAGAAGACCGTTTCGTCCCGTGGGTGTGGTAAGGAGGCGACCGTGAGAAACTGAAACAGGATATAGGCCGCAGCATCTTCCTGATAGCAACTCAAGATTTTAAACTACTGCGGTTGCCAACCCGCCAAGCGTGGCAATCATGACGAAATCCCCCCGTGTGAAATTTGGCTATGTTTGTGTATGTAAATAACAGTTATCTATATAACAAATTAATCATATACCTAAATAATAATAAGGTCCTTCAAACAGAAGTTCAGTCACGGCGGTTAGTCTCAACGGAGACTAGCCATATGCGCAGGACAGGATTATTGTGCACGAGGCTGTGTACAAACACAGGCACTCTCTATTATCTCATTCTCATATCTGATGGGACGGGTGAAAACGCCCAAATTCCTGACTCCGGCCTGCTACTGAGAATTTTTTGACCAAAAAACCCAATAACTGGTGGCCCGACACAGGATACGAGTCCGGGACCACATAATTAGCAGACGCGTTTACGACTACTAGATGAACGAGGCAGTCTATCAGTTTAAAAAGAGGTTAAGTTGTTTAAAATAATTTGAGTTTTATTCGATGTGTAGCATTCGCGTAAATATAAGAAATATTTTGTAGGAGAAAATCTCTGGAACTGTTGATCCTTTTCTGAAAATTATTTTACTGATAGAAAGATACACTATCCCCGAGTGATATAGACTAAGAGGGTTTTTAGGTGTAGGTTAGGTGTAACAATGTTTACTTGGTAGAGCCATGCTGCAGCTATATTAGTAGTATAGCTGTAGCACGAATGGGTCTTCTCGACCGGGGAAGGACCACGCTCTCACAGAATACCAGCATAAAATAGCAGCATAACGCTGCCGTGTTTCGTATGGTGAGTGTAGAGAACCGGAGACCCTTTTTTACTGGAAACGATCATCTTAGTCCTCACCGGTGACAACACATCTGCATTTTGATTCGTAATCGAGGCTAGATGTAGATGTCTATGGGCCACAGCAACCACTTACTATCAGGTGGACTGTGTGCTCGTTTGTCACCCTATTCTATAAAAAAAAAGGCGGACTGCACATGCCCATTTTTAAATTTCTTAGACATGCAGATTTTCTCACGACGTGTTTCTTCACCACCAAGCACGAGATAAATCAGCCCCTAAAATCTTAATTAGCACTATCATTGCTGCCGGGGAATCAAACCCGGGTTACTAAGGTACTGTGAAATTTACACCGGGCACCCCCTGAGCTACCACAGGTCTATGTAATCATGTAATCAGTTCATTTATAAAAATCGAGTGAACCTGCCCGTTAAATTGTTTAGTGCTGTGATTATTGTAAAACAAGTCCTTACTATTCAGTGTCCGTTACTGTAAAATCTATTATTATTATTTATATTCCATCCATTACAGGCTATAAGTCCACTGTTGAACATAGGTCTCTCCCATAGCTTTCCTCATAAGGATAGGCATCCTCATAAGGAAATTGGCAGGCGGGATGGCAGCCGCAGTTTTTTATTATTTGAAGTTTTTATCAGGAAGATGCTGCTGCCCATCTTCTGTTTTACTTTCCCTCTGTCGCCTCTTAAGACATCCACGTGGCGATATGAGCAAGTTATTATATTCAGTTAACATTATTTATAAAATCTAACAATGGAAAGCTCTTTAATGGAAAATTTTCCCAGTTAAATAATAATCAACGCAATATAATATGTATTTATATTACTAAGGCGTGGTCGGAGGAGGGGCACTGACGTCACAGCGCTGTGACGTCAGCACAACTCGAACCCCTCAGCGAACGTGACGCGTGACCTGCCCGACCTACTTACGGGCTGTGTGATCTGGCCGAAGCTTTTTGTCCTAATATTTATATTTTTTTATTGCCTTGGCTGACTGAGCTGTGCTTTTATCTGCTGCGTTGGTAAGCAAAAAAGGTGGGAACGACGATTTAAATTTTGTAGTCTTAAAAGGATATCTGTGTTTGAGTCTGGGGTAGGCACTTTTATACAGGCTTTATAGTTAGGTATAGTTTGCTTTTTGAGACACGCGGTCGGTACACCGCCATCCTTCTGACGTCGGGTTGCTTCTGAAAATTTTTTGACAGAAAAATTCAATAACTGATTTTTTGGGCCGGGATTCGGCCCCGGGCCCTCATGACCAATAGTCGCGTTTCTGATCTTTAGACCAACGAGGCAGTCCCTCGTGTTTCGCAATGCATGTAACGCTGTTGGTCCTGCGTCGGATCTCCCTCCGGTTGTGTCGGTTTGCCGCCCCATCGGACTATGAGAGTGAGGGAATAGAGAGTGCACTGTGCTTGCGCACACACTCGGCCACTATAGCACAAATGGCTACCCTCCATTTAGACTGATCGCCGTGACCTAAATTCGGACTGGAGGATATAATTATGTCAGCTTGACCTCTATGTATGTGTAATGGATTTTCGAAACTAAGACGTCTGAATTGTTTAAATTTTGCAGACGTTTAAAGAAAATAATAACAAAAATACAATAATTTCGTGACAATAATCTAGTATCATCACCTCACTAGGATCATCACAGCTCGTCAGATCAATGCGAGTAAATTTTTTTTGTACTCAAATATTATTTACGAGTAGTTTTACAAACAAAACCCTACTCGTAGATGGTAAATCGCACTGTCTCAGCTAAAATGAAACGAACTCATTGTCCGCCTGATGGTAAGTGGCTACTGCTGTCCATGGATACCTGCAACTAACTTTAAACAAAGAAGGCTGCAAATGCGTTTGCGTTGTCACACCTGAGGGCTAAGATGTAATGCCTCACAGCTCCTCATGATGTTTTTGGAACGAAGTTCCTTATCGGAAGGTACGAATTTGGCGGATGGGGGCTAGACGACAAAAAGTGTAAGGATTTTCCGTCACGACCCCTTCTGACGTAGTGCAGACGGCCTTGGCGGCTATAAGGAAGCGAGATGGAATAATATCCATCTCCCTCGCACTTTTTCTTATCTTGCCATGAAAGAAATATTATTTTATTTTAAATGGCGCTTCATTTTAATAGACGCTAGTAATTCATTTATTTGTATTTGTTAATCAATAATATAATACGTTTATCAATAATAATATACTACGAAAGGAACTTCGTTCCAACCGAGTGTTCCACGACACTCACGCATGTTTTTTTAAAATTAAATACCTATAAAAACCTGCGTAAACGAACATATAGCTGAAGTGAAACATCAACACTCCGGGAAGTCTGCAGTTTGTGATCATATCCTAGACGGCCCCCGCCTTTACATCAGATTTGATAGACCACAAATCCTCGCGAAAGAACATCGATTCCTAGAATGATATGTGAGGCTATTGAAATTAAAAAACATTCTAAGTTCAATAGAGAAGGAGGCTGGGTACTACCACCTGCTTGAGATCCTGTAATTAATAAAATTAAAACTAAACCCAAGTATACCACTGCAAGACTTCACGACACAGTAAGTTCATTCTGCGTAGATCGGACCAAAACTAATCATTAAAAAGCTGAAGGTCCTCCGGGTTAACTCTGACATCGGAACGTCAATCACCTCAGTCCCCCGTGACAATGGGTGTTGGAAAGCACCCGAAACGTCGGGAATTAATAAAAATAAGTTATTAAACGCGATCAAATCCGTAAAAGTAGTTTTATTCAATGTGTAGTGTTCGCGTAAATATTTTCTTATATTTACGCGAACATTTATTCTACTTTCACACATATTCTAATTTATTGAACGCTTATAGTATATTGATATAGTTATTTATGAGTGCCAATGGAAAAATAAAAAAAATATTAATAGTGATAACTTGTTGACACGTCTGTCAACTAATTAGTCACAGTACTCGACCATTTATCATTTACGTCGCCGCGTCTATATGCGTTGACTCACGCTACAATGGCGAACGTGATGGTGACAGGTGGCACGTCGTCGCTTAGTTGGAGGGAAAATAAATAAGTACGCGAAAATACTTATCGTCAATCGGAATTGAAGATTGTACAATTCTTGGACAAAGAAAATAATTGAACTAGATATTAATTGTATCAAGAGCTGAGGTAGCTCAGGGGCTAAACGCTCGCTGTAAATTTCACAGAATGAGGACAACCCAGGTTCTATCCCAGCCGGTACCAATGAAATTGTTAATTGGTTTTTAAATTCTGATTTACCATATTATTATGTTTGGCGGTGAAGGAAATATCGCGGGAAACCCGCTTGTTTGAGGAATAAGTATTTCTAGGACAAGTGAAGTCCGTCAAGACGCACTGGAACAATGCGATGGGCTAATGACAGCATAACCCTGAGATATGATAGGAAACCCGTGACCAGCAGTGAGGAAGTAGTAGTAGTAAGGTGGTAAATAAATAATATAATATAAGTTTTAAATAAATAAATAAATATAATATCTCACTGTTAAATTAAAGGCTTCATTTTTTTAAATATTTATCATTATATTATCATTGTACTCTGCCGTCTCTTTCTTACATGTTACTTACTTCTGACGACTAATGGCGGGAAAACTCTTAAGCCATGTATGAGGCACCGAGTCGAATGCCTTTTGTAGTCTATCCAGGCGGCGGAGAGGTTCCGACGGTTGCGTTTAAGCACTTGCCAATGACCGCGTCAATGAGGTGGTTCCTTGGTTCCACGACCATTGCCCGACATCCATTTTGAGCGCGCGACATCACCTGATTTGCGTTCAGGTGGCGAGTGATTCTCGCGCTCAAAATGGATGTTAATGTCTTGTATATGGTAGGTAAACACGTTATGGGGCGGTATTTTCTCGGTCTGTGGAATCCTGGTCTTTAGGAACCAAATGAGTGATCCCAGTAGTGAAGAGGCTCGGGAGTGACTTTTGGTCGAGAGCCTCTTGAAACTGTCGGGCGAGCACAGCGTGACATACCACGAACCCCTTCAGCCAGTAGTGATGCAGTCCGTCAAGTCCCGGACAGTTCGGGGTCTACGGACCGCCTCAGCTACGTCATCCGGCGTTATGATGACGGGGTCCATGGGCGTAACATTCGCACACTGACTCGCCACAACTTCCGTCCAAGCGCCTCGTTGTGGTTTACGGGCTCTGACCACAGGCCGCGCCAGAATGCGATAGTGTCGGCCTGATTCGGTGCTGAGCCCGTTCCACGTACCATTAGCCGCTCAATGATTCATAGAGCCTCTTCTGATCACTCTGGAAGAGACGATTCTGGTTGAACCGTGTCGACCTCTCGGTATATCGCCGAATCCGCTTCCCCAAGCAGCGATTTTCTGCTTCAGGTCGTCTATGCGCTCCGTCAGTTTTGCGTTATATCCGGCTGGAACAAACTGATATTTGTCCCAGCAAACGCCATCCTGACGGTGCGCACTATTCTCGGCCTATTATTGGCCGACCTGAAGCTATCAGTCTGCCGATGAAGCTCTTGCCTTTGCGATACGGTCCTCAATCCTTCTTCTCCGGGTTGGGATAGCACTACTTTGCCCAGTAGCACGTCCAGACGTGGGAAGTTTGGCACCAACAATACGGCAAACTGCAAAGCGGCGCCAAAGTATTGAGTCCGTATCGCAAAGGTCCCGTCTGGTTTCCAAAAGGATGCCAGCAATGGGTTCAGGGCCGTCACGACATCCCGATTCCGCTTGCTTAGGGTTATGCGTGGGGTCGCGGTCGATTTTCGAGAGGCGTACAGCGCGTTTCCACAATCGCCTCCTCCAATTTACTCCTCATCTGCTCTAGTTCTTGGGTGACCATTCCATCATCGCCTGAATCAACCAAAGCGGGAAAATCCATAGCGGCTTCCACATATGGCTGCTGGTCTATGGCCTTAGAGCCGCATCCCCAGCTATAGCTGGTTCATTCGATGAGGGAATAGTCTCACGCCGTAGTCGTTCGAGTTCGGCATCATCAAATATTTTCGAGCGTATGATGTACCGAACTCGGTCTGCCAGGTTTTGCTCTGTGACGGGAACAGACGGCTCCAGCTCAGCAAAAAGCGGTGCATCCGAGCCCGACACGCTATCCTCCAGTTTCTTCCCCTTTCGCTCTATAGTACGCCCGCAATGCGTTTATGTTCATATCTTTTGTCCAACGCATGCGGCGTACTCCACCAGCGGCGGGTGCCGCTTGCCGAGTCGAGAGGACCCTGCCGACACCAAGCCATCTGGTTGGGATGATGGATGCGAGGGCTGCTGGGTGGTCGTGCAGCACCTCGCGCTCGGCTGGCGGCCCGCATGCTGTCGCGTCCAGCGCCAGCTCCAGACGCGCCCGGCGACCCCAGGCAGCGGCCTATGCGCGTTCTATTTTGTCCATCATCCATAAAATGGGCGTCAATTAACGGGAGACGCCCAGGCCCGGCACCGTTTAATAGTGTGGCCGTAAGCACAAACAGGCTTTTGCACCTCAATTCTGCCGAGGCACGGCGCTCACACCTCTTGGCAAAGCGCTGACTGACTGCGCCGACGTAGCAGTTTTGTCACTCAACTGTTACGTCAGCGGGCGATGGGGTCGTCACTTATTATTATCATTATTTATATTCCATCCATTACAGGCTATAAGTCCACTGTTGAACATAGGTCTCTCCATAGCTTTCCTCATAAGGATAGGCATCCTGGCAGCCGCAGTTTTTTATTATTTGAAGTTTTTATCAGGAAGATGCTGCTGCCCATCTTCTGTTTTACTTTCCCTCTGTCGCCTCTTAAGACATCCACGTGGCGATATGGGCAAGTGGATATTCTTACACCGACACTACACGGTTTTTATTTATATTCAGTTAACATTATTTATAAAATCTAACAATGGAAAGCTCTTTAATGGAAAATTTTCCCAGTTAAATAATAATCAACGCAATATAATATGTATTTATATTACTAAGGCGTGGTCGGAGGAGGGGCACTGACGTCACAGCGCTGTGACGTCAGCACAACTCGAACCCCTCAGCGAACGTGACGCGTGACCTGCCCGACCTACTTACGGGCTGTGTGATCTGGCCGAAGCTTTTTGTCCTAATATTTATATTTTTATTGCCTTGGCTGACTGAGCTGTGCTTTTATCTGCTGCGTTGGTAAGCAAAAAAGGTGGGAACGACGATTTAAATTTTGTAGTCTTAAAAGGATATCTGTGTTTGAGTCTGGGGTAGGCACTTTTATACAGGCTTTATAGTTAGGTATAGTTTGCTTTTTGAGACACGCGGTCGGTACACCGCCAAACTTCTGACGTCGGGTTGCTTCTGAGAATTTTTGACAGAAAAATTCAATAACTGATTTTTTGGGTTGGGATTCGGCCCCGGGCCCTCATGACCAACAGTCGCGTTTCTGATCTTTATACCAACTATATTTTAACTTTATACTCTATCTTTAGACCAACGAGGCAGTCCCTCGTGTTTCGCAAAGCATGTAACGCTGTTGGTCCTGCGTCGGATCTCCCTCCGGTTGTGTCGATTTGCCGCCCCATCGGACTATGAGAGTGAGGGAATAGAGAGAGTGCACTGTGCTTGCGCACACACTCGGCCACTATATCACAAATGGATACCCTCCATCTAGACTGATCGCCGTGACCTAAATTCGGACTGGAGGATATAATTATGTCAGCTTGACCTCTATGTATGTGAATGGGTTTTCGAAACTTAGACGTCTGAATTGTTTGAAAATTTGCAGACGTTTAAAGAACATAATAACAAAAATACAATAACTTCGTGACAATAATCTAGTATCATCACCTCACTAAGATCATCACAGCTCGTCAGATATAATGCGAGTTAAATTTTTTTGTACTCAAATATTATTTACGAGTAATTTTACAAACAAAACCCTACTCGTAGATGGTAAATCGCACTGTCTCAGCTAACAGCTAACAAAAAGACAGCTATATAATAAAATTAACCTCTTTAAGGAGCAGTAAGTTAATTAGATTTTTGTGTTTATTTAATAATCATCATTTTTTAAATTCATTCCCGTTTTTACTTACGAAAACTTACCACTTACCTATCCAATATTTAAAAATTAAGTGGGAAACGAACTCATTGTCCGCCTGATGGTAAGTGGCTACTGCTGTCCATGGATACCTGCAACTAACTTTAAACAAAGAAGGCTGCAAATGCGTTTGCGTTTTCACACCTGAGGGCTAAGATGTAATGCCTCACAGCTCCTCAGGATGTTTTTGGAACGAAGTTCCTTATCGGACAGTACGAATTTGGCGGATGGGGGCTAGACGACAAAAAGTGTAAGATTTTTCCGTCACGACCCCTTCTGACGTAGTGTAGACGGCCTTGGCGGCTATGAGGAAGCGACATGGAATAATATTCATCTCCCTCGCGCACTTTTTCTTATCTTGCCATGAAAGAAATATTATTTTATTTTAAATGACGCTTCATTTTAATAGACCCTAGTAATTCATTTATTTGTATTTGTTAATCAATAATATAATACGTTTATCAATTATAATATACTACGAAAGGAACTTCGTTCCATCCGAGTATCCCACGCCACTCACGCATGTTTTTTTAATTAAATACCTATAAAAACCTGCGTAAACGAACATATAGCTGACGTGAAACATCAACACTCCGGGAAGTCTGCAGTTTGTGATCATATCCTAGACGGCCCCCACCTTTACATCAGATTTGATAGACCACAAATCCTCGCGAAAGAACATCGATTCCTAGAATGATATGTGAGGCTATTGAAATTAAAAAACATTCTAAGTTCAATAGAGAAGGAGGCTGGGTACTACCACCTGCTTGAGATCCTGCAATTAATAAAATTAAAACTAAACCCAAGTATACCACTGCAAGACTTCACGACACAGTAAGTTCATTCTGCGTAGATCGGACCAAAACTAATCATTAAAAAGCTGAAGGTCCTCCGGGTTAACTCTGACATCGGAACGTCAATCACCTCAGTCCCCCGTGACCATGTGTGCTGGAAAGCACCCGAAACGTCGGGAATTAAAAATAAGTCATTAAACGCGATAAAATCCGTAAAAGTAGTTTTATTCAATGTGTAGTGTTCGCGTAAATTTATTCTACTTTACGAACATTTATTCTACTTTCACACATATTCTAATTCTTCTATTGAACGCTTATAGTATATTGATATAGTTATTTATGAGTGCCAATGGAAAAATAAAAAAATATTAATAGTGATAACTTGTTGACACGTCTGTCAACTAATTAGTCACAGTACTCGACCATTTATCATTTACGTCGCCGCGTCTATATGCGTTGACTCACGCTACAATGGCGAACGTGATGGTGACAGGTGGCACGTCGTCGCTTAGTTGGAGGGAAAATAAATAAGTACGCGAAAATACTTATCGTCAATCGGAATTGAAGATTGTACAATTCTTGGACAAAGAAAATAATTGAACTAGATATTAATTGTATCAAGAGCTGAGGTAGCTCAGGGGCTAAATGCTCGCTGTAAATTTCACAGAATGAGGACAACCCAGGTTCTATCCCAGCCGGTACCAATGAAATTGTTAATTGGTTTTTAAATTCTGATTTACCATATTATTATGTTTGGCGGTGAAGGAAATATCGCGGGAAACCCGCTTGTTTGAGGAATAAGTATTTCTAGGACAAGTAAAGTCCGTCAAGACGCACTGGAACAATGCGATGGGCTAATGACAGCATAACCCTGAGATATGAGAGGAAACCCGTGACCAGCAGTGAGGAAGTAGTAGTAAAGTGGTAAATAAATAATGTAATTAAAAGTTTTAAATAAATAAATAAATATAATATCTCACTGTTAAATTAAAGGCTTCATTTTTTTTTAAAATATTTATCATTATTTTTAGGAGGAAGAAAGAACGACGCTATGTACTCTGCCGTCTCTTTCTTACATGTTACTTACTTCTGACGACTAATGGCGGGAAAACTATTAAAATGTCACCGTCACTCTTCTGTGAGACAGGCAGACGGTGAACAGCATTACCAGTATCGGCTTTACTTTCACCAGAAGCATGGTGAGTATGGATTAACTGCTTCTTTGGTCTAATAGTCGTAAATGCGACTGTTGATCATGTGGTCCCAGGTTTGAATCCCGGGTTGGGCCAAAGTCAGTTAAAAAATTTCAGTAGCAGCCCGGAGGGAAGTTGGCGGTGTTTCAGCCCCGTGCCGCGGAAAGTACGAAAAGACATTGGTCCTGCGCTTGATATCTCTCATGTCGTGTCAGTTTGCTGTCCCGTTGGATATGAGATTGAGAGATTATAGAGCGCACCTGTGCTTGCGCACGTATTCGTGCACCATAACCCTGTCCTGCACAGATGGCTAGTCTCCATTGAGACAGGCCGCCGCGAAATTCGGTCCGGAAGACATTATTATGAATATGGGCAACGTTTTTAAGGAAGAACTTACCAGCAATTTCTTGAGATCTACGTATGTCCATCAAAAGGTTAAATAAGGACAAGATGAAGCAGATATTCATAATCTTCGACATCACGGACTTTAAGGCCGACATTAAAGATAGTCCTGAACATTGGCTGTTTAGTACACATGCCCTCGTCGTAAAGTCGTCGCTCCATTTAGATAGATCGATAGGTAATACTTTATTGCACATCAAAAACAAGATACAGAAGAAACAGATAAGTAATAAAAGGACGAGAGAAAAATGGGAAAAAAGAAGAAGAAAGAAATGTGGTACATACAGTCCGCCCATGGTCTTATCGCAAAGAGCGATCTCTTCCATACAGCTTTTGGATAAAAAGAAAAGCAGTAGAGCAAAATAAGGGTTGTTTTATCGATACCAAAACAGGCAAGTTTTCTCCATCTAGTAATGCGTGTGTCTCAATTCGGGTGTATGTTTTTTTACGTGTATCTTACGCGATATCTTCGCAGATTGTGCACCAATTCTGACGATTCTTTATTTATTAAATAGATTATTCTTCAAGGGTGGTCCCATATAAATTTGGAGAAAAAATTTCACCCTAAGGGTAGCAAAAAAATAACTTCTTTGTTAGCAATTTGAAGTCGGTTTTTATTTTTTGTTAAAAGTTATAATTATTCTACAACGATTGCCAAACTTAAACGCAACTTCGGCTTACTGTTCCCTTAATTTATTAAAAAAGCAGCAATAATTCATTATAGAGTTCATATAATATTATTCTATATGTATGTATGTTTGCTCTCAAATTAAAAATTGCGGCTTTAGATAATGCTTTAGTGCAAAAATAATAAATAAATTACCTATTATAATATTATTTTGCGCGACTGCCCCGTTAGTCCAGTAGTTGTAGTAGTGCAACTGCTGATCATGAGGTCCCGGGTCGCGCCAAAAAAAATCAATTATTGAGTTTTTCCGTTAAGAAATTCTCAGTAGCTGCCCGGAGTCAGGAAGTTGGCGGTGTCTCACCCCCGTCCCTCGTAAAGCACGTAAAGCGTGGTCCTGCGCCTGATCTCTCTCCGGTCCTGTCGGTTTACCGTCCCATCAGATTATGAGAGTGAGTGAATAGAGAGTGAACCTGTGCTTGCGCATACACTTGGGCACTATAATCCTGTTCTGCGCCATTGGCTAGTCTCCGTTGAGGCTTTTTCGGTCTGGAGGACATTATTAATATTTTGCGTTCAAATCAGACTTCCCGAAACATCATCTCAACGTGCAATAATCGCACCAGAATAAACGCCGGTGGTAGTATTTTACATATGCCATTGATCATCCCTCTGTCCAATACCTACTTTATCAGCACACCATTTTTTGTGTGTGTTCTCTACGTATATTTTTAAATAAAATTGTAAGCTCTTTGTAAAAATATTTTAATAAAAGGCAAGGTAATTTTATACATCTCTGCTGGACATTGTCATAAAAATTATTTCTAATTTTCAAGATGTTTTTCTTCTCCGCCATGCACGTGGTGAACTAGCGTTTTAAATTGCAACAAAAATGTATTAATTTACGCATGTATTTTACTAAAACATGAGTATGACAAATAAATAAAAAAATATTTGTAAACATGTTTATATATACTTATATATTATATGTATAACAAGTTTTTTTGAAATCTTTAATTCTTTTTTTTCTGGCACATACTGAATGACATCTGTCAAGAGTGTCAGTTAAAAAGTGCCAGGTCAACTGGTCTCATAAAATCGTTTTTTATTGAGATTTTTGGCTTGGATGCTTGTCCTTTAAGGCATGTCTTCATTTTTATCTCACTATCAAGTGATAATAATCCTATATAGTAGTTGCTTGTTGATGCGTCACATTGCGCAGTTTTTGGGAGGCACGGCAACTTGAGCCAGCATACAGTTGGCGCTAGTATCTCAAGGTGCCTTAGCAGACAGACACCTTATCTTGAGATTCACATCACCATTGGAGGACTTGTTTCACCGATTCCACTAATAGTTCACATGCGCAGAAATTTAATACACAAAATTGCACCACTTTTTTATATCAACATCCACTTCAAACCATTATTTAAACAATAATACAGGAGCAGCAATCCGCCACCGGTCAAGTTCCCGCCATAACCTTATAAAATCGCAATCTAAATCCAGTCATTATTACTCTTTGCTAGTGATTTTAAAATACTACCCGTGCGGTTAAAGAATGGGATTTAAAAAAGCATCGCCTCTATTCACCTGTCGCTCGCACACTGTCGCTATGGTTTAAGAGTTTGTACAGGTTTATCGCTACGTGTTTGTCCTCTACTCAGCTCAAGCTTACCTGACGGATGTAACTGTACAGGCAAACCTGACAGGTACACCCTTGCGCTCTCGGTAGAGAGTAATTGTGTTCTGTGCCCTTGCGTGTCTTAAGTCCAGCATTCTACTTCTGTCATGAAATATCACTAACACAAGCAATTTAAGGGCATCTTGTTAACGGAATATTAGTGGTGTTAATAATATAATTTATTAAAAATAAAAATTAAAGTTAATTAAAAACAAAGTAATAAATAAAAAATTAAAAAGCATTAATTTGTTATGTCAATTCCTTCAAAAAGTCAACGCTTTAAGTTTTAATATGTTAAAATGAATGTTTAACCAAGCCATGACAAAATACCAGTGAGGTAAGATCAAAGATGGCGAGATGAGTTTCAATGGTACTTGTGTTGGATTGTCCAAACCTTTTCGTATTGGTAGACAAGGTGTACCTGAATAAAAAGAATTAAACTTTCAATAAATGTTAATTAAATAGTTAATTATATTTTGTATTTTGACTGCGTCGTTGGTCCAGTGATTGTAGAAGTGCGACTGCTGATCATGAGGTCCCGGGTTCGAATCCCGGGTCGGGCCAAAATATATTAGTTATTGAGTATTTCCATCAGGAAATTTTCAGTAGCTGCCCGGAGTCAGGAAGCAGTCTCTCACCCTCGTGCGTCGGAAAGCTCGGAAAGCCGTTGGTCCTGCGCCTGATCTCTCTCCGGTCGTGTCGGTTTATCGTCCCATCGGACTATGACAGTGAGGGAATAGAGAGTGAATTAAGCATTAAGAATTAAGCTGCTATTTTACGCTGGTATTCTATGAGAGCGTGGTCCTTCCCCGGTCGAGCCGACCCATTCGTGCTACAATTATACAATAAATATAGCTGCAGCTATTAATCACGCCTAGAAAACTGTGAAATAAAATCTTAAAAAACATTTTTATTTTGCTTTTTTCTACGTTGTAGAGCTTTTTTGCTACTTGGAGCCATGCTGCAGCGTGCTCTACCACGTAGATAACTTGAACCTGAACTTACCATCAGGTGTACTGTAAGTTCATTTGTCACTTCAGTGAAGTAATATTATCAGGTGGATTGCTTGCTCGCTTGTCACATTTACTTCTAGCGACCGATATTCGATCTTTCTGGCATATCGCCGTCTCTTGCGATTCCCGCTGGACGTAATGGGATGATTGATTCTTAGCCACCAAAACATGGCACGTTTCCGTATTCCTAAGCTACTAGGTGTCTCAAAAGAAAGTTCACATTTAAATCTTTTTTAAAAGAAAAGTCTTAGCTTTATTGAAAAATGTTTATTTTATATTGAAGTACACTGTTTGGGAATTTATTTTTAAAAATAACATTGTCCAAATGTAAACCGTTGCGCTCGGCATTCATTTAGTCGGGCACTAAAATTGCCTATGACAGCTCGGCAGGTAGTCTCCGTGATGGCTGCCATTTCATGACGGATATTTTCTTTAATTGTGCCAGGAAGTCGGTTTATTAGCGTAAACTTTTGATTTGACATAACCCCACAGGAAAAATCCATAGGCGTTAAATCGGGACTCCGTGGAGGCCATTTATGTCACCTCGCCAGGAGATTAATTTGTTCGGAAAAATTTCTCGAACTCGAGGCAGAGATCTGTTGACGTGTGTGAAGTTGCTCCATCCTGCTGGAACCATGTTCTTTGGTTGTAACCAGGAAAGTTTTGCAGTTGGGGTACGAAAACTCGTCTAACATCTCCACATAACGCTCTGAATTCACTGTGAGTGCGTCCCTTCCATCTTCAAAAGTAAGGGCCGATAATTCCTCGCGCCGACATCGCTGCCCATACGGTGACTTTGGGTGAATGTAGCGGTTTCTGATGTTTTGTTTTGGGTTGGTTGCACTCCAGTAACGACAATTTTGTTTGTTTACATGCCCATTCAGGTGAAAATGGGCTTCATCGGAAAACAAGATGTTGGTGAACGTTGGAAAGCGCTCAATCATCTGATTTACAAAGGCAAGCCTCTGACCAGCATCTTGAGGCTTCAGTTCTTGCACTAACTGAATTTTGTACGGGTGCAGCTTTAAATCTTTGTGTAAATGCGGCATAATGAAGATCTGTGCACATTTAAAGCAACAGCACGCTTCCGAATCGAGAGGTTGGATCATCTCGAATAGACTGAGTAACACTGTCCACGTTTTCGGCTGTTCTTGATGTTCTTGGTCGCCCAGATTTTGGTTTCTCCAGAGTTGACCCAGTCTCTTCAAACTTCTCAACCCATTTTGCAATGAGACGAGTGCTAGGCGCATCATTTAAGTGACGAATATGTCGAATACTGCAGAATTTTCTACGCGCTACAGTCGCCGAATTACCGTTTTTGTAAAACTCACGTACGCACAACGCACGGTCCGCACCAGAGAAACGCTCCATAGCGACTAAATTCCCAAGAGCCAGACTACTGACTGACATACCCCCCGCGCCCCTCAGAATAGTTGCTTTCGCGTAATAAGATAAGCAAATGTGAACTTACTTTTGAGACACCTTGTATTTAGGTGATAGTACTCCCTTTCTGTCTAGATGTCCGTCTGGATAGGTACCATCGTCTTACTTATTTCTGCCGCCAAACAGCAGTGCTTGCACTTTCGTTTGTCATTTCAATTTCATTTAAAAAAAAGATAGAATTTTAATGTATATTATATTAAGCTGCAGTAGCTCAGGGTTAAGAGCTCGTCGTATGTATCAAAGTACGCGAGCAACCCGGGTTCGATCTCCGCCGGCACCAATGAAATAGTTTATTGCAGTTTTAAGTGCCGATTTATCACGTGTACGGCGGAGAAGGAAAACATCGTGAGGAAACCTGATATCTGAGAACTTAAAAAAAATATTGTGAAGATCGTAACCGTGTAGGGGCGGTGTAGGAATATCCAATACCCCATATCGTCCCGAGGGTGTCGTAAGAGGCGGCAGAGGGAAAATGAAACAGGAGATGGGCAGGAGCATCTTCCTGATAACAGCTCAATACAATAAAAACTGTGGTTGGCAACCCGCTTGGAAAGTGTGGCAACTATGGCAAAATCCCCCCACGAGGCAATCTATGAGAGGGGCTTATATTTAGCAGTGGACTTCAATAGGCTGTAATGGATGGAATGGATTGCGAAGATTGAATTGGAATTTTTACGTGGTAGAGTCACGCTGCAGCTATATTATGGTTGCAGCAAGAATGGGTCGGCTCGACCGGGGTGGGACCACGCTCTCACAGAATACCAGCGTAAAATAGCAGCTTAATGCTGCTGTGTTTCGTATGGTGAGTGTAGAGAACAGGAGACCCTTTTTACTGGAAACGAGGCTCTTTATCTTAGTCCTGAGGGGTGACAACGCATCTGCATTTTGATTCTTAATCGAGGATAAATGTAGATGCCTATGGGCCACAGCATCCACTTACCATCAGGTGGACTGTGTGCTCGTTTGTCACCCTTATTCTATAAAAAAAAGACACGTGAAGTCCGCCAAGACGCATTGGGACAGTGCGATGGACATTTAATTGCCCTAAAACCCTCTCAGAAATCAGAGCCATGTGCACAGGAGTGGGACGTGTATAGGTTGTAGCTTTACTTTTTTGTATACTAGCAACCCGCTCCGGCTTCACCTGGGTGGGATTTATTAATGACCATCTATTTTAATGACCATTGTTTTTTCAATATCCCAAAAATTACTCCAAGTTTTCGAATAAAATATAGCTTACATCACTCATGGCAGTGCTCAGTTAGTATTCATTCCAAAGTTAAGCCCGGACAGACAGACAAACATACAGATAGACAAAAATTTTACAAATAATTATTCATGTCTTAATGACCTGCAAATGGTACCTGCCATATACCCATACAGACATAATACGATATATTATATGAGTGGACCCCACTTATATATACACACAGCATAGCACAGCATGCTAAAATATATATATATATATATATATATATGTATATATATATATATATATATATATATATATATATATATATATATATATATATATATATACATCTTAGCATGTCTGTGTGAGTATACACTTCACACTTGTGAAGGGTTGTAATGATGATGATAATATATCGTATCACGTCACGCCTGTACGTATTCGCAGTCTACCACTTAACTCAATCTCGATAACACATCTTGCCAAATATTCTAAATTATCTTATAAAATCGGGTGTTATATATAATAATGTTTTTTTTTTAAACTCGTCATAAAATCTTACAACATTTCGAAATTTAAATGTTTGTAGCGTTGGTCATTCATTGTAATGTAATAAATAATAATGAGAAGCACTTGCCAATGCTTGGGAAGCGTTGAAATGTTTCTGTCAGCAATAATGTACTATGTTCAGTAGTTTCAAATGGTTATAGTAAATTTGAACATGCTTTTATTAGCTTGACCTGTATGTAAGTATGTTTGTACATAATATGAAGATTTCATTCAAACATGTGTACGAAATATGTATGAAATCTCACATACCTACTTATTGAGTTCTAGACGTCAGATTAGCTTAAAATTATGAAGACTTTTCGCATACCGATGGTGCTGACAATAAAGAATCGATGGCATTTGGTAACTAGGTACATATATTTCAAACAGATATAGTTGTTTGTAATCTTAAGATTTACATAGTAGCAAATCTCTGGAACTACCGATCCGATTCTGACATTTTTTGTTACTGTTATGCTAGCTATACTTTTTAACACGCTTTTATTAGCTTCGCGTGTATCTATCGATCTATCGATGTAACGGAATCTTTGGAATTTGCACCACCTTGTAGACGGCCGATTGACTTGAAAAGGAGAATGGGATTTTTGGGCCTGAAGTTAACTAATTGGTTTATAGTTTAAAAAATTGGCCATATTTTTCTAAAGTAAAATACAAAAAAGTAGCTCTTTTACAATCTAGAATTCGAAAAAATAATAAAATAACAAATAAGTTAGAAAATAGATTGTAGTGTATTCTTTATGGCAATAAATCGATTACCATAAAGAATACACTAGTGAAATTCTCGTTTCTGAACGTTATCTTCCAATAGAGGACTTATCATTTTGAAACTTGACTTGACAGTTCAAACTGCAAACTATTTACCTAAAAGAAAAAGACAGATTTTCGATTCGATTTGAAACGAGCGTAATATAATCGATTCTCGATTAAAATGAGCATTTTAATATCTATTTTCGATTATTTTTCTGTGTTAACTAGGAGATAAAAAATAATTGCGTACATATCTACAAAATAATAATAAAAAATACAAAATATTAACATTCCAACAAGTAACAGTTACAATCGCTAATATTCACTTCACTTAGTTGTTGCTTTTTTAACTTTCATTAATCGTTTCACCATTTCGTTTCATTATTAACCACAGCTTTTTTGGTGATTTTATACTGATCCTGCTTTTATATCTTTAAGTAATTATAGTGAAAAATAGCCTGTTACAGTGTAATAACAGTGAAAAATCACCTGTTACAGTGTAGGTAATAGATAATCTCACTTTTATTCTACAATAACTCAGCTCCTAGACTGACAAATCTTGCCAGATTTTCAGCTGTGAATTGTTTATATATACGCTTTCAAATGGTCCTACTTTCATCTTGTTAACACTTGGGCCCAAGAATGTATGGAGACGTCTCCTTCTCCTTTGCACTCGTATCAAGGACCGATGACATAAAAATAATTTTATAACTTTATCTTAGTATCCTGATCTGGATTTCCAGGATAATTCTCTCTAGAATCATCACAGCTCATAATCAATGCGTGTTTTTTAAGTTTTCTTAAATTTTAATATAATTTCTTGTGACATTGGCTATGTTTTATTTTGATAAAATTTATTTATAGAATGAAATCAGTATATTTGTAGAATATTATTTACACAACGAAATGTCTATGAACCGTTTGGATACTCGTAAATCAAGTTAACGACGCAAAATACTAATCATTTTACGGCAGCGTCGTTTATTACGTCGCGAGGTGACGTCACCGATATTGTACATAGTCGTGATTGATGACTGGCGTTTAGTCGTTGTTTACTTTGAACGGTCTAAGTAGTGCTTTGCATAAAGAAATTGTAATTTTGTTTTTGCATGGAAATACCCCATTGTAGGGTGTGGTTGTCGCGTAAAATCCATCACCCTATGGCGTCCCGTCGATTTTGTAGAAGGCGACTATGGGAAGCCGGTTTCCGAAAACTTTAGTACAATAGTTGATTTTTATATAGAATAACAAGGTGACAAACGAGCACACAGTCTACCTGATGGAAAGTAGATGCAGTGGCCCATAGACATCAACATGTATCCTCGATGATGGATGCAATTGGCGCATGACCGTGTTTTGTGACGTTCCTTGGGGGAGGCCTATGCTCAGGAGTGGAGGCCTTTGTTCAGCAGTGAACTTGTGATGGACTGTAATGATTATAATGGTGATGTAATCAAAGACTTTAACTGCATACGTTATATATACAGGATTATTTTTCAAAGAGTAGCCAAATTTTAAACTTAAATTCAAATATATAAATAATGATATACCGTTATTGCAGTTTTTGAAAATACGAGTAAATAAGGCTTATACTTTTATTTGAAATTATCCTAAATTGAATGTGATTTATGGGCAACAATGTTTTTGCGTACCGATCGACCCTTACGAAAGTGTGCGTGCGCAGTAAAATCAGTAAAAATAATTCATTACCACGCATTTTGAATTTAAAAGATAAAAAGGACAGAATGTTTGAGATTTTTTAAATAAATTTTTCTTCGCCACTTGCCTATATTACTTATTCTGAACCTTCTCTGCAAATTTGGCCGGTTATTGCAAAATAACCTTGTATATTTTAATAACTCCACCACAACTCCACCAATCAGGTCCAGTTTTTGCGATTTTTTTTTTGGCACTAAACCACCATATATTGTGAAATGGGTCATATTTGTCCATAAATGGTTAGTGTTTGGTATTCAATTTTAAACTGGAATTTTATGTACTGCGAAATGTGCAAAGTAAAATTAAATTTTATTATGGTAAATGCAGTACGTGCTTTGTGCGCAGCCTACCATGAAAAACATAACATTAGCTTACGCCTAAAACTAAACCTATGTTTAGCCGCCTAAATTTAAGTTACACTAACATTAGCCGTAATCTAACTCCGAAAGAGTCACTCAAACAAATGTTTAATTGACCTCTCGAAAATGTTATATATATAATATGTCGAACATTAGCGACGTTATAACTAAGTTTAAACTCGCAAGTTTGCTATCAGAGAGTGATCCTTCTGTTATTGTACTATTATTTATTCTGTGGTAATAGTCACGTTTGTAGTTTCCCCTACATTTTAGTTAATGATTAATGTGTTCGCCATTCAAACTATCAAGGGGTGAATGAATTAACTGTTGGCTGTTATGCAATCGCCGCTTGGCAGGGAACATAAATCGCTTTGCAGGCGGAGCGGCAATTCTTGTTATCTAATACATTTTCGTTGATTTCTTTAATCCATTGTCCATTAAAGCCTATAAAAGTGCACTTCTGAACATAGGCCTCATAGATTGCCTCATGGGGAGATTTTGCCATAGTTTCCACGTTTGGCAAGCAGGTTAGCAAGCACAGTTTTTAGGGTTCCATACCCAAAGGGTAGCCAACGGGGCCCTATTACTAAGGCCCCGCTGTCCGTCCGTCCGTCTGTCTGCGGGCTGTATCTCATGATCCGTAATAGGTAGTCAGTTGAAATTTTCACAGAATAATAATGTTGCCGCTATAACAATAAATAATAAAAATTAAAATACATTAAAAATTAAAAGGGGCTCCCCTACTAGAAACCTGTATGTACGTGATGGTACGGAACCCTTCATCCGCGATTGCGACTCGCACTTGGCCGGTTTTTTATTATTTTGAGTTGTTATCAGGAAGATGCTGCCCATTTCCTGTTTCATTTTCCTCAGTCGCTTCTTACGATACCCTCGGGACGATATGGGGTAGTGGATATTATTACACCGCCACTACACGGTTAGGGTTTCTTTAACAATAAAATATTATATTTTATATTATTTATTAGGTTTTCCAACAATGAGCATAATGCGTCTCATTACAAAAACTAGGAGCAGTTTATAGGTCTCAGTAGGCTAGAGTATGTTCCAATAATGAAGTTCCGTGTTCCGTGGAAGATACGCGAACTAAAATGTGAAGTATGGAATTTGACAGCAAACGTCAAATTTCGTAAAGACCCTTAGACCTTAGACCCTTACGGAGAATGCCAGTATTAACTTAGGCCCTCAGTATCACTCTCAATACGCTTATGAAAGAACAAGCTAATACGTTACTTGATATATTAATAAAGTTTTTGTATGTGCGAAGAAAAACAAAAAACACATACTTGCTTACAAAATTTCTTTGTTGTTCGTTGCTCCGTTTTTAGCTAAAATATATAATTTATCTGGGTTAGTAACGCTAGAGCAAGCGACGTACAGTTGACCGTGTGAAAAACCCCGTATAAAAATTCGCCGGCATCTGTCTTTCAGTCCGATTGTAATATAAGCGTCAAGGGAAGAGTGATAAAGTTTTCGTTATTCTAAAATAGTCTGATTTCAGGAGCGTGGCTATCGCCGTATCAGCCGTATCAATGATACGAGGCCCCCAAGCTACAGGGGCCATGAACTTGTGTAAGCAAAAATTCGTAAAATATTGCCCAGAATCTCACTAAACTCCTAGGTCATATTTACCGAAAAAAAAATCATAAAAAAGTGCCCAACGTGCCTAAAGAAGTTTTCACTTCAAAAATTACGAAAGTCAAAAAAGGAATCTCTTTTTTCCCCGGGTAAAGCGGGCGCCAAAAAGTTGGCAACAAAGAATATTACTAAATCCGCGACGAGATGTTCTGCGCACTAGACAAGACGCGTGTATACATCAGTTATTGTGGGATTTCCCCGTTTAAGGCCGACCACATACTAAATACACCACACGCATACGTTTATTTTCCTTCGGAATAACAAGGCTCAGTTGAGAGACGCTAGCCATTGAGTCCAGACATTCTACCTGCGAATATGGACGACGATTTTCTGATTGCGAATGCATTGTTTCTGTATCATTGTTACTGGGTGCATCCCCTTAACACCCTAAGATTGCAAGATAGTCAATAGTATATAAAAAGATCTATCTATCCAGATATTTTTTTAAATATGGATGTCTATAAACTCTTTCGAATTGTTAAACAAAATAAGATGAAAGGTTACGAAAAGACATACGCATATACGATTACATATTATAAAAACATACATAAACTCACCTACTCGCTTCGGTCGTGCGACACACACTAAGCGCGTTCCGTACGGAATTTACGAATGTGTGATGCGACTCATACAAAATCTATGGAAGATTTGCGTTCGGAACGGCTTTTTCCGAGCGGAATTCCGAACGCACAGGCAATCATGCGGAATTGGAATCAAAGAAAAATTCGAACGGAAAACTACTGTACATGTGTGATTTTATATGGATTTGTTGCGTTCGAAATCCCGAATCGATATTCCGAAACGGTTTTTTGAAACGGAATTTCGACTGTATGTGGCCGGCCTAACAAGGCTCAGTTGGTCAAGGTCCAGACATTCTGCCGGCGAATATGGACGACGATTTTCTGATTGCGAGCGTTTTTGTTCCTTTTGTGAAAAATCTTTATCCTTTATTTGGGCCCCCCAACAAATTTTGATACAGGGCCCGTCTAAGGCTCGCTACGCCACTGTCTGATTTTCCATCTAGGGCTTGATCACTACTTACTACCAGGTGAAGTTCAAGTCTTTGTTTACCTTATAATAAGTAAAAAATATCTTTATACCATTGACTGGGAAAATGCTCCTGCCCTGTAAAGAACCGATAAGAAACCAAGACTGTTTAGGGTTCCGTACCCAAAGGGTAACCATTACTAAGCCTCCGCTGTCCGTCCGTCCGTTCGTCTGTCTGTCAGCGGGCTGTATCTCATAATCCGTAATAGGTAGACAGTTGAAATTTTAACAGAATGCGTATATCTGTTGCCTTCAATAAAAATAAAAATAAATAAAAATTAAAAGGGCTCCCCTACTATTAACGTGTATTGCGATGGTACGGAACCCTTCATGGCCGGCTATTTGAATAATAGATAACAATGTAATGTACCTGTACTCATCAACCCATTCACAGGAATTATTATCAATCATGTATCCTCTTTCGTATCGTTTATGTTTAATTAATTTTTAAACTTATTTGTAGACAGACATTCTATATTTATTAAAAATAACAGAAAAGAAAAGAAACCTATCAGATACTGGATATAATTTCTAACTTAACGTTTTGTATTAAATAGTCACATTCCCTATTATCCACGTTTATTTTAGAATAAGGAAAGACTCAAATGACACAGAGTTTAGGGAAGAGAGAAAGACAACGTTATTAGGCTTACTTTATTAAACATAACCTGTTTGAAGGTCTCTACTATCTACTTCTTTTTTTTAATGTTTACTACCTACTTAAAAAAGCGGTCTCTTGGAAATCGGTACCTTCACGAACTAGAACCCAATGTGATCATTACCATGGGTTACCGCCGACCAATAAATATGTTTGTTTATGTGACCCATACCGTGACCCGCTACCCCATATCTTCCCATGGGTGTCGTAAGGGGCGACAAAGGGAAACTGATACAGAAGATGGGCAGCAGCATCTTACTGATAAAAGCAAAAAGGCAATAAAAAAACTGCGGTTGCCAACCCGCTCGCCAAGCGTGGCAACTATGGCAATATACCCCCATGAGCAACGACACTAATAAACGGCCCCAGTCCCCGGCGGCCCCACTATTTCTAGCTACGGTGGCGACCATGGTAACGGCGGGCAGGGGTGACAAGAATCTCCGGTGGAGGTTCGGTTGCCACCTACGACGACTCGACCTGGCAACTTATAACGCACGCACCCTGAGGACTGACGAGAAGATCCTGGAGCTGGAAGAAGAGATAGACAAGTTGCGCTGGCATATTATAGGATTATCCGAGGTCCGAAGAGAGGGGAGGACACGGTAATCCTCGAATCCGGAAAATTATTCTATCATCGGGAGGGCGAATATCTGTGCCTAGGATGTGTCGGATTTATCGTCCACAAGTCTCTCGTCAACAACGTTGTAAAGATTGGGAGTGTCGGATGAGGGTTGCGTACCTTATACTCAGAATCACCAAACGGTATTCGCTGAAGGTCATACAGGTTTACGCACCAACCTCGGCACATCCCGATGAGGAGGTGGAGGAAATGTATGAGGATATCTCTAGAGTCATGCATTCCTCCAAAACCCACTATACGGTGTTAATGGGAGAATTCAACGCGAAACTAGGCACAAGAGAGAACGGTGAGCTGAAAGTAGGGAAATTCGGATTAGGGCAACGGAACCCAAGGGGCCAGCAGCTGGCCGACATCATGGAGAAAGAGGCACTCTTTATGATGAACTCTTTCTTCCAGAAGCGGCCCCACAGGAAGTGGACCTGGTCAAGCCCCGACGGTTCGACAAAGAATGAGATTGACTTCGTTATGACGACTACACGGAAACTGTTCAGTGATGTCTTAGTGATCGCGAGGGTGAAAACTGGTAGCCATCACCGAATGGTTAGAGGCACACTGAACCTAAACGTTAAGTTGGAGCGATCTCGTCTAATGAAGTTAATGCTCCGTCCCCTCGTGCTCTAATGTAAAGTCCCGAAACTTTTCAGCTCGAGCTACGGAACCGTTTTCAGTGCCTAGAAGATTGCAATGCAGTGGACGATATGAATGACAAGCTCGTGGAAACTGTCCATGCGGTCGGAGCTAAGTTTTGCAAGACCCGCCGCAGAAGAACACAAAACTCTCCGATCACACTCTTAATCTCATGGCTGTTAGACGGGATATGAAGCTGCAGTCTTCAGTAGATTTAACAGCATACAGGCAACTGAACAGACAGATCTCCAAATGCATGCGGCGGGACTTACGCAATTTCAATGCTGCTCGTATTGAAGAAGCGATCGAGCGGAACCAGGGCTCCAAAGTCTTTGCTAGAGATCTGTCTGCCAGAAAGAGCCAACTGTCGAAGCTGAAGACCGAGTGTGGCAGCGTCGTTTCCGGACACCTGAGATTTTGAGTGAGATTGAGAGGTTCTATGGGCAGCTGTACACATCATCGTTGGAGCCACACGCAAGTGTGAGTAACGATCCAAGAGCGACTCTTATCCGACACTATTCAATGATATCCCGGACGTCAGTCTGAGCGAGATTAGAATGGCTCCAGCACCTTAAAACGGCAAGGCCCCAGGCGAGGATGGAATTACAGCGGAGCTTCTGAAAGCGGGTGGAAAACCGGTGCCAAGGCCTTCAGAAGCTTTTAATTCCGTCCTCCATGGTGGCACTACTCCGGAGACGTGGAGCAGAAGTGCGGTGGTCTTGTTCTTCAAGAAAGGTGACAACGCTCTTGAAGAACTACACCGATTTCTTCTGAGCCGCGTCTACGTGCTGTTATCGAGTGCCATTACGAATCGTCTCGCACGCAGACTCGACGACTTCCAGCCTCCCGAACAAGCCGGTTTCCGAAAAGGTTTTAGTACCATAGACCATATACACACCCTTCGGCAAATTGTACAGAAGACCGAAGAGTACAATCTGCCACTTTGCCTTGCGTATGTGGACTGTGAGAAAGCCTTTGATTCCGTCGAAATTTGGACGGTGCTACAGTTCCTTTGGCGGTGCCAAGTTGACTGTCGGTATATCGAAGTGCTGAAGTGCTTGTATAGTAGGGCTACGATGGCTATCCGAGTACAGAATCAGAGTACGAAACCTATCCAATTGCAGAGAGTGTAAGACAGGGTGACGTTATATCCCCGAAACTCTTCACCGCTGCATTGGAAGACGTTTTCAAGCTACTATACTGGAAAGGATACGGTATTAACATTAATGGCGATTACATCACTCACCTTCGATTGGCCGACGATATAGTCCTTATGGCAGAATCGCTGGAGGACCTAAGCACTACGCTCAATGACCTAAATAGTGTCTCCCAACGGATAGGTCTTAAGATGAACATGGACAAAACAAAGATCATGTTTAATTTCTATGTCACACCTATGCCGGTAGTTGTTGGGAGCACTAAGCTCGAAGTTGTTGCAGAGTATGTTTACCTGGGACAAATAGTCCGACTAGGTAAGTCCAACTTCGAGCGAGAGGTCAATCGACGGATTCAACTCGGATGGGCAGCGTTCGGGAAACTACGACATCTTCTCGTCAGGTATACCTCAAAACCTGAAAACGAGATTGTACAACCAGTGCGTGTTGCCAGTGCCAGTGATGACTTATGGATCTGAGACGTGGTCCTTCACTGCTGGCCGTATGAGGACGCTCAAGGTACCGCTCAGCGAGCTATGGAGAGGCTATGCTCGGCGTTTCTCTGCGTGATAGACTTAAAACGAGGATATCCGCAGTAGAACCAGAGTAACCGATATAGCCCATAAATTAGTATGCTGAAGTGGCAATGGGCCGACCATGTAGCTTGAAGAACCGACAACCGATGGGGAAGAAAGGTTCTCAGTGGCAGCCTCGTAGCGGTAGGCGAAGTGTAGGGTGACCCCCCACTAGATGGAGTGACGACCTGGTAAGACATGCAGGAAGTCGATGGATGCAGGTGGCTCAGGACCGTGCTTTGTGCCATTCCTTGGGGAAGGCCTATGTTCAGCAGTGGACTAGTGAAGGGCTGTAATGATGATGATGTGACCCATTGAAATTTACCATACTTTTATTGAATTTAAGTGAAGAATAAATTATGACTTAATTCACGAGTTAGCTGAGAATTTGTTTACGTTATAGGTCTAATTTACTAATGTTTCGACTTATATTGTATCTTCATCTGTAAATGCGAGCCGCGATTTTTTGACAATCTGAATTTGGTTACATTTTGAACACACTTCCGATTCTGTTATTGTAATTGGTCAAATTTTAGGGTTTATTGTAAAGGCAAATACTGTGCCCTATAAAAGATTTCAACATATTCTTAAAAATAATATTAAAAAAATATGATCTGCTTATACAATAAAATCTATTATTAAAATAATTATATCACCATGTGCTTGTTTCTTGGTTGCTTGTGTTGTTTCTTATCAAGGCAAAAACTTTTTTCGAGACGAGTTTAAGTTGATTCGAGAATGGTTTAGATTCACTATGAGACCGTGTAGATGGCGCTGCTGTCGAGATCCAGAAATCACCCGTGCGAAGCCGGGTTAAAAATGAAAAAAAGACAGAATTATTGACATTTTTTTAAATTAATTTTCTTCACCATTTGCCTATATTCCTTATTCTGAACCTTCTCTGCAAATTTGGCCGGTTATTGCAAAATAACCCTGTATATTAAATGTCGATAGCGCGTTAGGCAAGTACCTCATCGGCGCCTCACTAGCGGCCATATATCATAAATTATAATTTCTTATACTAACTATATTATAAATTATAATATAGATTATTTACAAAATGATTGGGTAGGCCAGGACACGTGTACCCTTAGCAAGTGCGTGTGCAAAATGTGACTCTCGTCAGGGCGATGCAAGATCAATCAAATAGACGGGGTGCGCTTCGGAAGCTCTATCTATAGAAAGTATGATTTTTCATTTTATTTAAGTAAATAGGTAATTACTGAATTTCGCTTTCGTTTAAAAACTTCCGAGTGCGCCCTTTGTAACCTCGCGCCACTAGGCACGTGCATAGTTTGCCTTAAGGACATTCCGCAGCTGTGGACATCATTGATATACGAGTAGCAAAATTGTCGTGCACAGTGTATTATTAGATCATCATTGGATTTTGTTTTCACTATTCATAAATTCACTTAATCAGACATGTCCAACTAATAACAATAATTCTTTCCTAATACCTTATTAACAGACTAGCGACCCGCCCCGGCTTCGGCTGGATGTATTAATGTCAAGTTATTGCACTCACAACGTGAGGTATTGCACGCCTCACAACGTGCTCTACTCTCGATATGTGGCCATACGACCATACCTCAATTTCGCTATATAAAATCGTTCTTATACTTTTAGCTAGACTAGAAATCCATATTATTATTTATTTATAAGATTAGTTTATTTTCTAATTGATTCACTTTAGATTACATAACAAAAAATGTAATTGAAAAAATATATGAACTGCCGTCCGTTGGTCTGTGCGTCGGTGAGTCTTCTCGCTTAATAGAAATGTAAGCAATAGATTGAGATATATAGTAATAAATAAGATTCTATATATTCTAAGGAGCAAGGGTCGAAACCGGTAAAATTTTCAAACCGGTTTGGCTTGCAAGTACATGTGAACGAAATATTAAGGTTTCGTTCCAACGTAACCTTAATTTAACCGGTATTTTCAAATAAAGTTCCCATTGTGGTTAGTGTTCATTAACCGTTATTAAACACTATTTTTCGTTGTTTAGATTTAAGGCAAGGCGGGATAGGGGAATCCACCGACCGCGCGCCGCCGCGCCACACACGCCAGTGGCAGCGGCAGATAGCTACAAAAATCACGTCGCACAGACAATTATATTATTTTTCTTAGTGTATGGTATCGTGATTCAAAAACCGGTTTATTTTGTTTACAGAACAAAATGAATTCCGGTTTTGTTCTGAACATAACGTTAACACAAAACCGTTATTAACCTTTATTAACCGTTATTTTTCAAACCGGTTCGGGCCTTGCTAAGGAGGATCCCTATTGATTTTGTTATTGAACTCAACACCGTTTAAAAGTTATTTATTTTTCATAAAAATTTAATGAAATTTTGATGAAAAAAAAACGCTCATGAGGCGTGCACTTTTGGATTTTCCAAATTATTTAAATTTAAGATAATCATTAAAGACCATTTTATTTTATCAATTTTGCTATTCCTCGAAGAAAAACAATTTTTTCGCACAAAATATAGCCTAGGTCACTCCTGGAATTGCTTTCTCTGTAAGTCAAGTTTCATTACAAGCGGTTCAGCCATTCTGAAGATTAGCTTGGACAGACAATCAGACAGACAGACTTACAAAATTTTTAAAAATGGTTATTCATGTCTTCATAGCGTGAAAATAACCCCCTCAGCTCAATAAAGGTTATTTTGATATCACAGACAGACACTTCAATTTTATTTATATGTTTGTATAGATTTGAGATGTTGAGGTTTTGCTGCGGCGATGCGGGGTCGCGTGTTCGAATCCCGCATGGGACAAGTGTTTCTGTTTACTAACAAGTAATTGTTTCGGGTCTGGATGTTTGTCTATGCGCTATTTATCCTATACCATTATACGAGCAATATATACAGGGTTGTTTTGCAATAACCGGTCATATTTGCAGAGAAGGTTCAGAATAAGTAATATAGCCAAAAGGTGACGAAAAATTAATAAAAAAGTCTCAAACATTCTGTCCTTTTTATTTTTTAAATTCAAAATGTGGGGTCATTATTTTAACAGATTTTACTGCGCCCGCACATAATTGTAAAGGTTGATCGGTAGGCAAAAACGTTGTTGCCCATAAATCACACTCAATTTGGGATAATTTCAAATAAAAGTAGAAGCTTTATTCACTCTTTTTTTCAAAAATGCAATAACGGTATATCATTATTTATATATTTGAACTTAAGTTTATTTGGTTACTCTTTGAAAAATAACACTGTATATGTTTGTAATCGCGTCTCGAAAACGGCTCTAACGATTTCGACGATATTTATCTATTTTCTAAATATCATCGAAATCGTTACGGGGGACGATCTAGCTAGGTTTAGTTTCTGGGAAATTTAGTTTTCTTTGTGTTTTCACGCACATAGTTTTGCTATGTATTGCCCGCGCAATATGATTGGTAATTTTGCCATAGATATCGTCTCCCAATAACCTAATAGCTTGGCCTACAGGGCTACCAAATTGAAATGCGCGAGTTCGAATCATGCAACTACCAAATGTTATGTTTGCAAAGTTACGTACATTTTTTTCATCGATATTCAATAAAACCTATTTAATATCTATACTTTATTGAATAATAAAAATTAAAAAAAAAATATTACATTAAATGAATATTTTTTAAGTAACTGGTTTCTCAGATACGGGTAAGGATTTAAATGAAATTTTGTACTTAGATAATGTTTCGCTTTAGAGTTTTTAGTTAAAAATAGGCGTAATCCCTGAGAATTTTTTTTCTATAGCCGATCAAAGTTAGGTCACATAAGAAGGGCATAAAACACCTCTATGGTGCAGTAAAATATAGTCTTGAAGTTACTCTTTTTTTTCAATGAAAGTAAGGTTTACATTTATATTTTTAATGCTAGATCAGGTCAACGCCTATCGCGACCTCTAAATCGTAATTCATTTTATAGGCATATCGCTGTGAAAACTATATTATATGGGTAGATTTATTACGCTGTAAAATATCATTCGGTGTTTTGTATACATGTCTTTTATAGTCTGTGGTGAATTGTTAAATCCATGTAACTAAGCTTTGCACGCAACTTCACTCTGTTTTATGAGCAGTTTCACAGTGTTTTTGAATTATTAAAGACAGCACATCCCAATATTTATTACTTTATTTCTAACTAGCTGTTCCCCGCGACTTCACCCGCGTGGATTTTTTTTGCGCGGAACCCCAAAAAAAAGTAGCCTAAGTTACTCCTTATAATATCAGCTATCTGTCAGTGAAAGTCCCATCCAAATTGGTTCACAGGTTTTCGCGTGATGCGTATTCAGACAGACGTCGTGTTAGAGTTTTATTATAGTATAGATGATATAAAAAATTGGGTCGTAAGATTGAATATACCACAGATCATAAAATAAATGTCAAAGTGCCAGTCGTCAAAATGCCCTCTGACTAACTCTAGCGACTTACAAATGGTGGTATATCTACTAGACATCAAAACCCGAATCCCATATATTACTGATGAGAAGTATCATTGCCAGTGTGAGTGTATCGTAATTATTTAAGGAAGTAAGGGAGACAAACGAGCACACAGTCCACCTGGTGGTAAGTTGATGCTAAAGCCCATAGACCTACATCAATCCTCAATTAAGAATCAAAATATAAATGCGTTATCACGCATCAGGTCTATGATAGAATGCCTTTTAACCAGTAAAATTAACTCCAATTCTCTACTGTCACTATTCGAAACACAACATTAAGCTGCTATTTTAAGCTGGTATTCTGTAAGAGCGTGGTCCTTCCCCGGTCGAGCCAACCCCGGCAGATACATGATGCATCCTTGATATAGTTGCAGTGTGACTCTATCACGTCAAATTTATATTGGTGTGGTGAGTATGGGCAAACATTTAAAGAAATACGTCATATTTAGGCTTTTCTGGGTTAGACTCAAAAAGCTAATAATGAAAGAATAAAATGAACAAGACTAGAAAATGTTCCTGAGGACCAAGACAGTATGGATCAGCTGTTGTATGTACACCAATTTCAGTCCATATCGTTTATTGTCCGCATCGAATATTGAATTCATTTTGATATCTGTGGTGCGATGCAGCTACATTTCATAACCTAAATCAGTGATGAGGTGATTTGGACGCCGCCACGCGGAAACGGGACCGACAACTTGGCACAGCATCAAAGTGCATTCAGGCCTGCACTTCGTTGATTATCCGATGAAATTAAAGATACCATATATATCTTTGACTGATAATCACACGCAGTTTCCGTTGCCATTTTAAAATTATCTTTGTAAATAATTTGCTCCATTTCTTTTTTACAAATTGCTTACTAAAATTACAGTTGAACAAGTACGATTTATTTTTGTAAAATAGAGAAATTTTTACTAATCTATACATATAAATGAAATTGAAGTGTCTGTCTGTAATATTGCCATAACTGTCTTGTATTGGGGGATATCCGTTCAGATAATACAGTGCAATGAGTAGTTGTTATGGCGAATAATCTATTAGCGATTATCCGGTATTCCATTTGGCGAATACTCGAATTAATCGTAAACATTATTTATATACATATTATATTATTTCGAATAATCTAATATTATATTAATATTTTTTTGTTCGTGTTTTATGCGTTGCCATACCGTTCATCAGATTGCGCTAAAACTTTATCAGCTTGCACTTCCACTAAGATTATAGTCATAGTACAATTAACTTACAGTAGGTGGCGCGCGTTTCGTACCGACAAATTTATTTGAACGTTATAATATACCATACAACTTCAATGAATGTGTTATCATTCCCTATTAAACAATATTAAAACGATATTTCCGTAATTATTTCTTCTGCTGCAGCAACGTTGCAGTAGCAGCTAGTTTTGAATAATTTCGAATATCAAATCCTCATCTTCTTCCTTATCGGCTAGTAAGTGTCCACAGCTGGAGTCTCTCCTGTTATGAGAAAGTTTCGCCCTAATCGTCCCTTGGCAGGTGGATTGACGATCGCAGTGCCAGACGTCTCTCACCTTTGACGTTGCAGCCCAAAGCCTGTTTGGCTATTTTACATTTTACGTGAATAAGATGGTTATATATACTGCCAGCCTGTTTTTATTGATTATGGGTAACAAACGAGAACATAGTTCACATGATGGTAAGTGGATGCTGTGGTCCATAAACATCTACATCTATCATAAGAATCAAAATGCAGATGCGTTGTCACCCCTGAGGACTAAAATGAAATGCCTCGTTACTAGTAAAAAGGGTCCTCTACACTCACTCTATGAAACACAGCAGTACTAAGCCGATATTTTAGGCTGGTATTCTGTGAAAGTGAAACATTTTAAAAGCTATAATTTTTTGACGTTTCACATAATCGCCTCTAACGACATCTACAAGACGGAATGGGGTGATGGATTTTATTTCTCGCTATCGTACGGCAAATCTTATATCAAATAACTGCATAGCGGCTAACCGCGGCATCTCTAGTTTATATGAGATTAAATTTCGAAGTATATTATACCCTACACCGTTACGTAAGATTTTCCATAATATAATCACTTTACCGAGTATTATGGTTGTAGCACGAATGGGTCGGCTGGTGCGGAAAGGGACCACACTGTCATAGAATATGTGAGGCACTCTGAAAGTTTTGCGTAACTCATAAATAAAACAACTTACCAAGTGAAATAATATATTCATTGCTTTTCAAAGTATTCTCCATTAATTTTAAGCACTTTTTCATTTGTTCATACTATTCTTGATATCATAAAGACTTTTGCTCTGAGGCCATGATTTTTGCGTGTTGAAAGTTATCACGGCATCCTCTGGCTCCGTAAATGTCAAACCTCTCATCAAATCTTTGATTTTTGGGAAAATAATTAAATCGCATGGTACAAGGACTGGACTGCATGCGGGATGATGCCTTTTCCCCGAATTTTAACAATATATTCATGTTTCTTCTCCTGTCTCAATGTCATATATAGCATGTCATTACACCAATCAACTCGAGCACGTTATTGTTCTGGCGTGAGTTCATGAGGAATCTGGCGGCAACAAAGTTTTCTAAATTGTATATTTTGATGTAATTTTTTTTGAATTCGGCTCATATCAATACCCACATGAACTCGAATCTCTTTATAGGTGATGCACTGGTTTTGTTCAATTATTCGTCTGACAGTAGCCACATTTTCCTCGGTGATCGCAGTTAAGGGTCGACCTTCGCTAATTTAATTATGGGGAGAAATACGGCCTCGATCAAATTTTGCGTACCAACGCCTTACGATGCTCAAATGAGGTACTTCATTCCCAAAAGCATTTGAAGATGAGCAGTGCGATCTTGCGGAGGGAGTGAACTTTTAAAATCATAAAAAATCATCGCCCTAACTCTTTTTTTAGCGTTAATTTCATTTTGTTTAAAAAACATTGATACGTGACTTTCCGCCAAAAATAATTTTAATCAATATATGAAAGAAAGAAAGAAAGAAAGAAAGGTTTATTCTCCAAAATGACGCCATCATAGATAACATAAAAAAAAAAAAAAAACACATAATTTACAAATAATATTGGCTATACAATATAAATTACAACATACTACATATTACAAACTACACAATACCTATACTCGTACGTGTCAAGGCGTCATCTGGGAACAGGAGCACACTCAGCATAATGCCATGAATTTTTTTCCATGGCGCTGATTTTCAGTGTGTCCAACTAGTGACTTACCGAAGTCAGTGCTATATGTATACTCATTTTATTATGTTTTAAACAAAATTATGATGACAGAATTATGCACAACACGGGGGAAAGAGACAGTAATTATTTTAAGTGAGAGGGAGAAAGTAGCATTCAAGGTCGAATGCCACTTCGACACAGCACGTCCCGTTTATGTTGCTTTCAGATGCTCTTAGAAGGTCTATACGGACGCTACAAAAGGGGAGATTATTAAGATTATTAAGATACTATAAGGGGCTATATACTACACTATGTAATTATTAAAGAATATAAAAGTATATAAGAAGACAAAGAATACAAAAGCCGCATTCAAGAGGACGATTTTGATGCTCCGTTGTTAATAATCTATGACGATGAGGTATAATCGTGCAAAGCGTTATAAACTTTGATCAAAGTTAATCTGACTTTGCAGTAATTGTGTTCTATATTTATTTTTGAATGTGTGTACTGCTTTCAGATTTCGAAAAGGAGGCGGTATATCGTTCCAGCACTTGGATGCGGCGTATTTGAAACTTCCTCCAGAAGCGTGAGTGCGGTGACGAGGCGACGAGTATTCCTCGAGTGTTGATTTGACGGCTCCGTGGCGCATTGGCTTTGCAATTGAGTTGCAGCGCTAAGGGCCGCGGGTTCGAATCCCGCACGGTACATGAATTTGTATGGCCTACAAATAATTGTTCCGGGTCTGGATGTTTGTCCTTGTGCAATTTATGTTTGTAAACTGCCCCTGCGATACAGGAGAAAACCCTAGTGTTGAGGTTACGTTTTTTAAAGATAAGATTAAAGATAAGATTACTAGGCGTTCAGGGCTCTCGCCCCAAGCACCTTCTACCCCACTGACCCCGTTTATGATAGGGGAACATCATCGTCAAGAGGAGGGCCATGACGAACGCATTGGTGACGTCGTCTCAGTGTGGGATCTGTCTCCTCCGACACCGCACAATAGCCTTCTTCTGGACCATTACTGATTCACAGAAGGCGGCTAACGGGCTAATTTAACACTGCGGTGACAATTATTAACCTACGAACAAACATACACGATACAATATTCACAGTATGGATCAGCTGTTGTATGTACACCAATTTCAGTCCATATCGTTTATTGTCCGCATCGAATATTGAATTCATTTTGATATCTGTGGTGCGATGCAGCTACATTTCATAACCTAAATCTATATGATCTAAGGTGATTTGGACGCCGCCACGCGGAAACGGGACCGACAACTTGGCACAGCATCAAAGTGCATTCAGGCCTGCACTTCGTTGATTATCCGATGAAATTAAATATACCATATATATCTTTGACTGATAATCACACGCAGTTTCCGTTGCCATTTTAAAATTAACTTTTTAAATAATTTGCTCCATTTCTTTTTTACAAATTGCTTACTAAAATTACAATTGAACAAGTACGATTTATTTTTGTAAAATAGAGAAATTTTTACTAATCTATACATATAAATAAAATTGAAGTGTCTGTCTGTAATATTGCCATAACTGTCTTGTATTGGGGGATATCCGTTCAGATAATACAGTGGCATGAGTAGTTGTTATGGCGAATAATCTATTAGCGATTATCCGGTATTCCATTTGGCGAATACTCGAATTAATCGTAAAAATTATTTATATACATATTATATTATTTCGAATAATCTAATATTATATAAATATTTTTTTGTTCGTGTTTTATGCGTTGCCATACCATTCATCAGATTGCGCCAAAACTTTATCAGCTTGCACTTCCACTAAGGTTATAGTCATAGTACAATTAACTTACAGTAGGTGGCGCGCGTTTCGTACCGACAAATTTATTTGAACGTTATAATATACCATACAACTTCAATGAATGTATTATCATTCCCAATTAAACAAGATTAAAACGTTGCAGTAGCAGCTAGTTTTGAATAATTTCGAATATCAAATCCTCATCTTCTTCCTTATCGGCTAGTAAGTGTCCACAGCTGGAGTCTCTCCTGTTATGAGAAAGTTTCGCCCTAATCGTCCCTTGGCAGGTGGATTGACGATCGCAGTGCCAGACGTCTCTCACCTTTGACGTTGCAGCCCAAAGCCTGTTTGGCTATTTTACATTTTACGTGAATAAGATGGTTATGTATACCGCCAGCCTATTTTTATTGATTATGGGTAACAAACGAGCACACAGTTCACATGATGGTAAGTGGATGCTGTGGTCCATAAACATCTACATCTATCATAAAAATCAAAATGCAGATGCGTTGTCACCCCTGAGGACTAAAATGAAATGCCTCGTTACTAGTAAAAAGGGTCCTCTACACTCACTCTATGAAACACAGCAGTACTAAGCTGATATTTTAGGCTGGTATTCTGTGAAAGTGAAACATTTTAAAAGCTATAATTTTTTGACGTTTCACATAATCACCTCTAACGACATCTACAAGACGGAATGGGGTGATGGATTTTATTTCTCGCGATCGTACGGCAAATCTTATATCAAATAACTGCATAGCGGCTAACCGCGGCATCTCTAGTTTATATGAGATTAAATTTCGAAGTATATTATACCCTACACCGTTACGTAAGATTTTCCATAATATAATCACTTTACCGAGTACAGTGCCATGCTGCAACTATATTATGGTTGTAGCACGAATGGGTCGGCTCGTGCGGAAAGGGACCACACTGTCATAGAATATGTGAGGCACTCTGAAAGTTTTGCGTAACTCATAAATAAAACAACTTACAAGTGAACTAATATATTTATTGCTTTTCAAAGTATTCTCCATTAATTTTAAGCACTTTTTCATTTATTCATACTATTCTTGCTATCATAAAGACTTTTGCTCTGAGGCCATGATTTTTGAGTGTCGAATGTTATCACGGCATCCTCTGGCTCCGTAAATGTCAAACCTCTCATCAAATCTTTGATTTTTGGGAAAATAATTAAATCGCATTGTACAAGGACTGGACTGCATGCGGGATGATGCCTTTTCCCCGAATTTTAACAATATATTCATGTTTTTTCTCCTGTCTCAATGTCATATATAGCATGTCATTACACCAATCAACTCGAGCACGTTTTTGTTCTGGTGTGAGTTCATGAGGAATCTGGCGGCAACAAAGTTTTCTAAATTGTATATTTTGATGTAATTTTTTTTTAATTCGGCTCATATCAATACCCACATGTCCTCGAATCTCTTTATAGGTGATGCGCTGGTTTTGTTCAATTATTCGTCTGACAGTAGCCACATTTTCCTCGGTGATCGCAGTTAAGGGTCGACCTTCGCTAATTTAATTATGGGGAGAAATACAGCCTCGATCAAATTTTGCGTACCAACGCCTTACGGTGCTCAAATGAGGTACTTCATTCCCAAAAGCATTTGAAGATGAGCAGTGCGATCTTGCGGAGGGAGTGAACTTTTAAAATCATAAAAAATCATCGCCCTAACTCTTTTTTTAGCGTTAATTTCATTTTGTTTAAAAAACATTGACACGTGACTTTCCGCCAAAAATAATTTTAATCAATATATGGGTTTCTTAAGTTTAAAAAAATATAGTAGCCGAAATTCAAAAAATTATGAGCGGCTACGAGAGTAGAACCTTCAATGTGCCCTATCTGCGTGCGTGAAATAGCAGCTTAATGTTGCTTTATTTTGTATGGTGAGTGTAGAGAACCGAAGACCCTTTTTACTGGAAACGAGCCAATCTATCTTAGTCTGTAGGGAGACGACTCATCTTTATATTAATTCTTAATCGAAAATAGAATATGGACCATAGCATTCACTTACCAACAGGTGAACTGTGTACTCGTTTGTCACTCTTCATCATTCATCATTACAGCCCTTCACAAGTCCACTGCTGAACATAGGCCTCCCCACGGAATGCCACAAAGCACGGTCCCGAGCCACCTGCATCCATTGACTTCCTGCATGTCTTACTAGGTCGTCACTCCATCTAGTGGGGGACGCCCTACACTCGCCAATTTTGACACTCTTACTTCTGTTAAAAATCAATTACAGCGCCATGTCGGGCTAGGCCTAGAGCACCATTTAATATAAGTTTTTGTTGTCCAGAGCACTGAATCCGAATTGGCAAAGATAGAAGATATAGACGAAGAGTGAATGAAGAGTTCATAATCTAATACCTTTAAACGAGCAATTCTTGTATATATATATATATATATATATATATGTCGTTTTATTCGTGTTTTCAGGCAATGAAAAACTGCTACAATATCATTAGAATACAAAGATAAATTTCGCCACCATCTGCAAGGTTATAATAGCTCAGGTGGGAAATCAGACGGTCCCGAAACCAGAAGACTCGGTTCGAGTCCAGATTTCTCCAATCCGATTATTTTTCTCCCTTTTTTTTCAAGTACCTTCTTTTGTGAGAAAAACTATTATTGGGAGCCCTTTATCAACGCATCTAATTTGTATCTAAGAATACGGTAGTAATTACATTAGTAAAGAAACCGACATTGTACAAATATTTTTATCCTATTGGCGATGTTTCGGTACAACGATAAAAGTCAAATCAATAACTCTTTATCGATAATCAACTTAAACAAAAGTAGAAAAACTTGACTCTTCCTGACATCTATTGGCGAGTAATAATACTATAATTTTTTTAATTGCAATATAATTACCACAAAAACGATTTCCAAAAAAAATTTCGTTCCATAATGAATCAACCAGGGAACTTTTATTTTGGTTTGGCATTAACTTTTGAAACATCAGGCAGTTTTATTACAAAAAATAGTTTAGTTTCACGAAGACTGTACCATAGTTAAAAGCCGGGACCATTAATAAACCATGTTTTGTAATAAAACAGGTACGCATAAATTAAAAATAAGTAACAGACAACATTACAGCTGGGCACGTAATCGCTCTTTTTCAAAAGGGTAACAGAGATGGTAAAGATAATGCCATTCCAAGACATTACTCGAATTCGTGTAATTCACGGCTTACGTTGATAAGATCAATGGAAATTATGCATAACTTGTACAAATTCGATACCAACTGCATTCAAGCATGAAAATAAGAAGAGAAAGAGACAGGAAAGATTTTTCAACGCATTAATGGTTCCGTAACGAAGATATCTGCAGGAGAACTAACCCAAAAGATCACTATACTGCCGATATTATAGTTAACACGGCATCTCATCATCGTATTCAGAAATTTGGAAAAATATAAAACTATTTTTACATTAACAACGCTTAAACTTTGTTGAACGACAAAATATATTTTGTAAATCTTATTTCTTCGAGGCCATCATATTACTTCAACTTGATAATTATCTGCAACGGAAGTCATTAATGGCGCTGGATTTGACCGGATTTGAATGGGGTGATTGGTGATTTATGTCATTCTATTTACGGACGCCGCGAGTTAGTAGGGTAAATTTTTCTCCAATTTGTGCGATCGGTTCAGAAACTTGAATCAAACATTTGAACTAATACATAATAGTTATGAATTATTATTATTCTTTTTCCTTATCCTTTAATACACATATCCTTTAAAACATTTTAACGTGGTAGAGCTATGCTGCAGCTACGAGTATATTACTGGTATAGTTGTAGAACGAATGGGTCGGCTCGACCGGGGAAGGACCACGCTCTCACAGAATACCAGCGTAAAATAGCAGCTTAACGCTGCTGTGTTTCGTATGGTGAGTGTAGAGAACCGGAGACCCTTTTTACTGGAAAAGAGGCATTCCATCTTAGTCCTCACGGGTGACAACGCATCTGCATTTTGATTCTTTATTGAAGATAGATGTAGATGTCTATGGGTCACAGCAACCACTTACCATCAGGTGGACTGTGTGCTCGTTTGTCACCCGATACTATAAAAAAAAAAAAACATTAAAATTTATCAAAAGTCCTCTGCTGAACATTGGTCTCTCCTATAGACCCCATATTGTTGGCCCAGTGTTGGCACGCTGTTAGAACTGTCACGTAAATTTCTTGACAGAAAAACCCAATGTTGGCCCAATCCAGAATTTGAGTTCGGGACCACATGATCAGCAATCACGCTTACAAACACCAGACCAACTAGTCAGTCAATACAAAGCTACCAACGGCATAGACTTGTAACTGTGTATTATATCGCAAGAGCATAATACATAATACATAAACACTCACGCCTGTCACCCAGAGGGGTAGGCAGAGTCTACGGACTTCCATTTGGCACGATCCTGATACACCTCTCTCCCCTCCTTTACATCCATATATCTACGCATACACGCTCGTCGATTAAGGGAACTCCTAATCTGGCCCATTTTCAATATAACGCCAATTTGGTCGATAAACCTTCATCTAGGTCGTCCCTTCCCGACTCTGCCGTTCACTTCTGCAACATATATTTGCTTTGTCACTCTTTCTTCGTTCATTCTTTCTACATGACCAAACCACCGAAGAATTCCTTTCTTAATCCTGGTCACAACGTCATCTTGCAAACCACACTTTTCTCTTATCACACAATTTCTCACCCTGTCATTCAGATACAGCCATAGCATACTCCTTAATGACTGCATTTCTACAGCATTTATTCTACTCTCGTGCTTCTTCTGCCAGACCCAACTTTCACTACCATACATTAAAGCAGGGACTAATACAGCATTATGAATTGCCATACGTGCCTTTTTTGACACATCCCCTTGTATTCTTATTTCACATAAAGTTTTACTTTCTTCTCTTTCAAAAACCATCACTTTCGTCTTACTTGCGATCACTTTCATACCTCTTTCTTTAAATGACCAGTTCATTAAAGTAACCACCATTTGCAACTCGGCTGCCGACGATGCAAATATGACTTGATCATCGGCGTACAAAAGGCATTTGACGGTTAACTCACCCATTCTCAACCCACATTCTTCAACTTTCAAAGTTTGCAGACATAAAGACAGAAATAAAATGCAATAATATAAATGCAATATTAGTGACAATATACTAAAAAAACTAAATAAAATAAATATTAATGCTGTTGGGATTTGTACCTCAAACTAATCGAGTAAAACTCGTATTATGGTTCTAGCACGAATGAATCAGCTCGACCAGGGTAGTACCACGCGATAATTTTTTTTCATTAGAACTGGGCTCACTCTTGACCTCCATCTGGTTCTAAGGCAAAGATGAGGTTTACAATGGAGCAAGTTTATCTAGGAGAAGCCTATTCAAACGCACATTGAAGAGGTTCAGGTTATACGCACTCGGAAAAACAGATGCCGACAGCGCATTCCACTCTTTGGCTGTGCGCATTATATGAGTAAAAGAATACAGAATACCAGCGTAAAATAGCAGCCCAATGCTGCTGTGTTTCTTATGGTGAGTATAGAGTACTGGAGACCCTTTTTACTGGAAACGAGGCAATCCATCGTAGTCCTTAGGGGTGACAAAGGATCTGCATTTTGATTCTTAATAGAGGATAAATGTAGATGTCTATGGGCGACAGCATTCACTTATCATTAGGTGAACTGTGTGCTCCTTTGACACCTTTATTCTATTAAAAAGTAAGACGGTAATGATCACAAGCGGCCTAGTGGCGGCTGGAATAATATCGTTATTCGCTGCTGCTCTTTTTAAATGTGACCAAAATTTAACCATAGTTTAGATACAGGCTGCGTATGAAAAGGTCGAATGCATTCCTCACTACTCTATCTCGTGCCATATCTGCGGTAATAACTCTATTGTTTCTGTTTGACGTAATAGTAAAAAGATACATTCGAGCGGGTTACGTCGCTGTGTCGTGACCCACTTTACTCTATACCACTAGGGTCGCCATATTTTATCGATTGCGTAAAACATTAGGACAGTAAAAATACTTTTATTCATATAGTGGATAGTACTGTTAAATATTATTGAGTTTTTCCGTCAAGAAATTCTCAGTAGCTGCCCGGAGTCAGGAAGTTGGCGGTGTCTCATCCCCGTGCCTTGGAAAGCACGTAAAGCCGTTGGTTCTGCGCCTGATGTCTCTCTGGTCGTGTCGATTTACCGTCCCATTGTACTGTGAGATTGAGGGAATAGAGCGTACACCTGTGCTTGCGCATACACTTGGGCACTACGAGTATAATCCTGTCCTGCGCCGATGGCTAGTCGCTGTTGAGGCTGCCCGCCATAACCGGAACTCGGTCTGGAGAACATTATTATTATTAGTACTGTTAAATTACAAATTGAAGTTATGTAGGGTTGTATCTACTCGTAGAAAGAATGAATGAGGAAATAGTAACAAAGCAAAGGAAAATACCAGATCCTAAAATACCAAAAATTAACACGTCATTTCTGGCTACTACATCAGAAATTGCAGTTTTTTGGTATTATTTAATAAAGTAGGTCAGTGAATTCACGTTTCGTTGCAATAAAAGATCAATGAGTATTTTGAATGATTTTTCTATGAGATAATAAAAGTTATATAATTTTTTTAATAACTTATAACTATATTGATAATAACTTATGATTGTTTCGTTTTTAATGGATAAAATGTTTTCATTAAAAATCCAGGTTTCATCGAGACAGAATAATATACCACAAAAGGGGCCTAAGCTTCATACATTAGCTAGGAATGTTCTTTATACTGCAGAAGTGAACAGAGTCGGCAAGGGACACCTGAACGGAGGTTTATCGACCAAATTGGCAATATATTTGATATTGCCCAAATGAAAAGAGTAAAAGTTAAGTAAAAAGTACCAGGGTACCTTAACCGACGTGCATGTATGCCCAGATATGGATCTTTCGCAAAAAAATGTAATTTCTCCTGATCTAAACGGTTCGTTTGTTTATAGGATATTTATAATATATTATAAGTCTGAATTCTAGCATCATAACGTTTTTGAAGTATTTATTTTATAAAGGCTAAGTACCTATTCATTATATACATATCTATACAAATAAATAAAATTGGTGTCTGATTGTAATTCAAAAAGTTTTTTTTACTAAATGCATATGATACGCTATTTATAACAGAAAAACAATTTTTTAAATGTTTGTCTGTCTGTCTGTTTGTTTCAGCTAATTTCCGAAATGGCTGGACCGATTTTGACATGACGCTGATGTTATAAGGAGTAACATAGGCTACTTTTATTTTAGAAAGAGAATTAGGGTTCCGCGCAACAAAATTAAAACCCATAAAATCCAATCGTAATAATTTCCACGCGGTCGAAATCGCGCAGAACAGCTAGCAACATAATGAAATTTGTTGTGCAACTTTTATAAATGTGTGCCGCCCATGGAAATAAAGGTGATAGAACCTGTATCACCTGTACAGAGTTTACCGGGGCTGCAAAACTGCTACACCTCTTTCTGCGGTGTAACAATTGATTTTCAAGCAATTTTGTTCCGGTCGGAAGGGTGTGGGTTGTCGGTCAAGGGGCGACCATATCAGTCCTCAAGGATAGCTTACTTCTACTCATTCGAAGAATTAAAACTCACAGAAAACATGAGAGCGGATCGTAACGAGAATGTATTTGCAGAATGGCTTCTGAAATTTGGAGAAGCCCGTCTGCCCCATGCAGAAATTTTGGTGACGGTAGTATACAGAGAACCATGATCGATTTCATAGTTGTAAATGGAAGAATGAGAAGCGCAGTAGATACAATGGTTTACTAGGTTTCGAACGTAGGGATGGATCATTACTTGGTTTTACGCCGGTTAAATGGTCTGTTCTGAGGTCGGTAGCATTGGACGTCGGGACAAAAGGAATCGATTTTTAAGACATTCACGGGACGAAATGGGATAGAGGATAATGAACACACGGTGTACCTAAAAATTAGCTATATAAATAAAAATGTTAATGTTCGTTTGTTCAAAATTTTAATTTCCGAAAGTTCTTTACTGATTGCTTCAAAATTTTGACATAACGTTGCATAATTAAAATTTAATAAATTTCTATACCACGTTATACTTATTGCAAAACAGCGCCATCTGTTGGACATCAAAGCAACAGTGTCCTTCTTTTCCATTTAACCAGACTGAGCCACAGCAACGCGTGGCCACCCGTTCATATAAAAGTATTTTGTTTACCAAAACCTATGTTAAGAATTGGCGAATACAATGATAGCCAGTTAATATCTGAGTATTTTAGAAATAGTTATGGACGTTATGCAGAAAATAAGCAGATGAAGGATTCTCTTCAAGAGAAAAGTCTCTAAAAGGCGAACGAATGGCTAGCCTACTCATGACGCACGTTAAGCGTCATGCTTTGTTTAAAGCCATTGTCTTAGAACCTAGCGTAGTAAACGCATTTTCGACTTTTACACGCTAATTACAAATTTTAGCCGCAAGAAAATTAGAATAGTGTTAATTTTTAGCAAATAAAGAATTTTTAAATTACCCAACTGTGGACTAATTACGAGCTAATGATAATAGTGTTGCCTTCAGTCCATAAGCTTCTACCATAGTAGGTAGATTTGCCATAATTATCATGCCTTAATTATTTGCATTAAGCGCGCCTACAAGGCCGTTGAGGTTTTGGAAAATTATGTCACATTTAGTTCCATAAATTATAAATCTTTACAAATAATTAATTAGTTCCATAAATTATAAATCTTTATAATATAATAAAAGTAAAGTAAGGTAAAGTTACAGCCTATATACGTCCCACTGCTGGGCACAGGCCTCCTCTCATTTCTGAGAGGGTTTTAGGGCAAGGAAATGTCCGCCGCGCTGCCCCAATGCGTGTTGGCGAACTTCACATGTCTTCGAAATATATTATTTTTAATTTCTCAGACATGCAGGTTTCCAGACATGCAGGTTTCCTCACGATGTTTTCCTTCACCGCCGAGCACGTGGTAAATCAGCACTTAAAATTGAAATTAACAATTTCATTGGTGCCGGCGGGGATCGAACCCGGGTTGCTCGCGTACTGTGAAACTTACAGCGAGCGCTAACCATCTGAGCTACCACGGCTCTCAGCTACCACGGCTCTCTCGCTAATAATTAATTATAAATCTCCGCCAAATGTATTTTTGTATTTTACTATATTTGCCATGATAAAAGTGAAAAATAAAATCTACCAAAATACAAGGAAGGCGCGTGCAGTTTTACTTTAGACGTTCTTGACGCGAGCAACCTGGGTTCGATCACGCCAGCACCAATGACATTGTTAATTACAATATTAAGTGTTAATTTACTTGCGCGGTGGAGAACGAAAACACCGTGAGGAAATACATGTCTAAGATATTTGAAGTCCGTCCATCGCCGCTTGTCATTAAGAACTTGTAATCTCTGCTAGATGAATTATTCTATTCCGCACATTGGAGCAGTGCAGTGGATGAACTGCTAATAACTCTCTCAAATATGAGAGGCGGCCTGTGCCCAGTAGTAGGACGTATAAAGAATGAAACTTTTATTATTTAACTTTTACAGGGCAGACGCGGATTTAAATTTTAACGGGACAGAGACTGAAGTTTCACGCCACGTCATTCTTTCATCTCAATGTAAGACTTGATTAAGGAGCAAAATTATACCTTAAAATATATATACTTAGTTTTGGATCCATGACTTCCATGACGCTCCACGATTCGCGTGTAACTATCGGTGGTGTATTCACTTTTGTCGCTACTAAAGATGAAAATAAATAACTTTGGAAATAATTCCAATGTAATATTGTCATGTATACGAGGGGTGATCCAAAAGTAATGATAATCGGTGACTTCAGGTCCGCATAAAAATCCAAAAAAAATATTTTTTGCTTGCTTATATACTTACTACGTCAGCCTAAAAAATCATATAAATAGATCACGATTTCCGGGAGATACATTCATTTGAATACGAACTGTCAAAGAGATAACATCAACATGGAGAAAAACGAATTTAGAGCTGTCATCAAGTACCTCTGTTTGAAAAAAATGTCTTCAAAAGTATGTACACAGTGACTTAGTGGAAACATTGGGGGGACTCTGTTCCTCCATATTCTACAGTTGCACGCTGGGCCAAGGAGTTTAAACTGGGCAGAACATCCACTGAAGATGAACATCGCGAAGGACGCCCATCCACGTCCCTCACTGAAGACAACGTGAAAAAAGTCGAAGATGTTGTGCTGGCAGATCGAAGAGTGACCATCAGACATGTAGTTGAGGTCACAGGATCTATATGGCAGCGTTTAAAGAATCCTTGCGAACGAGTTGCATATGAAAAGGTCTCTGCGCGTTGGGTACCCAGAATGTTAACCGACGAGCAAAGAAAATCGAGTTGACATTTCGAGGTCAATCTCGAAAAGTTCCAAGCAGATCAAGAAAATTTTTGTTCCGTTTTGTGACTATGGACGAGACCTGGATCCACCATTTTGATCCTGAAACGAAACAACAATCGATGACTTGGAAGCGAGCCTCCTCACCGACGCCCAAGAAATTCAATGTTTCAAGTTCGGCGGAAAGGTTATGGCATCTGTTTTTGGGACGCTCAAGGCATAATTATGGTGGAATATTTGGAAAAGGAGCCACTATTACGGGCTCTTACTACGCAGACCAAATAAGAAGATTACGGAGGCCATTAAGGAAAAAGACGCGGCAAACTGCGAGCTGGAGGCTGTTTCACCAAGACAACGCACCGGCTCACAAAGCCGCAGTTGCGATGGCTGCCATTCAAGAAACGGATTCGAACTGCTCGAACACCCTCCCTATTCGCCAGATCTAGCTCCTAGTGATTTCTACCTCTTTCCTCGGCTCAAGGAACGCCTCCGAGGCAAGAAATTCGAAGACGATAGCGAAGTAATGGCCGCTGTTGAAGCGTTTTGGGAGGGTCAAGACAAAGTTTTTTTCAAAGGGAATCCTGGGTTTAGAAAAAAGATGGACTAAATGTATTGATTTGTTAGGAGACTATGTAGAAAAATAAATTATTATTTTAACTTTAATTACCGTGTTTTATTTTCATTATCATTACTTTTGGATCACCCTCGTATGTATCGAAACATGCTGATAATGTCAGCATGTTCGATACAATTGGGTGTTACTTACTCGCAGAAAAAAGGTTAACAGTGGAAGATTTCTGTACTTGAGGATTGACCTTTTTTACTGGAAACGAATCATTCCATCTTCAAGGGTGACAACGCTTCTGCATTTCGATTCTTAAGACAAGACTTTCGAAGACTATGGTTCACAACATTCACTTACCATCAGGTGGACTGTATGCTCGTTTGTCATCCTTATTCTATAAAATAAAATAAATAAATTGGGCCTATGTCATATGATCTCTTGGAGAACAGGCATTGTTATGGTAACTATCCTCAAAATATATCGAATATCATGTCAAAATGTACCATCTTTTAGTTTGTCATATGGTTTCGCTTAATGGAATCCATCACCCCACTTCATCATGAAGGAAATGCTAGAAAGGTCTCATGGCTCATCATAACCATCCCGTTTACGCCAGATGTATTGATACCAAGAAGAGCAACGGAGAGCAACGTCAAAGATGCGCTGACGTCTGATACTGCGACCGCCATTTCGGCTTCCAATCGTGAAAATTCTCCTTACAACGGGAGAGGCCCATGTCTAGCAGTGGGTTTGATAGGGCTGATGATGTATGATTCATAAGAGAGAATAGGCTTTAAAATTTTAAAGTCATATTCACTTTTTTTTGTACAGCAGTGGACTTTTGATAGGCTAGAAAACTAAAAATTAATGGGAATGACATCCGAACTTTAAGTCTTGGATTTTCTAGGAATTTATGGATGACCCCAGGCAATAAGGTGATCGCTACCAAGCTATTTCTAATATGTTTTGTTGTAACATGTTATACGATTGTAAACTGTTCTTTTTTTTAAATGTCTTCTTCCCAAGACAGAGCTATTTTCCGAACCAGCGGTAAATTAACCGTAAGAATGACTTTCAATAACTCTTATTTATAATATATAGTGAATAAAAAAGTTTCTGTTTCTATTTTATCTATTCACTCAAAAAAAATATTTTCTTACTTGCGATTTTATACGTTAAAAATAACCTATTAGAACAGAGATTTATTTTCATGGCATTCTGTTATCACTGGCGTCAAAAGGGGGGAAAGTTACCAAGATCACATAGGAAAAACTAACAATAAAAACAGTTTTATGGTACTGTTTACAAGACATGTTCATAAAGTTACATGAATAAAAAAGTTTCACGTTATATAGTTTTAATTGTGACGCAAACACGCGCAATTTGTGTTGCCAGTAATTAAATCCAGAAACTGTTAGAGTAAGAATTTAAATTGGCCTAGACACAAACAAATAATTTCATTGAATCATCGGGCAAATATCAGTCTAGTATTATTTTATAGGTTAGAATCTGGCGGCGGGCCAAAAACGGGAATGCTGAGTGAGTATTTACTCGGTTTTTCGATGTAATGAGTTGTAAAAAGTGGTTTAATAGTAGCGGTTTCATTAGTTTGCCCAATTGCTGAATTAGTAAGGTTATAATCTCTTGGAGCACTAAGTGGTTCAGTAGTCAGTTTATCTGACTAAAGGTCACGGGTACTGGGTACTATTCTCAGCTGGTGTCAAAATTTCTGCAAAAACACTTATAGAGTAAGTAGAGACCGATTTCAATAGAATTCACTCTTTACGATGTGTAAAAAAAAAACTTTTGTGCAGCAGTTTTACGGGAATAGCAAAAATGTAAGTCCTTTTATATAAATAAATATCTTGTTGTAAATTTTTAAATAATAAAAATATACAATTATAACCACTTCTAAAGTTAAGTAGTACTTTTTTATATAGAAGATTTTTTATATAGAAGAGAAGGCAAACGAGCATGCGGCTCACCTGATGGTAAAATCTAATTAAATGAAGTATACTTAGTACTAATTTATTTATGACAGAGTTAACAACCCAATTGTTATTGTCGGTTTCTGAAGTCTAATATAGGTTAGAACGATTTAGTTATCTGTTTACTTGTGTGCTCGTGCGTACACTTGTAGCATTGTGAATTTGACTTGAGGAGGTCAATGTTCAACGGTGGACTTGTAAAAGGCTATGACGATTATTATGATGAAATTGCGTAATGTTGGTAACAAATTTATTTTCTTTGTCAGTTTAACTTTAATACACCATTTTATAAGTTAAAATAAGGTAAAGTATATTAAAGTATAAAAAGGAAAGATAAATGTAAATATAGGTGTAATATGGAGTAAAATAGGTCATGTTATTAAAGCGTTCTTCCTAAGGGTGAGTGAAAAATGTTTGCACATCATTAGGTTCATATTCACAGGCGCATTTTTAAAACGCGGACAACAGAGAGCTGAAGGTTACAAATATTTTATTAAAAACTTGACAAATGAGCTTGAGTAGTGGAAGTCCATGGGCGCCTAGTCAATTAAGGCTACAGGTGCTTTGTCATCCCTGAGTGAAATGCTGAGGCTTGTAATTTTATTGACCCTCTTTACCTTCTCTTTACCGCAAGAGCTATTTAACCCTACATAGCTAACGTTCCTGAACTACTATGATAAGCTAACCATTCGACTTTTTGACGATCATTTTTTAAATGTGTTTTTTATTAAAATTTTATTTTATTTTAATCAGGTTTATTATATTTATAGGAAATATGGGATATAAATTAAAGATAATTATTATAAAAATGAATATTTATTTAACTTTTATGTACTAAATCGCAAATATTAAATGGCGCATGTTTTTTGAAATCGGTAAGGCACTAAATCTTTGAATGACTAAATTAGGAACTATGGCTTAGAAATTTCGTTGTCCTTTTTTGGTATTATAAAGAAAACCCGTTAAAATCAACGGTAATTATTAAATGATTCAGACTTTTTTGGCACAAGTTGGACAAAAGTCGTTTGTTGTATGTTCGCCCCAAATGAGAACTCTGCAGCTATTGCAGTAATTCTATGTCATGAGCATTTTCTTATAGAGATACAAACTGCAGCCTTTTTTTTCCTTGTTGAGGTATTTTCATCACAGGACTTCCAGATAGCTCGAGGTTTCTCTGCATGATACACTTAGAAATGAGGATATCCGCAGTAGAATCAGAGTAACCGACATAGCTCAACGGATTAGTGATCTGAAGTGGCAATGGTGCGGCCATATAGCGAAGAACCGACAACCGATGGGGAAGAAAGGTTCTCGTGTTAGGGCGGCCCCCCACTAGATGGAGTGACGACCTGGGAGGTAGATGGATGCAGGTGGCTCAGGACCGTATTTTGTGGGATTCCTTGGCGGATTCCTATGTTTAGCAGTGGACTTGTGAAGAGCTGTAATGATGATGATGATGATGATAATGACTTCCAAAAAGTCATTTTCCACGTCATCTACCCACAAACCACCCTCATTCTTACTATGGGAAAAAACATAATTTGTGTTGATATAATTTTCATCATCTAACATCGCAAGAACTATATCGTCATCTGTGATCGACCTCGCAGCCACTTTTCATAACCAACGTTTTAATTTTAAAAAAAATGCAAAAAATCAACACAAAGTACCGGTGTGAAAGTAACGTATAAGCTAACCATTCATCATTTGGCGAGTATGCAGTAAGTATCTCAAAAACAAAATTACTTCTAGGCTAAAAGCGACCACCACGCGACACATTCTAGCGGTCATTAAGTTGGCGCGAAACCGCGAGTGTGTAGATGAAACCATTAGAAAGGGAGAGGGAGATAGTTATTAGATGCTCGTCATTTTGACGAACGTTAGCTATCTAGGGTTAAGGGCAGTATCTAAGCGTTTCGCTGCGACACAGAGAAGACAAGTACTTTCCATGTGCGATTTATGTGTGAGAAATTCCTAGAGTGGGTTTTACTTTATTTAAACAAGAATTAAAATTAAAAAAAATTTACAACCGACTTCAATATAAATTATTAAGGATAACTCAAAATTATTAGTCAAACCTTGATCAAATTTATATTGGTCCACATGAGAAGCACCAGCTTTCAAATAAAATAAAAATCATCGAAATCGGTTCACCCAAAAAAAGTTATGAGGTAACACACATAAAAAAATATACAGTCGAATTGAGTACCTCCTCCTTTTTGAAGTCAATTGAAAATAGCCCTTTGACATACATATGGTAGTATTGCTACATAGCTTACCATCACCAACTGGTCAACAACCTATAGCTGGACACGACCTTACGAAGAAAATCGTAATCGTTACGGGTATATTTTAGGCCTGGCATATTTAAGATGCCCAAGCCACAATTTACACAGTTGTGATGATGACATATATTTGGCGGCTATTTTCCTTTGCGTCATTTATCGCATGAACTTGTCGCCATGCCCCTCTATAGATAGCTGTAGAGTATACATGGATCTACTCTTTTTAACAAATTATTAATCGCTATTATTCATATCATAAACATCCAGCAGTGGACTTACATATAAAGGTAAAGTAATTTTAACGTCCAATTTTCGAAAGACTACATTTCAGCAGCATATTCATATGTAAAACTAGCTGATACCCGCGACTTCCTCCGCGTTGCTTGATATATTAATCCGTTGGGCTATGTCGGTCACTCTGGTTCTAATGCGGATATCCTCATTTCTAAGTTTATCACGCAGAGAAACCCCGAGCATAGCCCTCTCCATAGCTCGCTGAGCGAGTGAGCAGTGAAGGACCACGTCTCAGATCCATAAGTGGCAACACGCACTGGTTGTACAATCTCGTTTTCAGGTTTTGAGGTATACCTGACGAGAAGATGTGTCGTAATTTCCCGAACGCTGCCCAGCCGAGTTGAATCCGTCGATTGACCTCTCGGTCGAAGTTGGACATACCTAGTCGGACTATTTGTCCCAGGTAAACATACTCGTCAACACCTTCGAGCTTAGTGCTCCCAACAACTACCGGCATGGGTGTGACATGGACGTTATACATGATCTTAGTTTTGTCCATGTTCATCTTAAGACGTATCCGTTGGGAGGCACTATTGAGGTCATTGAGCATAGTGCTCCAGCGATTCTGCCATAAGGACTCTATCGTCGTCAAATCGAAGGTGAGTGATGTAAATATAAATAACACCACATTAATAGATCCTACCCAGGCAAAGCCAGGGCTAGTCGCTAGTAAGAAATAATTGAGAAATTTCTATGTGCTACCGATATAAAAGGATTTTCCCGGTAGACGTAATATAATTGTAATTTATTGCAATGAGTTTATCTTCTGTCCTCGCTGTAAGCATGCGTGACCACAGCAAATATTAAAGTGGTCCAATTAAGTATTTGATATGGGAGCAAATAAATGTCATTTATAGTCGCCATTTAAATTGGTAGTTGTAAAGTTTTATTGCAATTTATAATGTAATTGTCCCCATTAAATCAGATGATGGCGTCTAATTTTCGATCGTTATATTCCTCGCCTCGCCATTGATGAGGGGGAATATTCGCCATAGTCGCCATGTCTGGCAGGCGGGTTGGCAACCGCAGTTTTTCTTATTTTTTGTGGTTATTAAGAAGACGCTGCTGCTCATCTCCTGGTTTGTTTTTCTCTGTCGCCCCTTATGACAACCGCGGGACGATGTGGGGTAGTGGATATTCTTACACCGCCACTACATGGTAAGTATATCTTGGGAGACCAGCATATCCATGGGATAATAAGTATATCTATGGGAGGGAGTTCAGCAGTGGACCTTTATAGGTTGTTTTTTTATTTTTTACTTGTTATTAGGAAGACGCCCCTGGTTTTTTTTATAGAATAAGGGTGACAAACGAGCGCACAGTTCACCTGATGGTAAGGTATTTATATTTATTCCCGATTAAGAATCAAAATGCAGATATGTTGTCACCCCTGAGAACTAAGATGGAATGCCTCGTTTCCAGTAAAAAGGGTATCCAGTTCTCTACACTCACCATAAGAAACACGGCTGCATTACGCTGCTATTTTACGATGATATTCTGTGAAAGCGTGCTCTTACCGCGGTCGAGCCGACCCATTTGTGCTACAACTATAATATAGGTGCAAAAGTCGACTAGTTCCAGTCATCTGATTTTGAGAAACAATATCTCACATTTCATAAAATATTCTCATAGTTTATAAGATAAATTACCTACATCGTATACTCAGGCCAACATAGAAAGAAAGACGGAGCGCTGCGTATATTTCAAGTGAAGCAAAAACCATGCTCAACTTATTGTAAGAACACGCACTCACGTACACATATGCATCTAAAATCATTTACAACTAACATGGTTTTAGGTGTATATGTGTGCGTCCAGCAGTGAACTTTTACGGACTGAAAAGGTGCGTTTAGAAGTTGAGCATGGTTTTTGAGTCACTTAAAATGTACGCAACACTTCAACTATCATTCTGTTTTGGTTTGAGATATCATATATCATAGATATATATTATATAACACTGGTAAAGTTAAATTTCCCCGAGTAACATAAACTATATAGCTTAAGCATATATAACTCAAATTCAAAATTAAAAAAAACCCCGAAACAAAAAGAGCTGATGATGTTAAATACGGCTAAAAAGATTTTCTTGAACCATAGCTAAGAACACTTTCGATCAAGTTACCTTCCAAAAAAAAAAATTAAATCTAAATCGGTTCATCCGTTTGGGAGCCACGATTCCACAGACCCCTCTTTTTCGTCGGGGGTTAAAAATAGCTGACAAGAACTGTCATAAATATTTAATATTTAACACAATAATTGTATGGGAGTAGGACTGTATGATAATTAAGTTACTAGTTTTAGTTTTTTTTATTATAGTTTTTAATATTGTATATAATAAAATATTGTATATTATGTTATGTAAATAAATATAACAATAAATAAATGTGTTTGTGTCCACAGGAAAGGAAGTAAAGAGTACATTACAATTTGTTAGTTTTGTACCAGATGCCTTTTATACCATCTGAAGTAATAGATGAACAAAGTAGAAGCCTGTGGCACAAATATTTTCTGTTCTGTTTATTTTGGCAAAATATTTACGACGGTAAAAAGGGTCTGTGATTTGCATACCAAAGTATTTATTTGTTAACCATAGAACATTCTGGTGTTTTATGTTCATAAGAACAATTTACTGTTTTGTTAATATGAATCAGATTAAAGAAATAGTCACGACGACTGGTGGCGACCAAGATCCTAATACGATAACACACATAACCGCTCGTAAAAGTTGTACTTAGCATTACAAGTGATTTGTTCTAGGTAAATATTTTATTATGCAATATAATTAATTGTTGTGTTTATTTTTTACACTCCACAATACTTAATATATTTTTAGGTTATGGAAACAGCGAAAAATATATTTTATGTGTTATATTCGCAAAGGCGGAACTTTAATCGAAATCTCTCAGGACCTATCTTTCACAGAGGTTTTGCTTTAAGAGATTTTTCGTAGATGATTGGAACTTGGGATTATAATTTCTTATGTTTAACCCAGACCATCGTTGGTTACGAAAGATAGAAAGGTAGACGGAGCATTGCGTACATTTCAAGTGATGCCGACACTTCTTGACTTGCACCTACAAACATAATTATCTCTCTTATTTCTTCCTTTAACAGCTCGTAAATGTCCACTTTTAGACACAAATATATGCAAAAACCATGTTGACAGTTGAAAACTATTTAGATGCATATGTGTACATGAGTGCATTTATTTTACAATTAGTTGAACATGATTTTGGCGTCACTTCAAAATGAACGCAACAATTTGTCTCTTCTTTGTTGTTATGAGATGTTAACGCGAATATTACACATTAGATGAATCTTTTATTTTACGGATTTACTTATTTTTATATTTATATTCCCGACATTTGAGAATAGTTATACAATGGGGGCTGGTGGAGAACACTAATTAGGTAAAACAAGCACCTAACCAACATTTTGTTGTAAAAATAGCCAATACGCCTTTCCATTACAAGACGGACAAATTATCGTACATGAACCCGATCATTATTCTACTTATTAATACTTTTACCGCCAATCAAAATTCCACTACCGAACCTAGGTCTTTTTATAGAATAAGGGTGACAAACGAGCACACAGTCTACCTGATAGTAAGTGGTAATGTGCCCATAGACATCTACATTTTATTGTCGATTAAGAATCAGAATGCAGACGCGTTTTCATCCATGAGGACTAGAATGGAATGCCTCCAGTAAAAAGGGCCTCCCCCATATTACCTCAAAGGAGGATATTTGATATAGTTGCCATTTCTAGGCAAGCGTGTTGGCAACCGCAGTTTTTATCATTTTAAATTGTTATCGATAAGATGCTGCAGCTATACATACAATGCTGTCGCCACGCAACTGCGCGGACTTGGACCGTCCAAACGACGAAATCAAAGCTTTCCTCATAGTCAACATACGCAAGAAAAAGTGACATATGAACGTTTTATCATTACAGCCCTTCGCAAGTCCACTGCTGAACATAGGCCTCCCCCAAGGAATGCCACAAAGCACGTTCCTGAGCCACCTACATCCATCGACTTCCTGCGTGTCTTACCAAGTCGTCACTCCATCTTGTTGGGGGCCGCCCCACACTTCGCCTACCGGTACGAGGCTGCCACCTTACGACCTTACTTCCCCATAGGTTGTCGGTTCTTCGAGCTATATGGCCGGCGCATTGCCACTTCAACTTACTAATACGTTGGGCTATATCGGTTATTCTACTACAGATATCGTATGAACGTTTGTTAACAAGAAATCTAGGAATTTCAAATACTATCAAATTAAATTTATATACACCTAACCCTTTTTACTGAAACCGAGGCATTCTATCTTAGTCCTCAGGGGTGACAATACCTCTACATTTTGATTCTTAAAGTAAAGTTAATTTTCAACCTATATACGTCCCACGGCAGGGCACAGGCCTCCTCTCATTTCTGAAAGGGAATCGAGGGTAAATGGAGATGTATATGGGCCACAGCATCCACTTACCATCAGGTGGACTGTGTGCTCGTTTGTCACCCTTTTTCTATAAAAAAACCTAAACCACACGCAAATACCTGACAAATCCATATTAAATATTAAATGACTCCGACATATCACTTGGCAGCACTAATACAGTATGTTGCAATATATTTTTATATCGAACATCGCTGGCGACATCTTGGCCTTCTCGCTCGATAAATATTCTTTTACGCGGGAACGCTTTACTATACTCATACAGATAAAATATTTATTAATATTAAGAGCATTTAAAAATAGATCTGGTACGAATTTTTGTAACAAATCGCTGGTATTAAGTCAATCTTCAAATCGATTTTTCAACGTCAATTTAGTTTCTTTTTTAATAAAACTAATATTATTCATGATTGTTAAGGCTTATAAAGGCACATAATGTTATTCCATTAGGGTGTATATATTTGCAGGCAAATTTTAAAACTTCTCTGTTTACAAAGGACGTTGTGTGTACATACAACCAACAGTAGAGAATTGATATAATACCGTATTCAGGATGTAGAATTGGTTGAATCATGATCTGCCTGGGCATTTCATGAAACGCCGATAATTTAGAACTATGACTTCTGTTAAAGATTTCTGTTAAAGTTGTTAAAGATACGAAAGGGACTAATGTTAGAAACGGGCCACCCCAAAGTCGCGGATATTTATATAATATATAAATTAGGCCTAATGTAATATTAGAGCTAAATTTGTAGCCAAATCATGAAATGCCCAGACAGATCACGATTTGCCCAATTGTACAATCGGACTATAACACACTATAAAATTTACCTTAGGCATTTCACAAACCGGAGAGCATTTCGCAAACAGACGGCGCCGTTTGTATAATGACACATCAAACAGTCTGCCGACGAAATATAATACCTTTATATGTAATTTCAATTATAAACGGTGAAAATACCCGTAGTTCGGCTGAGATTTAAAACCAGGGGGTAAATGAGGGTATAAATAATATCCTCCATACCGTATCAATCGCGGTGGAAAGTCTTAAAGGGGACTAGCAATCTGTACAGGACAGGGTTATAGTGCACGAGTGTGTGCGTAAGCACAGGTGTATTCTTCTATTTCTTCACTCTCATATTCCGATGAGCCGTGGTGGCTCATATGGTTAGCGCTCGCTGTAAATTTCACAGTACGCGAGCATTCCGGCTTCGATCCCCGCCGGCACCAATGAAATTGTTAATTGCAATTTTAAGTGCTGATTTACCACGTGCTCGACGGTGAAGGAAAACATCCTGAGGAAACCTGCATGTCTGAGAAGTAAGAAAAAAAAATTTCGAAGACATGTGAAGTTCGCCAACACGCATTGGGGCAGCGCGGCGGACATTTCCTTGCCCTAAAACCCTCTCAGAAATGAGGGGAGGCCTGTGCCCAGCAGTGGGACGTATATAGGCTGTAACTTTAACTTTTAACTATATACCAATGGGATGGCAGTCCGATACGACCAGAAAAAGACAACGTCGAAAAAACATAGATAACTTCCTGACTCCGCGCTGTAATAATTGATTTTGGCTCGACCCGGGATCCTAACCTGCGACCTTATTATCAGCAGTCGCGGTTACGACCACTAGTCCAACGAGGCAGTCACTAGACCAATGCGGGTATTACTGCAAGGCCGAACAGCAGTGCGATTGTGTATCTCTGGCAGGAATCGTTTGCCACTGTGAATCATTCAGCAGTTATGCGTAATACTTTGTCATTATGATAATATTTTATTACCAAAACATAAATATTAAGATAAAAAAGACATTTGCTTATAATAAATACTGCTACACTTACTTACGCAATAAAACGAAACTAAATTTCAGTACGAAGCAAACCACAATTCCCACCAGAGTAACTCATAATTGCACTGCCATTTATTTGTGTCTGTAGTACCTTTAAACTCCGATTGTAGAGCTTAGATATGTATATTCTATTCTACATCTATATTGTAACCTCAAGCAAAAACAATCTAAAATATGTTTAAGATATTAAGTTTTTTGTTAAATATTACGCCATTAAAAATAATCATTTAAAGTTTTTCGGCACTTAACAGCGTTCAACATCATCGTCATAATATCTTGTGAAAACGTATATAAAAGGTGTTTCCAGGTTTGAAGCTCTATGGTAAAAACAGTGATTAGATAAGAAAAAAATTATACCCTATGTTACTTCCATCTAACGACATCCCTGATGTTAAAATCCCTCAAGCTGTTTACGCTACAGAGTGTGCCAAAGAAGACCTTCTTTGGCACACTTTTTTATCCATTTAAATACTCGAAAATCATTACCTTGCTTCTGGGGCAGTGGGGTAAGAAGAGAATTTGCTGAATTTGATATTATAAATGGATACAGGCGGGTTGGCAACCGCAGTTTTTTTTATTGTTATTAGGAGGTCGCTTTCTTTCTTTCTTTTTTTCATGGACAAACATCCAGACCCGAAACAATAATTTGTAGGTCATACAAACACTTCTTCCGTGCGGGATTCGAACCTGCGGCCCTCAGCGCTGCTACTCATTGCTAAGCCACTATGCGCGCCGCCAAGCCGGACGTTGCTGTCCAGTTGGTTTGTTTCCGTCTGTCGCGTCTAACGATTCCCACGGAACGATATGGGGCAGTGAATAGTCTTACATCGCCACTATATGGTCAAATAAAAACTACTTTTTGTAATAAGTATTTATTTATTTAAACTTCATACAATATGATGTACAGGCGGACTTAATGCCTGGGGCATTCTCTACCAGTCAACCTTTGGGTGACGCAGAGATAAAAATATGAAGTAGGTGTGTGAAACGCTAAAAGACAAGAATGTTTTTTTTTTATAGAAGAGGGGGCAAACGAGCATGCGGCTCACCTGATGGTAAGTGACTACCGCCGCCCATGAACAACCGCAACACCAGGGGAATTGCAGGTGCGTTGCCGGCCTTTTAGAAAGGAGTAAGCTCTTTTCTTGAAGGCCCCTAAGTCGTATCGGTCCGGAAAAATCCCAGGTGGTAAACAATTCCACAGAGAAGTTGTACGAGGAAGAAAACTCCTAGTAAAACGCACAGTGGTGGACCGCCAAGCATCCAGATGATGAGGATGGTATCGTGAATTTTGACGCGATGTGCGTTCGTGAAATTTGGCGGCTGGAATTAATCCGAACAATTCCTCAGAGCACTCCCCGTGGTAGATTCGATAGAAAATGCAAAGGGATGCAACATCCCTACGCAGCGCCAGTGAATCGAGCCGATCAGAAAGAACTCGGTCGTCGACGATTCGAACCGCTCTGCGCTGGATGCGGTCAAGTGGAAGGAGCTGGCACTGGGGTGCCCCGGCCCAGAGTAGAGAACAGTATTCCATGTGAGGCCGACTTTGCGCTTTGTAAAATTGCAATCGATGTGCCGGCATAAAATACTGTCTCGCTCTGCTGAGCATGCCAAGCTTTTTAGAGGCCAATTTGGCCTTCCCTTCCAAGTGACCACGAAACTGCACGCTATTCGATATGTCGACGCCGAGGATTCCGATGCTAGCTGAGGCATGCAGCCTTGTGGAACGCCAGCGTTGATAGGCTTGTAACAGAGCATGCACCGTCAACTACGACCTTGATGCTCCGATCTGCAAGAAAGCTGGTGATCCAATTGCACAATTTCTCGGAAAGCCCATAGGAAGGGAGCTTCGAAAGAAGCGCTTTGTGCCAAACCCGATCGAAGGCCTTCGCGATGTCCAAACTAACGGCCAATGCCTCCCCTCTCTCAGCCACTACTGCCTCAACCCATCTATGAGTCAGGTAGACCAGAAGATCACCAGCTGATCGACCCCGACGAAAACCGTACTGGCGGTCACTAATCAGCTGGTGATCCTCAAGGTACCTCGTGAGCTGGCAGTTTACAATGGATTCCATTATTTTGGAGAACATGGAGGTGATGGCGATAGGCCTGTAGTTAGACGGGTCTGAGCGGTCGCCTTTTTTAGGGATTGGGTGGACCAAAGCTGTCTTCCATGAATTCGGGACTACGCCTTGGGAGTAGGAGTACCGGAAAAGACGCATTAAAACCGGTGCCAACTCCGGAGCACACCTTTTCAGCACAATGGGAGGGACTCCGTCAGGCCCACTAGACTTGCTGACGTCCAGGGTAAGGAGTGCTTTGCGAACCGAGCGCTGTGTAAACCGCACATCCGGCACGGAGCACTCACACCGCGGGATGGTCGGCGGTGTGTTCCCCCCGTCATCAAGAGTCGAATTGGACGCAAAGAGAGAGCCTAACAGCTCGGCTTTTTCCTTTGCGGCATGGGCCAGTGAGTCGTCCTCTCTGTGCAGAGATGGAAGAGATGGCTGACAGAAGTTCCCTTGGACAGCCTTGGCGAGAGACCAGAATGTACGGGTTCCCAAAGGAAGGCGAACTAGCTTCTCGCCAATTCTGCCGATGTGCTTAGACCTTGCCTTGGCAATGACTCTTTTGAAGGACCTGGAGGCGGAATTATACTTATTTTTAAGAGCGCTGGTGTTTACATCCCGAGACGTTAATGCGTCAGCCCAGGCCCGGTAGCACTTCTGCTTATAGCGCGATGCTATTTTACACGAGCGACCAAACCATGGCTGGGATCTGCCTCCGATGGGCACCACAGAGGATGGAATAAAAAGTTCCATACCCTGAAGTACCACATCAGCAACAGAATCAGCAACAACGCTGGGATCTTCCGGCGAGAAGCAAATCCGCCTCCAAGGTTAGGATGCAAAAAAAGACCGCATCCTATCCCAATCGGCCGACGTATAGTGCCAAACACGGCGGCAGCCTGCAAAATGCAACCGCGACGTTAGAGTGAATGGCACTACACTCCGGACAAGAAAATGGTCCGACGAGCCTAGGGGGGCGTCGACGGAAACCTGATATCCGTCCGGATGAGAGGTCAGCAGAAGGTCCAACAGGGAAGGTGCATGATCCTCCACAACTGGAATCCGCGTAGGCGAAGTAACCAGCTGTGTAAGACCATATGCCAAGGCAAAGTCATAAACAGATCTCCTCGCATGATCGGTTAAACGTGAACCGAGCCATTCAGCGTGGTGGGCGTTAAAATCGCTAAGAATCACGATCTCTGCGGATGGGATGTGCTGTAGCAAGGAATGTGTAGCCATTTGGACGTGGTCGATGAGTCAGTCTGTTTCGGCATTACCGCTATGGTACCTATAAAGGCACCCGTAGACGCGGGGATGGTCGTCGCTGTCTACGCGCAGCCATAGGATGGACAGGTCCGTACCTTCAAGTATGCCGAGGCGTCGGAAACAAATGTCCTCTCTGACGTATACGCACAAAGGAGTGTTCTAATTTGTACCCCGGGTAGGAGAGATATGAAGTATCAGCCAGAGAGCAAGGCCGGCTTCGCCGTCTCCAGATGGTAGTAGACAGCGTTAAAGTTGGAATGAAGTCCCCTGATGTGGCAAAAGTTCACGGATAGCGTGACAGGGGTCGCCTTGCTTCACTTGCCCCGAGCAGGTTTAGTCGCGAGCAGAATATCGCCCCCCAGAGCATCCACGCTCAGGAGTGGAGTCGCTTGGTCGTGGATGCTTAGCGAGGGATTCTCCAGGGGTGCTGGTACCCTCCTGGGGTAGTCTGATTACATTTAATTCCGCTACCATGTTGGTGGGGGATTGGGACTCCGGCCACCTGCACTCACCAAGCGAAACGCAGAGGTAAACCTTCACGCTGGTATTCTGTGAGGTCGTGGTACCACCCTGGTTTGAGCCGGCCCATCCGTGCGACAGCAAAAGAATATAAATTATGTATATAAAATAATAAATTACTTATTTTATATATTATAAATTACCTTGATAATTCGCTGTTCCTGTGTTGAAACACATTTACACATTTATGAAATGACTTTTTGACATGTTTATGATGAGACATGACAATATAATTTATAATAGTACTTACTCATCCTTCTCTACTACCGCGGGGAAAATCTTTGTTTTACGGGAACAAACTAGAAGGTGGGCAGCAGCGTCCTCCTAATAACAACTATAAAAAACAAGATAGGCGCTAGATGGCGTAAACACGAATATTTTAATATTAATCGGTAAGCTATGGAATCGTTGATTGTTATAAATGAATTGGATATGATAATTTTATTCAATATGGTTAATTTTATTTATTTAATAAATTTGTTAATTTTTTAACTGTTTATTTTAACAGTTAAAATGTATATTAACCATCTGGAAGCACCGCACAAAGAGGAGACCGAAATAATAGGACACATTATTAAAAAAAAGTAATAGCAATGCTATTAACATTACTAAAATTCCCTTTAACCACTATTGGTAAACTTAAAAATAATCGAATGAACGAACCCATAACCTTTTGAGTTCGCAGTTCTCACCCTGCCATTAGGCTACTGTCGCTTACTACACTGTATTCTATCTCATTCTCACGCAGGCTAAATCCTATACATGTATACTTTTGTCTCTTTTTAGCGTCGCTTTTTCGTTTCAACCAGTTTCAAATCACAACGATACTAAAGAAGATTTCACTTAAAAAAAAACACCGGTTGCTGACCAGCCTGCTAAGTGTGGCAATTATGGCATATATCTCTATGAGTCAATCTTGAAGGCCTGTGTTCGGCACTGGACTTTGATTGGTGACGGTAACGGTAATTAATCTCAGGCTTAAACTAGAGTCTGTTTCAATAAAGATGTCCCGTGGGAAATATGCGAACTAAAATATAAAGCATAACCCGAGAGGTCTATGATATTGAAACCTCCAGCTCTTTAAGCGTCAAGCTTCGGGTCCCGCTCCCATGTCACAGTGACCTAGTGAAACCGGTCACAGTCGAGCGTAGCGTGTGCCTGTTGTACCACCATGTGTTCGAGGAGTCACAGACAAGATTGGCTAAGTCTCAAACGGGCATCCAGAATAGCATTTTGGAGTTGCCGAAGAAGTAGTAGTATCACTATCCGTCAAGTGTCCATATTATTATTTATGGCCATATAATACTCGGGGTTTCTTTGCGTGATAAACTTAGAAATGAGGATATCCGCACTAGAACCAGAGTGACCGACATAGCCCAACGGATTAGTAAGCTGAAGTGGCAATAGGCAGGCCGTATAGCTCGAAGAACCGACAACCGATGGGGAAAAAAAGTTCTCGAGTGGCGGCCTCGTATTGGTAGGCGAAGTGTAGGGCGACCCCCCACTAGATGGAGTGACGACCTGGTAAGACATGCAGGAAGTCAATGGATGCAGGTGGCTCAGGACCGTGCTTTGTGGCATTCCTTGGGGGAGGCCTATGTTCAGCAGTGGACTTGTGAAGGGCTGTAATGATGATAATGATGATGATGATTACTACAAAATGCAGCAGAGTGTACCAGTTTGATTATAAAAGACCTTTAAAAACACAACTGACGTTAGAAATGACGATCCGGGAAGTTTGCAGTCCGTGAGCATGCCAGTATTAATATTATATAATATACCAATAGTCGGCGACGAGGTTCGCCACCCGTCACGTTCTGTCTCCCGGAGGGGCGAAAAGTGGATTGCGGAGGCCCGTCTGGCTACGCTGAATGTATGTGGAGCAATGAATGATAAGATGGATGAAATATGCGAAATGATGAATGATAGAGGAATAGATGTGTTATGTGTAAATGAGACGAAACGAAAGGAAAGGATGCCTGCACATGGCATGTATACCGCTTACTGGTCTGGTGTAGACGAGACCGAGCGGGCATGCCAGGAGTCGGTGTCATCCTTTCAGAAAGAATGGGTCAATGTGAAAGAGTATGAATGTGCCCAAGGCTGCTGTGGATACGAATGAAAGTGGGCTTAAAGAAGTTGTTTGTGCTAGGGTGTACGCCCCAGACATGTCTAAGCCCACTTATACCCGAGAGCAGTTTTGGGACATGGTAAGATGGTGTTGATGAAATGTAAGGGAAATGAAAATATCATTATGTTAGGAGATTTTAATGGAAGGGTTGGGGTGAAGAGGTCTGGTTATGAAAGGATATTAGGAATGTTTGGCGATGAAAGTGTAAATGAGAATGGTGAAGACCTCCTCGCCGTATGTGAGGAAAAGAATCTTTTTGTGACGAATACTTTCTTTCGCCATAAGAGGATTCACATGTATACATGGGAAAGAGGTGATGATAGAAGCATGATAGATTTCATAATTGTGGATGAAAGAATGCGGAGCGCAGTGGTAGATACAAGAGTTTACCGGGGATCCAACGTAGGGACGTATCATTACCTGGTCTTATGCCGAATTAATGGTCTATTCAGGCGTTGGCGGCATCGGACATCTGTGTCTACCACTGCGTTACAGCGTATAAGAACAGAGAGGTTACAAGATGAAGGTGTGAAAGAGAAGTATAAATGTAGACTGAGGGAGAATATAAATGGTTTGAATGAAATATGTATGAATGATTTAGACCTGAAGACTGTATGGAATAATGTTAAGAAAGTTTTGGTGAATGCAGCCACCGAAGTATGTGGTGTAAGTAAGAGAACGAATGAAAGGAAAATAATACGTTGTGGTGGGATGATGAGATTCGGATGGAAGTTGAAGCAAAGAACAGAGCATGGCTAGATTTACTGGCAACCAAAGCTGGTAATTCTGGCGGTATGAATGATGAGATTGAAAGAAAAAGGCAGACTTTAGACTTATAAATAAGAGAGTAAAAGAAGTTGTTGAAAGGAAAAGCAAGAAAGAACGGATAAGAATGATAGAAGGATATCTGATAACTTCCAGGCAAATATTAAAATGTTCTGGAAACTCGTAAGAACTGCTAGGGAAATTCAAAACAGCCTAGAATGAATGCTATACGAGACGAGAATGGCTGTATGCTGAATGATGAAGTTTCAATTTAAAGAGATGGAAGGAATACTTTGAAAGCGTGGTTATGTGTGAAGGGTCGTCTGAATTAAGTGAAAAGAAATTCCGAAAGAAGTGGAGAGAGGTAGGAGATAAGTGTAGATGAAATAATGAAAGCAATGAAAAGCATGAAAGCAGGTAAGGCAGCCGGATATGATGAAGTATCACTCGAAATGCTAAGGGCTGGAGAGGGAGTGGTGGCAGGCCTGCTGTACACCTGTTTAATTTATGTTGGGAACTAGGCGGGTACCGGAAGACTGGTGCAAAGCCGTTATAGTCCCAATATATAAAGGAAAAGGGTCACAGCAGGACTGTAAAAACTACCGTGGTATCAGCTTGCTTAGCATTGTGGGTAAACTGTATGCTAAGGTGTTAATTGAAAGAGTTATGGAAGAAACTGATGGAACAATTTGGGATGTGCAAGCTGGATTTAGAAAGGAATGAGGTGTACGGATCAAGTATTTTCCATGCGCATGATTGCGGAGAAGTTTTGGCCAAAACCAGAAAGTTTTGTGCTTTCATGGACTTAGAAAGGCTTATGACAGAGTGGACAGGAATGTGTTATGGCAAACACTTAACTCATTTGGTTTGAGCGCTGGTTTGATACAGGCATTGAAGCCTCTTTATAGGGACTCTAGTGCTTGTGTCAGGATAAACGGGTCTACTCGGACTGGTTTGGCATCCAAAAGGTGTCAGACAGGGCTGTGTAGCTTCCCCTGGCTGTTTAACCTATTTATGGACAGTTGTTTGCAAACTTTGAAAGTTGAAGAATGGGTTGAGAATGGGTGAGTTAACCGTCAAATGCCTTTGTACGCCGATGATCGTCATATTTGCATCGTCGGCAGCCGAGTTGCAAATGATGGTTACTTTAATGAACCGATCATTAAAAGAAAGAGGTATGAAAGTGAACGCAAGTAAGACGAAAGTGATGGTTTTTGAAAGAGAAGAAAGTAAAACGTTATGTGAAATAAGAATAGAAGGGATTGATTGAGCAAGTGGATGAGTTTGTATATTTGGGATGTTTATTTAGTAGGGATGGTAGATATGATAGGATATAGAACGACGAGTGAACGCAGGAAATAGAGTGAATGGGGCTCTACACGCTATTGTGAAGAGTCAGAATGTCAAAAGGCACGTTTGGTAATTCACAATGCTGTGTTAGTCCCTACTTTAATGTATGGTAGTGAAAGTTGGGTCTGGCAGAAGAAGCATGAGAGTAGAATAAATGCTGTAGAAATGCGGTCATTAAGGAGTATGCTATGGCTGAATCTGAATGACAGGGTGAGAAATAGTGTGATAAGAGAAAAGTGGTTTGCAAGATGACGTTGTGACCAGGATTAAGAAAGGAATGCTTCGGTGGTTTGGTCATGTAGAAAGAATGAACGAAGAAAGAGTGACAAAGCAATTTATGCTGCAGAAGTGAACGGCAGAGACGGAAAGGACGCCTAGACGAAGGTTTATCGACCAAATTGGCGATATATTGAAATGGGCCAGATTAGGAGTACCCTTAACCGACGAGCGTGTATGCGTAGATATATGGATGTAAAGGAGGCGAGAGAGGTGTGCCAGGATCGTGCCAAGTGGAAGTCCGTAGTCTCTGCCTACCCCTCTGGGTGACAGGCGTGAGTGTTTATGTATGTATGTATGTACCAATAGTCCTTTCAAAAGAACTCAATTCCTACTAAGAAATACGTGAGACTATTGAAATTATAAAGAAACCTAACTTGAACAGAGAAGACAATTAGGCGCCTACCCAATCCAACATACCACAAGACTACACGATGCTGTAAATTCTTTTTGCGTGGATAGAACCCAACTTAATAATTACTATGACATCAATAGTAAGTCCTTTGTATTGTAATGGTATTAAGTACAAAATACTACGCCTTGCCACGCTTGGCAGGCGGGTTGGTAACTGCATTTTATTAAATTTGTTATTAGAAAGACTCTGCTGCCCATCTCCTGATTTGTTTCCCTTTGTCGCCGTTTACGACACCCGCGTGACGATGGGATAGTAGATATTCTTACACCACCACTACACGGTTTTTGTCGCTTACAAAATAAAAAAATAAAAAATCTGGATGTCGTGTAGCACTATAGAAATACGTCTTTAATTTCAACTCATCAGCTACGTTTGTTTTTTGGCATACCTGTTTTTTTTTTTTCAATTGGTTACAAAATTCGTTGTTAGTTCGCTTGTTACTTAGTTTTTATAAAAAACATGGTGAGATTCCGGCGAGATCCAAAGATATATCCGACGGGTTGTAGGTTTTAAGGCAATTACATTTCTGCCACTGGGGGGTTCTATACCGCACGGAAAAAGAGTTTATACGTATGGCCTACAAATAATTTTTCCGGTCAGAATGTTTTTCCATGTGATATGTATGTAAAACGCATATATTATACAAGAGTGGATTCTACTGTGGGAGTAAGACTGTCTTAAAGCTTCTAAAGATCCTACAAATAATTGTTCTGGAAAATAGCAGGATTAACCAAATTTCAATCAAGTTTCTGTAATTTTTTTTTTATATATAGGATAGGGTGACAAACAAGCACACAGGCCATCTGATGGTAAGTGATTGCTGTGCCCCATAGACATCTAAATGTGTTCTCGTTTGCGAATCAAAATGCAGATGCGTTGTCACCCGTGAGGACTAAGATGGAATACCTCTTTTCCAGTAAAAAGGGTCTCCGGTTTTCTACACTCACCATACGAAACACTAGTGTTAAGCTGCTATTTTACGCTGGTATTCTGTGAGAGCGTGGTTCGTGCTACAACTATACTACTAATATAGCTGCAGCATGGCTCTACCACGTATAAAATTAGATAAATGTAGAAATGTATTTTTATATTTATCTAACTTCTAAGTATATTTTATATTTTATGTATAAGCAAGTGTCCTTATCAAATTTGCAGTGCCTGTAAAGGGTGTCTAAGTTGTAAGCACATTTTTAATTTACAACCAATTATGTACACTTGGATTGCAAATAAATGATTTGATTTAATTTGATTTGATGCTTATTCGTGCGCAATTGGGTGTCTGTAACTTAAGAATAAAAAAAATCACAACACACTACGTGTTTTTGTGGTAAGGCCACTCTGTAGGGACCACGACCATAGAACACCAACGTGAAAAATCATAATACTCATCGATATATATGTACTACGTACTAGATTTGGCATTCGAACATTCACTATGTTCAAATGAACTGTACTGCAATCCGTACACTTTTAATGTCATTTAGTGTGGCTTCAATATTCATAGTGTGTGGAGCTGCGCTAATAATGAGATTTCAAATTAAAGTTTAAACCTGAACGTAATTAATAATTCAGTAGTCAAATAAGTAAAATTATTTGTTGTTCAAGTGAATAAATAGGTAATAATATTACAATAGAAAATATAAATTTCTTCATTTAAATATGCCACGCTATCTCCGCGCATGCGCGAAAACAGAGTAGTGCACATTTTTGTTTGAATAGCTTCTCTGGTACGTAGTACATAGAACTCAATGATAATACTGCTGTTTGTCTTATGGTGAGTGACTAGAGCCGGAGACCCTTTTGACGCTTTTGGTATACCAATCTTACTAATATTATAAACGTGAAAGTTTGTGAGGATGTATGGATGTTTGTTACTCTTTCACGCAAAAACTACTAAATGGATTTTAATGAAACTTTACAATTATATAGCTCATACATCAGAATAATACATAAGCTATAATTAATAAAGATATTGTGTAAATTGGCCAAAATATAACGATAAATGTTAAGTAAGTCGGAAAAAAACGCGACGTCTGTATGAACACGCATCACGCAAAAACCTGTGAACCGATTTGGATGGGACTTTCACTGGCAGATAGCTGATGTTATAAGGATATAACTTGTGCTACTTTTATTTTAGGATTCCGCGCAAAATAATTCCACGCGGGCAAAGTCGCGGGGAACAGCTAGTATGTCTATATTTTTATTCTTAAGCGTCCACTTACTATACTTATAAAAACAATTAGACTTTTAATAAAAAGTAATAACTGACGTTGAAAACTAAAAAGAAAATAATTTCCACAAAATAGCTTCTGAAGTTAGTGCAAAGACATATTGGTGATAATTCTATGGTATCGAAGAATTAAAGCACTGACTTTAGAAGTTAGCCGAGGTAGCTAAGATCTCACTGTAAAGTAGACAATCGTTTTGTCGGCCCACTAGAAACTTTAACGTGACTTAATTTTATTACACATAAAAAAGATACCAATTTATTATAGTAAACGGCCTAAAGATTTTATGAAAATGTAACCGGAATCATAAAATCTGAAAAAAAAGTTCTTTTGATATTCGTGAAGTGGCTAATGTAATTTGAAAAAAAATGCGTATATAGAAGAACGAACTACTAAAAAAAATTTCCATCAACCTTAAAGTACCTATAAATGCTGAATGTACCTACAACTTTCTTTTATACTATTAATTATTGAGCAGTGCACTATTTTAACTTATAATACCGGTGAAAACTACTAGACAATCGCTTTTAGTTTGTTTTTAGGTTATTGTGATATTCATATTTTAATTGTTAATTTCTCAGTATTTTACGGTAAAACTAATATTACTATTGTAATCTATTGGTTATAAGGAATAAATCGACATGTGTTTCATTAAGTTACGCCTGGTTACAATGGTGGGCCCATTCTCAATACAAAAAGAAATTGTCTTCTTTGTGTGCTCGACGGTGAAGGAAAACATCGTGAGGAAACCTGCATGTCTGAGAAACAAGAGAAAAAATGTTTCGAAGACATGTGAAGTTCCCCAACACACATTGGGGCAGCGCGGCGTACATTTCCTTGCCTTAAAACCGTCTCAGAAATGAGGGGAGGCCTGTGCCCAGCAGTGGGTAATAGGCTGTAAGTTTAACTTTAACTTTTAGAAGTTATTGGAAAGTCGGTTTTTACTTTATAATAGAAGCTTAATTACTTTACCTTTTGAGTGTTCTGTAGAATATTACAAGTTCTAGGTAACAAGTAGAATATCGTTTGGTACATTAACATCTTTTTTAACCTTAGGAATGGAATTTTTATTCAAATTAATATAAGACCCTCCTAAAGTACAATCAATTTAAAAAATACACGCGTGCACTTCACACGCGATAGAAGTGAAATCTTTACAAATTAAATTTCAAGTAAAATTGCTTTTCAATAGCGCCATCTACTTCATTTTATAGGTAAATACATTTTATCGAACTTTCTCTAATATAATATTGTAGGGAATGAGGGTAAAAAAATAAAAGGAAATACTAACAAATGAAGGTAGAATGGTAATCTCCCACTTGTTTTAGCAGTATAAAGTATCACGCAACTGACTAAGAGAGGGTACTGCGCCCCCTTTCCCTAAGGGGGGTCGCTTCCGATTCGGTAGAAAGGCCATACAGGCCAAAGCCAGTCCCACAGGTGGTGTTTAGTGGGTAGGCACTTCATAGTGAGTCCCACATAACCACGCAGCCGGCTGCGTGATATGCTACGAGCATTCACCACCTCCCTCCCCCGCTTCCGGAGGGTAGTCCTTGCTTTGGGCGCAAAAAAAAAATTCTACGAGTACGGTAATTCTACGAGTCTCATGTCGTTATTATGCCTGTTGGGCTAAAACATTACCTCTACACTGATTCTGCCTAAGTAAGAAAAGTGATGTGGTTCTGTTCGTGAAGTAGTTCTTCTAGTGTAAGCAAGGAAGATCGAGTAGCTGAGAGGCTGCCCTGTATTACAATGAGATGAATAGTGTTCCTGTTGCTTTGCATACTTTGGTGTTATCATCTAATTATGTCCTTCACGTTACACCAATATGTGATTGTGACTGGTACATATTACGGTTGGTCAAACCATATTTGAACTATACTGAATGTATGATGCTGTACGCCATCTTATTCCTGATAATGATTAATTGCGTAAGCAAGAGAGTAAGTTGAACATCCGCTCTCACACTTTTATTATTTTTAACAATTAACCTTCAGAGTAATTTCTAATACGAGTAACATTCTTTTATTTAAATAGTTTTGAGAATAATTTCAAACATCAGAAGTGGAATAGTTACATACTATATTCTATCTCGTTCTCTCGCAGGCTAAATCTTATAGATGTATATGTTTGTCAAATCACAACGTTTGTAAAGAAGTTTTTACTTTAAAAATGATCGTTTAAACGTTAAAGTAATACCTAAGTGCTAGAAGTTACTACTATACTTGGTTATTTGCAACACGCGTTAGAAACCGCGGATTCAAACTTATTTAGTCTATGCCATATACATATTTAAAAACACTCTGTGCCTTCTGCCACGAGCCCTGTACTGCCACACATATTATATTGTTCGCAGATTCTGTTCTAGTACGTAGTGCACATTAGTTCAATGCATTTCAATTGGTTCATAAACAAGTATTTTATAACAATAGTTCATTAACACAATTTTGTACAACCGACTTCAATATAAATAAAATGAGAACATCATCAATGTAATCCAAGTCAATTAAATACGCATTATTAAGGATAACTCAAAACTACTGGTCAGATCTTGATCAAATTCATATGAGACCACATGAGAAGCACCGGCTTTCAAATAAAAAAGAATAATCAAAAATAATCAATCAAGTTCTAAAGTAACACACAAAATAAAATACAGTCGAATTGAGAACCTTCTCCTTGATTGTAGTCTGTTATAAAAGAAGTTATATAGACCCGAACATACGTAAAAAAATATGAATACAGAGGTTACTTAATAATTAAATTGAATTATTTTATCCTTTTGAATGGTCTGTGAAATATTAATACGGATAATCTATACAGACATTCCATTTTCAGTCACCTAAAGACACAAGCATGCCCTCATCTACTCGTATCAGAAGTAACATTAAGCGGTTACATCTAAAGTAGAATGGAATGGCTCGATTGTAAGTTAGCATGGTCGACTGAAGGCACATATTCATTCACCCCCTCACGCAACTGGTGGTGGGGAGCGACATAACTAAGAGTATACACTACGCTCAGGCGAGCGTAGTTTTTTCCCCGGTCGAAGCTACCCATTCGTGCTGATCATTACGCTGTAGCGTCGTCACTCTACCATGTTTAAAAGACTTGGGTACGATCAATAACCAACATTCCTTTTTCCATCCCATGGTTTTATCCGCCTTGCGACATACGGAGCGAATCGCGAGAGTCACATTATACTTGGTCGGGGCTGTTTATTGTGCACGTCTCCCACTTCTTATTAAAATATTTTTATTTTATATCTTGTCTCTCTACTAATTGTCTCGAGATAACTTAGGGATACAACCCAGAATCCGCATTTCTGATTTGAATTTATATATTATATTTTTTATACGTGGTAGAGCCATGCTGCAGCTATGTTAGAAATATAGTTGTAGCACGAATGGGTCGGCACTCGACCGGGGAAGGACTACGCTCTCACAGAATACCAGCGTAAAATAGCAGCTTAACACTGCTGTGTTTCGTATGGTGAATGTAGAGAACCGGAGACCCTTTTTACTGGAAAAGAGGCATTCCATCTTAGTCCTCACGGGTGACAACGCATCTGCATTTTGATTTTTTTGAGGATAGATGTAGATGTCTATGGGTCACAGCAACCACTTACCATCAGGTGGACTGTGTGCTCGTTTGTCACCCTTATGCAATAAAAAAATTACGAAATACGTGCTGAAGTAAACATTGGTTATACAGTATACGAGTACATAAAGTCGAATAAATTGAACCGCCTACCGCTCCAAAATTGGCAGTCTCAAATTAACAAGTAATTTAAGCTTATATTATTTCTAATCAGGTTCTCTTTTTTATAGATTAAGGGTAACAAACGAGCACACAGTCCACCTGATAGTAAGTGGATGCTGTGACCAATAGACACTTACATTTATCATCGATTAAGAATCAAAATGTAGATGCGTTGTCACCCCTGGGGACTAAGATGGCATGCTTCGTTACCAGTAAAATGGGTCTCCATTTTTCTCACTATACGAAGCCGAAGATGGTAATATTCTGTGAAAGGTATTTTACGCCTAGCGTAAACTTGACTGTGTAGTGGTGGTGTAAGAAAATCCACTACTCTACATCGTCCGTAAGAGGCGTCAGAGGGATACTGAAACAGAAGATGGGCAGCATCTTCCTTATAACTCGTAATTATACAAAACTGCGGTTGCTTATCCGCCTCCCAGGCGTGGCAACTATGGCAAAATCTCTCCTATGAGGCAATCTATGAGATATCTTCAGCAGAATTTTATAGGCTGTAATGGTAATGGTAATTCTATGAAAAAAAATCATTCATTTATTTATTAATAACAGCCAATCAAAAGTCGACTGATGAACATCGGCCTCCCCCATAGTTCCACACAGATATTCCTCATAGATCCACAATATTCCCTATAGTTGCTACGTTTAGCAGGCGGGTTGGCAACCGCAGTTTTAGATTATTTCGTCTGTTACCAGCAAGACGTGTTACCCTCTGTCGCCTCTTATGACGCTCACGGCGTAATAATTCTCTAACGCCGCCACTACGCAACAGTAAATCAATTAGGCTTAAATTCTGCTCAAATACTCATTTTTTAATAAGATAAAAATTGTCATTTGCAAAGTTTCATTATTCAAGTATCAATAATTGATTCGTTAGATTTGCAAAAATCAAAAATGTCTATCGGACTAAACTTTAGTTGGTAAATACCTGTATGTATTCCAATCATATCTATGTATCTTGGGATATAATCAATCACAAATCTATCTGAAAATGTACCTAAAACTCTATCGCATCTTTTTTCAGATATACAGCTTTTGTAAGGGTCACAAGTGAAATTAAAAAAAAATTACTTACTAAACTATATTGCCATGCGATTCTGCGCTATGTTCAAAATTTCAAGTCTCTAGCTCTCAATTACTCTCAATTACTTAATTCGATCCGAACAGACTCACACGAAAGCCAGTTCATAAAAACGTGGTAAAAAAACGATAAAGGTAGAAATGAGGGTTATATTTACAAAGTAACCTACGAGTTAGTGAAAATCTGCTCAATATTTTGTTGTCACATTTTTATTTGTGTGTAAATACATTATATAAATAAAGGATTGTCAACGAACTGTACATTATGATAAAAATAAATTATTTAATATATGTTTCATCTCTTAATTATGCGATCCCTTTTTTAATATAACACTAAAATAGTGCTATATTAAAAGTATATATAGTATATTATGGTTGTAGCACGAACGAGTCGGCTCGACTGGGGAAGGACCACGCTTTCACACAATACTAGAGTAAATTAACAGACTAATGCTGCTGTGTTTCGTATGGTGACTGTAGAGAACCGGAGACCCCTTTCATTAAAAACGAAGCATTCCATTTAGTCCTCAGGAGTGACAACACATCTGCATTTTCATTCTTAATCGAGGATAGATGTAGATTTCTATGGTCCACAGTATCCATTTACCATCAGGTGGACTGCGTGTTCGTTTGTCGCCCTTATGCAAAGCAGGCAAATTAATATTTTTATTCATTACGAAAACATCATAAATAAAATGTAGATTAGATATTAATATAAATATCTTCATTATTAATTCTCAATGATGGCAATTGTATTGATTTTTTAATTTAGTTTTAAAACCTATAAGTATAATTTTATTCAAAATAAAGTTTTATTGAATATTTTAATTCGAAATTGGATGCCTCTAAGTTCCTAGGTATCCGTTAAGTATATTCCAGTATCGATTTCATGACGTCGCCTGTTCTCTCCGGGCCAATGTACAATGTATGATCCATCACACAAATAACACGCGTGACGATCTCTGTCGGCCGTTAGATATTTAGTCTTATCACAGCGATTTCCATGCCGTCAAGTTAAGATGTGGTACTTACTCCTCGGAATGCTGCGAGACATTGTCTTTATCCTTGTGAGCTTGGCCCGAACTACAGGAGTTTCCCATTTCGACGCCGCTTTTATTCCACTAGCTACCACAACATCACTCAAATGCCCGACCCAGCAGCACTAAACTATTTTCTGATAAACACACGCGGCGATGTGTTGGGCACACCTTACGCTCTAACATTTCACGATGTCGCGATAGTTTCGAGCGGCAAATCTAAATTTAAAACGTACGTCCATACTGTCACGAATCTTGACGGCGAATAATCGATGCACGTTCGAGGTTGCCAGGAGAAAATTTAATTTCTCCCCAGGATAAATTCCAAAACAAAACATAACTATCACACAGCAATAGCCATGTATGTAAATGATGTATATATCTGTATAGTTTGTGGTCATTTGGCGGGCGTTGAAGATCTATAAATTATCTGCATCTTATTTTAATATTATTCCATACAACGCAACAGTTGAAAAAACATTTAATTCAAGTAGGTGCATTTCATTTTATTTTTGAGGCAACGAGAACTGTGATGACGTTACCAATGCGCTCAGCCCACTTAATGGTGAGTGGCTACTGCAGACTATGGACACCTGCAATCAACATCAAGAAAATTAGCTAATAAAGGTAAGAGCCGTCTTCAAGAATTAAAAGAATAAATATTTTTTTTTTTGTATTTCTTTGAAGTTACTTTTTATTTATTTATTTTTACGTTTTTGAGTAGACTAAGGAATATCACAATCTCAATATCGTCTTTTTCTAAAAAAAACATCCCCTATTTTGCCAACCTTAGTGGAATTTTTTCTCGAAATGAATTCACAATTGACGAAGACATCGCGTGACATAATACAAAAAAACATTCTGTCGAATTGAGAATCTCCTCCTTTTTTGAAGTTGGTTAACAAAAAAGGCTACATACGTTGTCACTGCTGAGGACTTAAATGCAATGCCTCACAGCCTAATTATACCGGCACTATATACCCTTCAGACCGGAACACAGCAGTGAACGCACTGCCGCTTGGCGGCAGAAATAGTTAAGAGGGCGGTACCTACGCCACCACTACCCCGACAGAGGCCATGACAAAAAAGGAGTCCTACCACCTGGTAAAGTTCTTGTTTGTTTCAAGATCATTCATATTCAAGATTCCTCAGGGTTTCAAAAACATTAAATCGGTTCCAAAATTGGACCATGAATATTAATTTAAATAAACCTAACTTACCAAAAACAATTAGTTACATAGTGTAGCATGAATGGGTAGACTCGACCGGTGAAGTTTCATGCTTTAACAGAACACTAGCATACAACGGTAGCATATTGCTTGTCTGTTTGGTATGGTGGATGTAAAAAACTGGAGACACTCTTTACTGGTAATGAGACATTCCATATTAGTTCTCCGGGGTGACAATGCACCTTCATTTTGATTCTTAATTGAAGATGGATGTAGATTATACGGGCCAAAGCATTCAATTAAGATCAAGTGAATTGTGTGCTCGTATGCCACTCTTATTTCTATTTAAAATATGTTAAGACTTTATTTTGTTAAAAATGTCAATTAACACTCAGTATCTTATTAAAATTAACTAGGTGGACGAAAATTCTATATTTAACAATTTAACAACATATTAAATACAATAAAATACAAAGAAAAATATAGCAGATTATTAATTTAAAAATAAATGCCGAAATCTTGGAAGAATAACTTAATGCAGCAACACTGACGTGCCCTTCTACCTTCGGTCCTCCTCCGTCCCTCTTCGGAGCAGCATGTTTCTCGCACGCGCGCTATCTAATTTTCCACGCTTTCCTCCACACATAAGAGCTTTCCACTACGTAGCGTAGGGTTGTTCGATGCACACGCAAATCGAGGAACTAATATTATTAAAAAAATTACCTTTGTAAACATTATCTCTTATGTTTTAAAGTTGATTTTTATGCCAACACCTATTTCATTGCAGTTACTAGCGGCGTAAAAGAATCCATTCTACTTATATCCGACAGATTGCAAAATAAATATTTAAAATATCACCCAAAATACGTAGACGTAACAATTTGGTAGATATATACTTTCATCTATACATTGATTAGAGGCTGACGATGAAAATGAATTTTGATAATTTAGTATTAGATGTAAATTGTACACAGTCACTAAAAATTACAAACAATACTAAATTATTATAGATATTTAATAAATTATTATTCAAAAAATATTTTAATTGTAATTTTTAAAATATAAACATAAAATACATTATTATTTTCTCTAAATTCACCATACAAATTTTGTATAGTATAATTAATCTTTATATCAAAAATAAATAGTAAATATTCTTTTTACTAACTTAGTAACGTAAATAAATTTATTTCCTTTTATATATTCGAGCTATTTTTGGAATTGCAATAATGATATGTCATTTAAAATGCTCATAGTAAATTAGTCAGCCAGAGTCAATGACGCTGGCAACCGATTTGATTAAATTTGGAATGCCCGAATTCCGAAATAAAAACACTTTTAGCGCTTGTTTTCTGACCACTCACAGCAAGTGCTCTACAGTATTACTTTAAAAAGGCACTTTCAATTTAATTTTATACAATTGATGTCACAAATCATCTCATTATTTGCGCCAATTAAAATGCCTAGATGTTTCTTGAAGTCCGTGAAACCATTTCAGTTTCGTTTCTTACATGAATACGGAAATAATTACGTTGAAAGTAAGTTTGTTGCTTATTTAATATTCTTGCTTATGATAACTGTCACATAAAGAATGAATTGTGTACTTTTTTTTGACAAATAATGGCTTCGTCCATATTTTAGTCTTTTAAGTTTTTATTCAAAACAATATATGAACAAAATTTTAATTTCTATGTTTACACGGCTGATATTACAGAATATTATTTAACGTAGGATATCTTCCCGCATTTTATCTCATACGGAGAGGCATTAACTCTATCTAACTCTGTTACATTCAGGTACAAAGTACATTGTAGGTACGTATCACTCTATAAATAAAATTATGATATTCACGAGTTGAAATTCTAAGCCATCTGGATGTACGAACTAATTACTAGCCCGAATAAATTGATGCTGCTTTAAAGTCATTTTTTAATCGACTTCAAAAAAAGAAGTAGGTACTCAATTCGACTGTATTTTTTTATGTGTGTTACCTCAGAACTTTTTTCTAGGTGAACCGATTTTGATGATTCTTTTTTATTTGAAAGCTGGTACTTCTCATTTGGCCCCTTATAAATTTGATCAAGATCTGACCAGAGTTTTTGAATTATCCTTAATAATGCGTATTTCATTGACTTCAACTACATTGTTCTTATTTTAATTATAATGAAGTCGGTTGTATAATTTTTTTAATTTTACCACTTGTTTTCAATTTAAAACTAAAATGACAAATGAGCTTACAGTCTCTACCTGATATGTGGTTAATTCAGTCCATGGTCACCTGCAACCAACTTCAAACAAGGAAGTCTATTTATGCTATTCTACGCTAATATTCTGTGAGAGCGTGGTCCTTCCCCAGTTAAGTCGATCCATTCGTGCTGTAACAATGATGTAGCTGCAGAATGGCTCTACCACCATAACGCGGTGCATGGTAGCTTCATGGTAGATCGAATCTGTACTAAACCGAATCTGAACACCCCGACTCCACGTAGTCATCTGTGCGAGCCGTAGCGGCTGAGGCTGGTCGTCCAAGGCGACCAATAAGCCGAAACTGCAGAGGTGAGCATAGGTGCCTGTGATTTGCTACGCAAGGGCGAAGGGGCTACACTTCCCGCAACGCCGAAGCCGTTGCAAAAGTAACTGTGTCAATATTGCTGTGTAAAAAGTGAGGTTATGATATTACAAAAAAAATATTACTCATAAACTATACATTTCCGCAAGATGGGAAGGGTAGGGGGACTTCCCCATTAATATTTATCGTATATCTATTATCGTCACTGCACTGATAGCAACGCAAATTTCAACAGTTCGTTGCGGTGAAAATTTTAGAGCACCAAATTTTTAACTTGGCACCTAAATAGCACCTAAAAAGCCCCTAATTTTGGCTTTCTCTAAATGCAATTTTGATTCTATTCTGATTTTCAGAAGACCTGATTTATGCATCTGCTTTGTTCTGAGTAACGACTTTATTTTATTTTTATTAGGGGTACCTTGCCATTGCCTATACTTGCAGCACTTAATTCCTTGCTATTAATATTTATCGTATATCTATTATCGTCACTGCGTTGCTAGCGATACGTTTTGCCAGCAACGCAAATTTCAAAGGTTCGTTGCGCTGAAAATTTTAGAGCACTTAATTTTTAAACTTGGCACCTAATTAGCACCTAAAAACCCCTAATTTTGGCTTTTTCTAAATGCAAATTCCTGACTTTGCATTGCTGGCAAGACACAACTGTACATGGTACAGATACTTGCCCATACCTGCTTCTTCATATCCATATTTTTCAACGTTGTTCCGCCAAGCTTGTTTGTGGATAAAACAGCAACAGAAACAATAAGAACAGAAACAGGGGAGGGGCAGCTGCATCTTCCTTATAAAAAATAAAAACAAATTTTGCTAGTCGTCTATTTAAAAGACAGGCTGGTTATTTCAATAATGTATTCAACATAAAGCTAAGCATTTGTTCACTAAGCTCTAATGAGCTCAAAAAGACCTTCACAGAATGGTTATTCACAAAATGGCTCTTCACAGAATGAATCTTCAAACTTAAGTATGATGAGGTGGAGGAATTATAATAAGTAATTAAATAAAATTAACATACATACGTTTACGTTTACACACACACACACAAATACACACTCACGCACGCACGCACGCACGCACATACACCGCGCGCTCGCATTTTTTTTATATAAGATAAGGGTGACAAACGAGCACACAGTCCACCTGATGGTAAGTGGTCGCTATGGCCCATAGACATCTACATCTATCCTCGAATATGAATCAAAATGCAGATGCGTTGTCACCCGTGAGGACTAAGATGGAATGCCTCGTTTCCTGTAAATAGGGTGGGTCTCCGGTTCTCTACACTCACCATACGAAACACAGCAGCATTGAGATGCTATTTTACGCTGGTATTCTGTGAGAGCGTGGTCCTATCCTGGTCGAGCCGACCCATTCGTGCTACAACCATACTAATAATATAGCTGCAGCATGGCTCTACCACGTATAAAATAATCGCATGCTAAATATAAGCTTAGTTTCCTTTATTTTTTTTAAATATTATGTGTTTTTTCTTGCTATAGAAGAGTAGGACATCCTGCTACAAGTATGTGATCTTTAGATATGATCTTTTTAGAAAATAAAATATTTTTTTATTGTATTTTTTATTTAAAAAATAAAATAAAATGCTGCGTTTGGCAACCCGCTTGTCAAGTATGGCAACTACGGCAAAATATATGAGGCAATATATGGCTGAGGCCGTTTAGAAATATGGAATTGATAGGCTGTAATGAATGATGCATGAACAATATGTTACTTTTTACTGATGAACTTAAACCAGGACGAATACCAAAGTTTATACTCAAGAAGCAAAAGACACTGTTGAAAAATAATGAAACAATCTATCACGATAAGCTACCGATTTCTATTCGAATTTAACTCCAACTCCTTAAAAAGAGTCAATTTCTTAAAACATTTGTCGAAAAGGAAATCTACGATTACGCGTCGGAAAGCGAAAAAGCAATCAATGCCCCAGAAACAAAGAAAAATACATTTCAGCATAAAAAATATTTTGATAAATCCACTTATAACTTACGTTCCAGCGAGGCTAAATCGGAACGCAAATATTTACAGCGAGAACACGCGCGCAAAGAAAAATAAAAAGATCACACGTCGATAATGGAATGCAAAGTGATGATCGTAATGATGACCGAGCCGAAGATTTCTGAAGTGAACAGAAGGAAAAAATTCAAAAAAGGAACCCTTGGCGCCGATCATTGAAGAAATTGTGTACAGGGAATTTTTGAAAAGCGCGAACCGAGGTGGCTCGGAGATTGATAAAATTGCAGAGAAATTGAAAAATTTAGTGAAAACAAATGCTGAAGAAAACCTGAACAAGGAACTTTTATATTGCAAGAAGTCGTTTGATGAGAAGAATTTGGAAACAGCTTGTGATTTGAAAGAAAACGTTGAAGTGTAAATAAATGATAAGAATAAAGGTAAGTCATTATAGGTGCATCAGAACAAAGCTTTGTAGCATTCCTTGTTATCGTTGTAAGACTCTCCAGCTTACGAGCAAAAAAAAGCACAAAATCTGATTCTGATGTACTGATATTCGTAGTAAAACCACACTGCAACTATACTATGGTTGTAGCAAATGGGTCGGCTAGACCGGAGAAAGTTCACGCTCTTACAGAATACCAATCTAAAATAGCAGCTTAATGATACTGTGATTCCCGTGTAGTGGCGGGTAAGAATACCCACTACCCCATATCTTCCCGTGGGTGTCGTAAGAGGCGACAGAGGGAAACTGAGGCAGAAGATGGGCAGCAGCATCTTTCTGATAACAGCAAATAACAATAAAAAAACTGCGGTTGCCAACCCGCTCGCCAAGCGTGGCAACTATGGCAATATACCCCCCATGAATGAATAAAGTTACGAAGAGACGGCCCCCAGTCCCCGGCGGCCCCGTTATTCCTGGCTACGGTGGCGACCATGGTAACGGCGGGGCAGGGGGTGCTAAGAATCTCCGGTGGAGGTTCGGTTGCCACCTACGACGACTCGACCTGGCAACTTATAACGCACGCACCCTGAGGACTGACGAGAAGATCCTGGAACTGGAAGAAGAGATAGACAAGTTGCGCTGGAATATTATAGGATTATCCGAGGTCCGAAGAGAGGGGGAGGACACGGTAATCCTCGAATCCGGCAACTTGTTCTATCACCGGGAGGGCGACCATCTGTCCCAAGGAGGTGTCTGATTTATCGTCCACAAGTCTCTAGTTAACAACGTTGTAAGTATTGGGAGTGTGTCGACGAGGGTCGACCTTATACTCAGAATCACCAAACGGTATTCGCTGAAGGTCATACAGCTTTACGCACCAACCTCAGCACACCCCGATGAGGAGGTGGAGAAATGTATGAGGATATCTCTGAGCCATGCATTCCTCCAAAACCCACTATACGGTGTTAATGGGCGACTTCAACGCAAAGCTAGGCATAAGAGAACAGTGAGCTGAAAGTAGGAAATTCGGATTAGGACAACGGAACCCAGGGGCCAGCAGCTGGCCGACTTTATGGAGAAAGAGGATTCTTTATGATGAACTCTTTCTTCCAGAAGCGGCCCCACAGGAAGTGGACCTGGTCGAGCCCCGACGGTTCGACAAAAATGAGATAGACTTCATTATGACGACCAGACGACAACTGTTCAGTGATGTCTCAGTGATCGCGAGGGTGAAAACTGGTAGCGATCACCGAATAGTTAGAGGCACACTGAACCTAAACGTTAAGTTGGAGCGGTCTCGTCTAATGAAGTCAAAGCTCCGTCCCCCTCGTGCTCTAATCCAAAGTCCCGTAACCTTTCAGCTCGAGTTACAAAACCGTTTTCAGTGCCTAGAAGATTGCAATGCAGTGGACGATATGAATGACAAGCTCGTGGAAACTGTCCATGCGGTCGGAGCTAAGTTTTGTAAGACCCGCCGCAGAAGAACACAAAAACTCTCCGATCACACTCTTAATCTCATGGCTGTTAGACGGGAAATGAAGCTGCAGTCTTCAGTAGATTTGATAGCATACAGGCAACTGATCAGACAGATCTCCAAATGTATGCGGCGGGACTTACGCAACTTTAATACTGCTCGTATTGAAGAAGCGATCGAGCGTAACCAGGGCTCCAAAGTCTTTGCTAGAGATCTGTCTGCCAGAAAGAGCCAACTGTTGAAGCTTGAGTGAGATTGAGAGGTTCTATCGGCAGCTGTACACGTCATCGTTGAAGCCACACGCAAGTATGAGTAACGATCCAAGAGCAAGTCTTATCCGACACTATTCCGATGATATTCCGGACGTCAGTCTGAGCGAGATTAGAATGGCTCTCCAGCACCTTAAAAACGGCAAGGCCTCAAGCGAGGATGGAATTACAGCGGAGTTTCTGAAAGCAGGTGGAAAACCGGTACTTGTAGTCCTTCAGAAGCTCTTTAATTCCGTCCTCCATGGTGGCACTACACCGCAGGCGTGGAGCAGAAGTGCGGTGGTCTTGTTCTTTAAGAAAGGTGACAACGCTCTCTCGAAGAACTACAGACCGATTTCCCTTCTGAGCCGCGTCTACGTGCTGTTTTCGAGAGTCATTACGAATCGTCTCGCACGCAGACTCGACGACTTCCAGCCTCCTGAACAAGCCGGTTTCCGAAAAGGCTTTAGCAACATAGACCACATACATACCCTTCGGCAAATTGTACAGAAGTCCGAAGAGTACAATTTGTCACTATGTCTGGCGTATGTGTACTATGAGAAAGCCTTTGATTCCGTCGAAATTTGGGCGGTGCTGCAGTCTCTTCAGCGGTGCCAAGTTGACTGTCGGTCTATCGAAGTGCTGTACTGTTTGTACAGTAGAGCTACGATGGCTATCCGAGTACAGAACCAGAGTACGAAACCTATCCAACTGCAGAGAGGTGTAAAACAGGGTGACGTTATATCCCCGAAACTCTTCACCACTGCATTGGAAGACGTTTTCAAGCTACTGGACTGGAAAGGATACGGTATTGACATCAACGGCGAGTACATCACTCACCTTCGATTTGCCGACGATATAGTCCTTATGGCAGAATCGCTGGAGGACCTAAGCACTATGCTCAATGACCTCAATAGTGTCTCCCAACGGATAGGTCTTAAGATGAACATGGACAAAACGAAGATCATGTATAACGTCCATGTCACACCTATGCCGGTAGTTGTTGGGAGCACTAAGCTCGAAGTTGTTGACGAGTATGTTTACCTGGGACAAATAGTCCGACTAGGTAAGTCCAACTTCGACCGTGAGGTCAATCGACGGATTCAACTCGGCTGGGCAGCGTTCGGGAAATTGCGGCACATCTTTTCGTCAGATATACCTCAAAACTTGAAAACTAGACTGTACAACCAGTGCGTGTTGCCAGTGATGACCTATGGAACTGAGACGTGGTCCTTCACTGCTGGCCGTATGAGGAAGCTCAAGGTCGCTCAGAGAGCTATGGGGAGGGCTATGCTCGGGGTTTCTCTGCGTGATGAACTTAGAAATGAGGATATCCGCAGTAGAACCAGAGTGACCGACATAGCCCAACGGATTAGTAAGCTGAAGTGGCAATGGGCCGGCCATATAGCTCGAAGAACCGATAACCGATGGGGAAAAAAGGTTCTCGAGTGGCGGCCTCGTACCGGCGGACGGAGTGTAGGGCGTCCTCCCACTAGATGGAGTGACGACCTGGTAAGACTTGCAGGAAGTCGATGGATGCAGGTGGCTCAGGACCGTGCTTTGTGGCATTCCTTGGGGGAGGCCTATGTTCAGCAGTGGACTTGTGAAGGGCTGCAATGATGATGATGATGATGATACTGTGTTTCTAGCGGTGTAAGAATATCCACTATCACACAAAATAAATGCTGGAGAATACCTGAACAGAGAACTTTTATATTGCAAGGAGTCGTTTGATGAGAAGAATTTGGAAACAGCTTGTTATTTGGAAGAAAAATTTGAAGTGGAAACAAATGATAAGAATAGTAAGTTAAAATCAGTACCGAGCTTTGTGGCATTCCTTCAGAGAGGATTACGATGATGATGATGAGTGCCAAAATAGAAAATCACAAAGTCCCCCATATTCGTGATAGAAACACACTGCAGCTATGTTATGAATGTAGTACGAATGGGTCGGCTCGATAGGGCAAGGATCTCACTCTTACAGAATACCAGTGTAAAAAGTAGCTTAATGATGCTTCTTTCTGGTCACCACCAGAAAGAAGCATAAGGAAGCATAAGGATAGATGCGGGATGATAAGGCCTAGTGGATAGCGTGGTAAAGCGTGGTAATCGAACACGGGCTACCGACTCTAACGATCGACCCTGGAGATTGAAAGGTCACCTGCACCTGTACACGGGAGAGAAACCCTTCCACTGCCCATATCCAAGCTGCTTCAGTACGGTTTCCGACAGGTTGGTTGAAATTGGATGTTTTTTTATAAAATTGATGTAACAAACTGACTTACAATGCACCTGATGGTAAATGACTACTGGATCCCATAGACACCTAAAACCGACTTCAAATGAAGAAGGCTACAGATGCGCTGTCACCTCTGAGTAGTACCCACCCAGGCAATTTCCTAGGCAGAAAACGAGTCCTACCACGTTGTACACTAGTAGTAGATATATTTTTTCTAGGTGATCTAAGGGCAAAAGTATGTTTAAAACCGTCGTCAGGAATGCTTCATCCAGGGCCCCAGAACGCTGAGGCTAAGCGCTTAGGCACTGAGCTGTATAATTTTATATAGAATAATAGTTACAAACGAGTACACAGTCCACTTGGTGGTTAGTGGATGCTGTGACCCATTGACTTCTACATCTATTCTCGATTAAAAACCAAAATGCAGATGCGTTGTCACCCCTGAGGACTAAGATGGAATGCCTCGTTTCCAGTAAATAGGGTCTCCGGTTCTCTATACTCACCATGCGAAACTCAGACGCATTAAGCTGCTATTTTACGCCGGTATTCTATAAGAGCGTGGAAGCGTGGTCTTTCCCCGGTCCAGCCGACCCATTAATGCTATCACCATATTAAAGCTCATCATGGCTCCACCTACGTGGTACGAGACGTCGGAAATTTAATAAGCATAAAGACTATTTTGAAATCTAGTTATTTTACTGTTATAAGTAGGTTCGTCAGGCTATAAAATTACGTTTGTAAAAATTATTCTTCAAGACTTCGCGGCGGACATGCCTGTAATTTATGTGACTGTTTATCGCACGTCAATATAATATATAATAGGGACATAGTAAAACGAGGAGTCGTAAACTAAATGCACTTTAATGGTTTGAACCATAGAGTAAAGTAATAATAACGGGAAGATAAACCTTAAACTATAAAAATATGATGTAAAACTTTGTTCGCCGTGATGGAAGCTTTCAAATTGCATTTGATACTTTGTACGCAAACTGTGTCGGACGTAGATAGTACCCTATCATTTACTATTATATCATAACTTTAACTTTTTACTTAAATACTAGCAATGCTATTAACATTACCGATATTCCTTTAACCACTACAGGTAAACTTCAAATGTTTGTGTTAGGAGTGGTTCCCGACAATAGGCGAATGGCGGGTTCGTACCCACGACGTTTGAATTCGCGATCCGCACCCTTTCATTCGGCTTCTAAGCCATCGCTTTTAAACAGAGTTGATACTGTACGATACGATACTTCGCAACTGCGTTACGTTTATTGATCATGATAACAATTTATAACTTAAATTAAGATTAATATGAAGGAAATAGTTTACATTACACAGAGTTTATATTAGATATACGATTTACAATTCCCACCAGAGTGACTCAACGTTTTGCTGGGCAGCATTAAGAGTTCAAAATTAACTGTTGGGTCCTTTGGTCGGTTTTAGCCCGAGAGTCGGATTCAGAAGAACCTTAACAAAATTAAGTTTGACAAACAATTTTTTTTATAGAATAAGGGTGATAGACGAGCACACAGTCCACCGGATGGTAAGTGGATGCTACGGCCCATAGGCATTTATCCTCGATTAAGAATCAAAATGCAGATGCGTTGTCACCTCTGAGGACTAGGATGGAATGCTTCGTTTCAGTAAAAGGGTCTTCGGTACCTTAATGTATGGTAGTGAATGTTGGGTGTTACAGAAAAAGTATGGAAGTAAAATTTCATTCGGCCGGTCGGCGGTCATTAAGAAGTAAGTAAGAAGTGTAACTCTGAATGTTAGGTTGTGCGATAAGAGAGAAGTATGGTTTGCGAGATGTTTTGACTAGGATTAAGAAAGGAAGGCTTTGATGGTTTGAACATGTAGAAAAAAAGAATGAGTAAATAGTGACAAAGCAAATTAAGGCTGTAGAAGTAAGTGGCAGAGTCGGCAACGACCATAGACGAAAGCTTATCGACCAAATTAGCGATGTGTTGAAATGTGTGAAATTAAAATTACCCTTAACCGACAAGCATGAATTAGGTGGTATATGGATGTGAAGGAAGCGAGAGAAGTGTGTCAGGATTGTGCCAAAAGGAAGTCCGTAGGCTCTGTCAACCCCTCTGGGTTACAGGCGTGAGAGTTTATGTTATGTCATTATGTTCTAACATAAGTCAAAGGTATAAGGAAGCTTATTAAGTCCACGCATTCATTTCTTTTAAATCATGATGTATGGAAGAGTTTGATACGATCGGAGATTTATATTGCAGAAAGGAAAGCACTTATATTGAATTTTTATATTGACTGTGTCGTAGTAGCTCAGGGCGAGCAAATATTAATTCGAATTTTAATTGGTCTTTAATCGAGGATAGACGTAGATGTCTATGGGCCTCAGCATCCACTTACCATCACTAGGGCTGTGTATCCGTTTGTCACCCTTATTCTATAAAAAAGTGCTGATTTATCACGTGTTCGGCGGTGAAGGAAAAAATAGTAAGGAAACCTACATGCCCCTCTCAGGACTGAGAAAAGGTGTGTGCCTCCAGCAGTTAGAGTGCCCTTCACTGCTATGGAGAGGGCTATGCTCGGAGATTTTCTGCGTGATGGACTTAGAAATGAGAATATCGGCAGCAGAACCAGAATAACCAACATACCAGTTAGCTGAAGTGGCAATGGGCCGGCCATTTAGCTCGAAGAACCGACTTTTTACGTGGTAGAGGTACGCTGCAACTATATTATGGTTGTAGCGCGAATGGGTCGGCTCGACCAGGGTAGGACCACGCTCTCACAGAAAACCAGCGTAAAATAGCAGCGTAATGCTGCTGTGATTCGTATGGTGAGTGTAGAGAACCAGAGACCCTTTTTACTGGAAACGAGGCAGATGGGTCAGAGCTCTGAGCCATCCCTGTGTCAAATCAAGCCCTGTGTCAAATAAAGCTGTAAGAGCCGCATAGGCTAACAGCGCAAACATCACGATATTAGATGGCTCAGAACCGTGTTTTGTTGCATTCCTTGGGGGAGGCTTATGTTCAGCACTTGTGAAGGGCTGTATTGATGATGATGATGATGATAAAAAAAATGACTGTAATATTCCGTGAGGATTATAGTGCACGAGTGTTGCTTGCGCATGGGTGCACTCTATTCCTTCACTTTTATGGTCCTATAGGACGGCAATTCGACACGACAGGAGAGAGATCAGGCGCATGACCAACGGCTTTACGTGCTTTCCAAGGGTGTGAACACCGGCAACTTTCCGTGTGCTAGTTGCTACTGAGAACTTCTTAACAAAAAACCCCAATAAAGATTTTGGCCCAACCCAGGACCACGTGATCAACAGTTGAGTTTACAACCATTAGACCAGCGCGGCAGTTAAGCTTTTACTGCCACCTATATACGTGCATGTATACGTATTGTGTATATATGTATGCATGATGTGCCAGGGATTTTCTGCTTAATAGTCTCATCAGAGTTGGTCGCTGTCGCAAATCTGCAGTGTGCCAATTGCCGTATTCCAGTTTAAAGTGTAAAAGATCTAGTATAATTATAGGGTGTCAAGTTTTTATATGCAGCTGCCAACTTGTCTTTCAAGCATGACAATTGTGACAAATATATAATTAGTAAATCTATAGAGGGGGGGGGGCTATGATCAGCAGTAGGCTTTGATAAGCTGTAATGAATGCCTTATAATGCCAGACATCGTGTGGTCGCGATGTAAGTGTATCTACGCTGTGTATCCATTATCACATAATCCCCATATCCTGATGGTGTCGTAAGAGGCGACAGAGGAAAACAAATCAGGAGATGGACAGCAGCATCTTCCATATAACTACTCAAGATTAACTATGTAAAGATTCATATTTAAAGTAATTACAAATACGTTAAATCATGCTAATTCTAATTTCACTTTTGTATATTAGAGACACAGAACAAAATTACTCTCTACCACAGAATAAATAATAGTCTCTACCGAGAGAAAAACGCTATCTTCAAACAAAAAAAATGTAACACGCGTCTATGAGTGTATACTACTAGCGCCACAGTGGGCGCCCATATAAAACTTATTTCGCGGGAATTTCAAACATTTGTATTCTGTAACTGAAAACTTTTCGTTTATTTAAGGCAGATTCGAGTACTTTTGATTCAAGCCTCACAAACCTATTGGTTGATTTCCCATACATTTGAGAGTTTGCACCAAAATTACACGAATTTAAGTAAAACTATAAATAGGTATAGTTATGCATTTTATTTTCTGAAAGACTGTTTTATAAACTGTACATTATTATTGATGTTTTATTGCTTTTATTGTTTTTATTGTTATTGATATATAATATATGTAATTGTCAGAGAGTTTTCTTCACAGAACAATAACGTAAATTTAAATCAGCAAAATTCTCACGGTGGAAACTTAACTCAGCCAAAAATATTGACTCGAATTGTAGCTGAAACAGATACAATTCGAGTCAATATAATAATAATACCTACATATAACGGTCAATAAATTCAAAATGTTATGGTGTAGGTATTAAGTATGACAAAAACAATATGACCGGAATATTAAATTATATCATCACTCAACGTGGACTCCATATAAGGTAGAAATAATATCTATTTAGTTCAATAATGTCATATTATATTTATAGAAGAAGATACCATTCATGTGGCTCTACCTGGAACCACGTAACACAAACCCTACTCCGTACCTATGTACCTACGTTACAATTACTATACATAAGTCTCCTCCAAATTAATAAAGAGAGTTATTAAACTGCATCAGTGAGTCTTAATTTATTGCATTGTCCTAACATTACAATGTATAGACTTACAATACTACTACTCACAAAATTGTCATAAGTTTTTCTTTTCCTATTTTAGGAAACCTGCAGAAAGTGATCAGATGGTTTTGTGCTTTTTGTTTGCACAACACTTAACTTACTTATGATTACACATCGTGCATAGAATTTTGAAGTAATAAATTCATTTATAGTCAATATTTTCGTCAACATCTCACAAAAAATCTTTACAGTATATTCACGACGATATTACGAGTAAATGTCTACAAACAAAATGAATTATTCTGAATCGATAATAACTGAATTTAAGCAAAAATCATTAATAAATATTAAAATCTAAACCTATGAAATAAATTTCAGAAAGTATTTTCAATAGGAAAGACGTTAACAAACAAATGTAATTTTTTTCTTCTTTTAATTCATGGCTTCTTTGATAGAATTCTGCTAATATTTAATAATTTAATTTTAGTCAATTAATAGGTACATTAATTGTGCAAATCTCAGAGTAATATGTATGTAATAATACTCTAAGTAGCAAACCAAAAAAAGTTTAACATAGAATTAACATTTTCAGTTTCTTCCGATGTCATAATTATGTATTTTTGAATCTAATTTTTAAAATGGCAATCTAAAGCAACACGAGGGAAAGAAACAGCGATATCCTTTTCTCGTTTTATTTTTATATACAAAATTATGATTTATTTTAAATTAAAATTAAAATTTCTCGGATGCACAAAGGTATTTCAAATGGATGGATTCAAATGGATTCAAAAAAATTAAAGATCAACCCTGATTAGAGAGATGGACACTATCGATAAAAATATGTATTGATATGTCCTTTGCCTTTTAAATTAAGGGCAAAGGTATTCCGTACATGAAGTCTTATTCAACTTCCTAAAAAATTTCTAATTTTTGTTCCGTAATTAAATATTCTTCTTATCGTATGAAAAACATATTTTCTTTTAATACAATTAGAGTGACAAACGAGCACACAGTCCACTTGATGTTTAAAGTGGATGCTATGGCATATTTCATATTATGGCATATATCTCTCATATATGCAATGGTTGAAAATAATAAATAGAGAAGAATGGGTTCCCAAAAGAAAATATTGGACTATATGCAAGCACTTAGATGAAAAATGTTTTTCTCATAGAGGTGCACTTAGGGATAAACTACGACACATTCAACAGTAAGCACTTATTAATAAAATTACCTGTTTCAACTTTCTTTTATTATTATTAGAATAAAGTATGTAGCAAAATTGCAAAATGTCTTTAAAGTAGAGCTCGAACATTTTTACAATAAATTAGTTCTCCTTAAAGGAAATAATAAATCTAACAAATTTTTTTTGTAATTTTATTTTTATTCCCTCAAACGTAATGAAAAGTTCAAAATTAAACCCAAGCTACATTTCAAGACATCTTAGTTAATTATGTTGACTACGGCTACACATTCTGATTTTAATTATAAATTACAGCAGTAGGTACGGGCCTGAATATGTTTCGCAATGTTCTAAAAAAATGATATCGTAGTGTTGTTTGATATTGGAAGGGATTTGTTTAATACTTTTTAGTACACGTTTCCACAGTGACAACGATGTAGTCTTCTTTGTTTGAAATTAGCTGGAAGTGTAGCCATTTACTATCATCAGGTGGACTGTAAGAAGATCTTTGGTTACTTCAGTTTTATAAAAAACGTTAACTAATAAATACTAATATAATTAACATTATTTATAATATATATATATTTTCAATGTCGAGAACATTCTGAATTATATACCTTTTATTGGATACCAGACACGGTATTTCAATATTTATTTCATTTTTGGAGTAGGTACTTATATGTCCGCAATAAGCCGCCATGTTAGTTTTTATGTTACTTCATGCAGCCTACAACCCACGATAGGGTACAATGCTTCTAAAGATATCTAATTTGTCAAAATACGATGAGTAATTTAGAAGATCTGGAGGGCACAGATGAATGTTCATACATAGCCTTTAAAAATCGTAATTATCCTTTTGGTTTCGCCATAATTGAGTAAAATATTTACTTACATCATCTGCGTCAAATAAGAAGACACGAATATACTGCAATCGGTACCGATAATTGAAGTTGAGGCTGGCAATGCATGGTACAGCACTATTTGTCACCCAAACATGCACATTTCATGCGAACTGCTGTATTTTGATTTTGGTCTCGCCCTTATCACTCCATCACCAATCTAGTATATTATACTATATCTATGGGTAGAGCCATCCTACGGCTATACTGTCGTTATACCATGAATGGGTCGGCTCGACCGGGGAAGGACCACACTCTCACATAATACTCAGAGGTGCCAACGCATCTGCATTTTGTTTATAAATTTTCATTGAATTGATTCTTAACCGAGGATAAATGTAGATGTGTATGGGAGAGAGTATCCACTTACCATCAGGTGACCTATGTGTTTGTTTGTCACCCTAATTCTATAAAAAAATGTTACAATAATACGATATAGACGATACGCTATATGATATAATATACGCTATTTAAGTCGGCACTCTTTAATGTCTCGTCTTTAATGTGTCTTCGTTCTCGTTCTCAACCACTCATTAAGATCCTTGTTGGAGGATCATTCCATCTAATTCTGTTATTTTAATCTGACTGACAAGACTTCAAAGAGTATACACTCAGTTTTTATTCCTACTTTTATTAGCAGACTCTTGATGGATGATCATTCCATCTAAGTATTCAGAGGTGATAACGCATCTGCATTTTGATTCTTAAAGGAGAATAAATATAGGTGGCTATGGACTACAGTGCTATCCACTTCCCATCAGGTGTTCTGTGTGCTCGTCTGTCACTCTTACTACTAAGAAGGAATATGTTTTGGGTCTTGTTCTTGGTCTGGATGTTTGTCCTTTAAAATTTAAACATAAAATACAACATATTATTATTTTCTGTAATTTCACCTACAGATTCTGTGAAGAATCTTTGCCACTAATGACTAGTAAATATTATTTTTAGTTACTCAGTAAAATAAATTACGCAATGATATTCGAGTAATTTTTTTGGAATTGCAATACACATAATATGTCTATTGATTTAAAAAAATACTCATTTTAGAAATTGTAAGCTGGAGACAATGACGCTGGCAACCGATTTGGTTCAAATTTGGAATGCCCGAAGTCCGATTTAAAAACACTTATAGCGCATGTTTTCTGACCCGTCATAGCAAGTGCTCTACTGTATTACTTTTAAAAGGCACTTTCAATTTAATTTTATACAATTGATGTCACTGATCATCTCAATATTTTTGCAAATTAAAATGCCTAGATGTTTCTTGAAGTCCGTGAAACCATTTCAGTTTCATTTCACGAACGAATACGGAAATAATTACGTTGAAAGTAAGTTGTTAATTTAATATTCTTCTTTATGATTTCTGACATATTAAAGAATGAAGTGTGTACATTGTTGGACAAATAATTGTTTCGTCCATATTTTAGTTTTTAAGTTTTTATTCAAAAAATATATGAACAAAATTTTGATATCTGTGTTTATGCGGCTAATATTACAGAATATAATTTAGTGTAAAATATCTTCACACACTTTATCTCATACGGAGAGACAGTGACTACAAACGATTATGACCTTAAGTGACATAAACCATATAATAATTTTTGCCACAGTACAGTATCAAAACGAGCCTACGGTCGACCTGCTAGTAAAGTCACTAAAGTCCATCGATTTCTATCAATTCTAAACAAAAAGGGGACAGGTGTGTTGTTACCCCATAGATTATAGTGAAGTACAAAATACATTGTAATTATAACTCTATAAGAAAATTACGACACTCACGAGTTGAAAATCTAAGCCATCTGGATGTATTAACATTCACTAACCCGATTAAATTGGTGCTGTTATGAAGAACTATAAAGTCAATATTTATTTATATATTTTATATAAAACTAAAGTGATAAACGAACTTACACATGTATGTATATGTATGTGTGTGTATGTATGTATATATATGTGTATGTATATTTGTATGTATATATGTATGATAGATATAATATATTATGCCATGATATAAATACGAGTATAAATTAACTCGAGAAGTAAATCCGATATCAATTTATCAGTAAGGCTTAATATCTAAGTGTTAGTAAACCTAAAATTACTTACATTTTATTACTGTTATTTTATTAAGCTGTTTTAAATTGGTCTAATTTCCATCGTTTTTATTCATTATAATTGTACCTAGCTTTCCTTTATATTTAATACTAGCTGTTCCCCGCGACTTCGTCCGCGCGATTTCATTGGTTTTGATTTTTTTGCGCGGAACCCTAATTGTTTTTCTAAAATAAAAGTAGCCTAACTTACTCCTTATAACATCAGCTACCTGCCAGTGAAAGTCCCGTCAAAATCGGTTCAGCCATTTCGTAGATTAGCCGGAACAAACAGACAGACAGACAAAATTTTTTATAATTGTATTTTTGTTATAGGTACCGTATATATTTTCATATGCATTGAGTAAAAAGCTGTAATTTTAACATTACAAACAGACACTTCAATTTTATTTATTTGTATAGATATACTCTTCTTCTTTTTTTTACGTTGTTCTGACAAGGCCTAGTCTGTAGGTAAAATCCTTACAAAATCGTATAAAATAATCAACGCTCAATTATTATCTAGATACAAATGAATTAAACATCCGTAAAATTTCCGATTTATATAAGGTGTGTGCTGTGTAGTGACGGCATAATATTCCCCACTACCCCATAACATACCGTGGGTGTAGCCAGAGGCGACAGAGGGAAACTAAAACAGGAGATAATCAGCGGCATCTTGCTTATAAAAACTAAAAGTAATAAAAGCTGCGCTTGGCAATCCGCTTATCGAGTTGTGCCCGGAGCCCTTTCAGGAATGTGGCCTTTTGATAGGCTCCAATTCGTGATGCATAAATAGAATATTATTTTTCAACCGACTTCAAAAAAAGGAAGAGGTTCTCAAATCGACTGTATTTTTTTATGTGTGTTATCTCAGAACTTTTTCTGAGTGAACCGAATTTGATGATACTTCTTTTTTTTGAAAGCTGGTGCTTTTTATGTAGTCCCATATAAATTAGATCTAGTTCTGACCAGTAGTTTTTGAGTTATCCTTATTAATACGTATTTAATTGACTTCGACTGCATTGATGATGTTCTTATTTTATTTATATTGAAGTCGGTTGTACAAAATTTTTAATTTTACCACTTGTTACAGATGAACTCAAACCAGGACGAACACCAAAGTTTACACTCAAGAAGCAAAAGACACTGTTGAAAAATAATGAAACAATTTATCACGACAAGGTACCGATTTCTACTCGATTTTACCTCCAACTCCTTAAAAAGAGTCAATTTCTCCAAACATTCGTCGAAACTGAAATCTACGATTACGCGTCGGAAAGCGAAAAAGCAATCAATTCCCCAGAAACAAAGAAAACACATTTCAGCATAAAAAAGAATTTGATAAATCCACATATAACTTACGTTCCAGCGAGGCTAAATCGGAACGCAAAGTATTTACGGAGAGAACACGCGCACAAAGAAAAATAAAAAGAACACCCGCCTATAATGGAACGCAAAATTGTGATGATCGCAATGATGTGTCGACCGAGCCGAAGATCGCTGAAGTGGGCAGAAGGAAAAATTTAAAAAGAACCTTTGGCGCCAATCATTGAAGAAATTAAGAACAGGGAATTTTTGAAAAGCGCGAACCGAGGTGGCTCGGAGATTGATAAAATTGCAGAAAAATTGAAAAATTTAGTGAAAACAAATGCTGAAGAAAACCTGAACAAGGAACTTTTATATTGCAAGGAGTCGTTTGATGAGAAGCATTTGGAAACAGCTTGTGATTTGAAAGAAAACGTTGAAGTGAAAATAAATGATAAGGATAAAGGTAAGTTACTATAGCTGAATCAGAACCAAGCTTTGTAGCATTCTTTGTCATCGTTGTAAGCCTCTCCAGCTTGCGAGCCGAAAAAATCACAAAATCTGAACTCTGATATTCATAGTAGAGCCACACTGCAGCTATGCTATGGTTGTAGCAAATGGGTCGGCTAGACCGGAGAAAGTTCACGCTCTTACAGAATACCAATCTAAAATAGCAGCTTAATGATACTATGTTTCTAGCGGTGTAAGAATATCCACTACCACATATCATCCCGTGGGTGTCGTAAGAGGCGACAGAGGAAAAACTACCAGGAGATTCGCTGCAGCATCTTCCTGATTACGCTTGTATAAAACATAAAAAGCCGCGGTTGCTAATCTTGCTAAGCATAGTAACTATGGCAAATATCCCTCCTATGAGGCAATCTATGGGGGAGGCCCATGTTCAGCCGTGGAGTTTTGATAGGCTGTAATGGTAACGAATGCTGAGTTTTGTATAATGATTGTAGAGATACGGAGTCCCTTTTTAAAAGTAACGGATCATTCCATCTTAGTCCTCAGCGGTGACATCGCATATAGATTCATAATTGAGGATAGATGTAGATGTCTATGGGCCACACTTACCATCAGGTGGACTGTGTGCTCGTTTGTCATCCTTATTATATAAAAAATCTGGACAAGATGGGTGGCGCTGTGGTCAAGTTATTATTTGTTTATTTAAAACTTTACGTACACACATGATATATAGGTGGATTTGATGCAAGAGGCATTCTCTACCAATCTACCTGGGGGTGATGCAGGGATGGAATAAAGAAGGTTTAATAAAAAAGTTAATAAGAGAATGAAAGTAAAATAAGTAAATATTTTTTAATACATGGAAATATATTACATAACATATAAATGGTACGTCACAAAAATTATAAAATAAACTTTATAAAAAATATGCATAGAATTAAATAATAAATATGCATAATTCATGTGTACATATTATGTACAGTTAATGTACAATGCTTATGTATCATCATCAGTACAGCCCTTCACAAGTTCACTGCTGAACATAGGCCTCCCCCAAGGAACGCCACAAAGCACGGTCCTAAGCCACCTGCATCCATCGACATCCTGCATGTCATACCAGGTCGTCACTCCATCTAGTGGGGGGTCACCCTACACTTCGCCTACCGGTACGAGGCTGCCACTCGAGAACCTTTTTTCCCCATCGGTTGTCGGTTCTTCGAGCTATATGGCCGGCCCATTGCCACTGCAGCTTACCAATCCGTTGGGCTATGTCGGTCACTCTGGTTCTACTGCGGATATCCTCATTTCTAAGTTTATAACGCAGAGAAACCCCGAGCATAGCCCTCTCGATAGCTCGCTGAGCAACCTTGAGCGTCCTCATACGGCCAGCAGTGAAAGATCCATAAGTCATCACTGACAACACGCATTGGTTGTACAATCTCGTTTTCAGGTTTTGAGGTATACCTGACGAGAAGATGTGTCGTAATTTCCCGAACGCTGCCCAGCCAAGTTGAATCCATCGACTGACCTCTCGGTCGAAGTTGGACTTACCTAGTCGGACTATTTGTCCCAGGTAAACATACTCGTCAACAACTTCGAGCTTAGTGCTCCCAACAACTACCGGCATAGGTGTGACATGGACATTAAACATGATCTTTGTTTTGTCCATGTTCATCTTAAGACCAATCTGTTGGGAGGCACTATTGAGGTCATTGAGCATAGTAGCTCCGTCGGCGATTCTGCCATAGGGACTATATCGTCGGCAAATCGAAGGTGTGTGATGTACTCGCCACTGATGTGAATACCGTATACTTTCCAGACCAGTAGCTTGAAAACGTCTTCCAATGGAGCGGTGAAGAGTTTCGGGGATATAACGTCACCCTGTCTTACACTTCTCTGCAGTTGGATAGGTTTCGTACTCTGATTCTGACTCGGATATCCGTCGTAGCCTTACTGCAAACACTTCAGCGCTTCGATATACCGACAGTCCACTTGGCACCGCTAAAAGGACTGCAGCATCGCCCAAATTTCGACGGAATCAAAGGGTTTCTCATAGTTCACATACGCAACGCAAAGTGGCAGATTGTACTCTTCGGTCTTCTGTACAATTTGCCGAAGGGTATGTATGTGGTCTATGGTACTAAAGCCTTTTCGGAAACCGGCTTGTTCGGGAGGCTGGAAGTCGTCGAGTCTGCGTGCGAGACGATTCGTAATGACTCTCGAAAACAGCACGTAAACGCTGCTCAAAAGGAAATCGGTCTGTAGTTCTTCAAGAGAGCGTTGTCGCCTTTCTTGAAGAACAAGACCATCCTACTTCTGTTCCACGCCTCCGGAGTAGTCCCACCATGGAGGACGGAATTAAATAGCTTCTGAAGGATTTCAACTACCAGTTTTCAAACGAAAGACGCAGATGCGTGTCACCAAAACGCAGATGCGTGTCACCCCTGACGACTAAGATGGAATGCCTCGTTTCCAGTAAAAAGGGTCTCCGGTTCTCTACACTCACCATACGAAACACAGCAGCATTAAGCTGATATTTTACGCTGATATTCTGTGAGAGCGTGGTCCTACCCCGGTCGAGCCGACCTATTCGTACTACAACCATAATATTGCTGCAGCATGGCCTAACACGTTGAACATTTTGGCTTGATTCCATCATCCCAATTCGTCCCGTGGGTGTCGTAAGGGAAATGCCAGATAAACCTTTGGCTTTCGAAAAGTGATAATAACTATCTTGCTTATGTCAGACGTTTTAAACTAACTTCACTAGGATGTAGACTTTTCAAACTATAGATATAACTCAGAAATTGATGACAATGCAATAAATATGAATTCATTTTCTTGTCCATCTGTTTTTTTTTAAAATAGAATATGGGTGACAAACGAGCACACAGTCCACCTGATGGTAAGTGGTTGCTGTGGCCCATAGACATCTACATCTATCTTCGTTTGCGAATTTAAATGCAGATGCGTTGTCAGCCGTGAGGACTGAGATAGAATGCCCTTTTCCAGTAAAAGAGTCTCCGGTTCTCTACACTCACCATACGAAACACAGCAGCATGGAGATGCTATTTTACGCTGGTATTCTGTGAGAGCGTGGTCCTTCCCCGGTCGAGCCGACCCATTCGTGCTACAACTATACTATTAATATAGCTGCAGCATGGCTCTACCACGTAAAAAAAAATGTTTGTTTGTTCCGTACAAATTTTCTTTTCGACTTAAAGTTAACTTCCCGAGCTTAAAGGCTTAAAACTCCAAACTTAGCTCACAACTGGAAGCGTGGTAAAGCGTGGTCGCCATTTTGAATTATAATTGTATAGTTAAAGTAATCGAAGACGGACTACCGACCAAAACGAAGCTCGTCGAATGGACCGAAAGACGTGAACGAATAAGTCACATTTGCTCATACTGCGGTAAAGGCTTCGATCGACCCTGGGTGTTGAAAGGTCACCTGCGCTTGCACACGGGCGAGAGACCCTTCCCCTGCCCATATCCAAGCTGCGGCAGGACATTCTCCGACAGGTTGGTTGATATTGGATTTATTTTCTATTTATAAAGTTAAAGTGACAAACAAACTTACAGTCCACCTGATGGTAAGAGGCTACAGCAACCCATGGTTGCCCGCAACCGATTCCAAATAGAGAAGGCTTCAGATGCTTTGTCATCTTTGAGGACGAAGATGGAATTTCTCACAGTCTGTGATTATACTGGCTCTCTGTACCCTTCAAACCGGAACTCAGCAGTGCACGCACTTTTAGCGGCAGAAATAAGAAAGATGGTGGTACCTACCCAGACAGACTCCTAAACAGAACGGGTAGTACTAACATCTAGTAGTTCTGTACCTGATTTTATAGTTCCACGTCATCTAAGGGCAAAAGTGTACCGTGTGGAATTCAAACCCGCGGCCTCGCAATGCTGAAGCCAAGTGCTTAGCCACTGCGCTACTAAGCTGTAAATTTAATATAAATTCTTCTTGAAATATAATTTTACTGTTATAAGTAGGTTCGCCAGGTTATAAAATTACGTTTGTAAAAAATATTATTCAAGACTTCGCGGCGGACATGCCTGTAATTTATGTGACTGTTTATCGCACGTAAACTAGCATAGGGACATAGTAAAACGAGGAGTCGTAAACTAAATGCACTTTAATGGTTTGAACCATACAGTAAAGTAATAATAACGGGAAGTTTAAACCTTCAACTATAAAAATATGACGTACTACTTTGTACGCCTCGATGGAAGCTTTCAAATTGCATTAGATACTTTGTACGTAAAAACAGTAACAAAGTATTACAAAGACTTGAAGGAAAATTTGATTGCCTTGTTGATCTAGAGGTCGTAAATGCGACTGTTTATCAATGGATTTTCTGTCAAACATTCTCAGTAGCAGCCCGGAGTAACGAAATAGGCGGTGTTTCACCCACGTGCCTCGGAAAACACGTAAAGCCTGATCTTCTCCGCTCGTGTCGGATTACCGTTCCATCGGACTATGAGAGTGAGGGTATGGAGAGTGCATTTGTGCTTTGAACAGAAATAATAAAATTATCAAACAGACTGTCCTACTTTGTTTGGATGTTTATTATGTTATTATCAATTTAAAGTATTACTTGCCTTGTAGAGGCAGCGTAAGATAATCCGCTACCCATTTCATCTCGTAGCACAGATAACAACTCGAAACAATAAAAACTGCGGTTGCCAAACGTGGTAACTATGGCAAATATCGCGACTATGATGCAATCTATATATATTCAGCAGTGCAAGTTTATAGACCAACCCATTTGTAAAGCAGTCATAACGCAGGACTGCTCTAACACGTATCACGTGTAGTGTGTTGGACGTAGATAAGCGTTCAGAATTCAGTGTGTAATTTTAACGGAAAGGCTCTTCAACTTCCAAGAGTTAATCTAGTTTGGAACCATGACCTAATATATATCTATCGCTAATCCGTCATACATTTTCTGTTATGTTTCGGTTTGATTGGCATTGCGAGTTTGAGAGTCACTATAGTTACAGGCTGAGAAGAAATTAATTATCATTCATCCATTCATTGCAACCGTCAAAAGTCCACTGCTTAACATAGGCCTCCCCTGTGAATTGCCTATAAGGAGCCCCCTCCTTTGAGGTAATAAATGGGGGGGGGATACTTGCCATAGTTATCACACCTGGCAAGCGGGGTGGTAGCCTCAGTTTTTTTTTATTATTATTGCGTTCTTATCAGAAAGATACTGCTGCCATTTCTTACTTCTTACTTCGGTTTTCTTTTGCCACCTCTTAGGACATCCGGGATGATATGGGATAGTGCATTCTGTAACGCCGCTACTATACGACGTAGTGAAATTAAAATACAATAAAATATATTTGTGTTAAATATAGTAAATTGTAAGCGACCCGGGGCCAATAAGCAGTTGTCTACTTTGCCTTTAGATTAATCCAACCCTATGACTATAAGTAGTCTGAGGGACTTTTTATTGAGCACCAGTATCGTATACAACCCAAAGACCTGTTCATATTAACAGACGGCACTGTGGAGTCCACCACTGTGGAGGGACAAAAGCCCCGGCACAGTTACGCAGACGCTAGGATTGATTGACTACCTAGTTGGTCTTGTGGTCGTAAGCGTAACAGCTAGTCATGTGATCCCGGATTCCAATTCCGGGTCGCACCAAAATTAGTTATTAGGTTTTTCTGTCAAGAAGCAGCCCGCAGTCGGAAGTTGGCGTATTTCACTCAAGTGGAAAATATAGTGCTGTTTGCGATAGTCTCCGTTTGGAATGGCTGCCGTGACCGATATTCGGTCTAGAGAACATTCATTAATTAATTTAATACGTCAGGTCTAACCTCCGCGCCCATCAGCGTACTCGCGGTCACCACTCGTGGCAGTGGCGCTGTTCAGAGTGCGGTAAGGCTTTCAGTCAGCGCCGCTACTTGGAACGTCACCGTGAAGACGCCTGCCGCAAGTACAAGTAAGTTAAAGTCAGAGTGAAAACTATTTTTATTCAAAATTTGCCTTTACAAAACACTTTTTGAAAGTGAAGCGAGCTACGCTAAAGCTAAAATACGGGAGGTCTTGTGAGAAAAAACAGCAAGAAACACTTTTGTATTTTTCTTCTAAAAGTTAAAGTTGAAGTTACAGCCTATATACGTCCCACTGCTGGGCACAGGCCTCCTCTCATTTCTGAGAGGGTTTTAGGGCAAGGAAGTGTCCGCCGCGCTGCCCCAATGCGTGTTGGCCGAACTTCACATGTTTTCGAAATACTTTTTTTTCTTATTTCTCTGACATGCAGGTTTCCTCACGATGTTTTCCTTCACCGCCGAGCACTTAATAATCTGGAATAATCGTAATTATTCCTGAACCTACAACCCTCTCAGGAATGACAAGAGGCGTGGTACTCCAGCAGTGAGACAGTTACTTCACTTTTTTACTTATTATAATGTGCCAGTGTTACCACATCTTCTCATCAGCCTGTCAACAGTCCACTGCTGGACCTAGGCTTCAGAGAGCCGACTCTTTGCACCTTGACGCTGTTCCTCTTGCTAGTCTGGGTTCTTAAGCTTGGTTAGTCTGTCACTACCTTTCTCGTTCCCTGAGTCGTCTCAAGAAACCCCGGAAACCCCATCTACTTTCTAGATTTTTTTTTATGCTGTCAGCATACGCCAAACTATCGACCGATAACATGATATTGTTGTTTTTTAGACTCTTTATATAAGTAAGCTGAAGTGGTAAGGATCACGCCATATACCTCGAATGATTGACAATTAAAGGTTCTCGAGTGGCAGCCTCGTAGCGGCAAGCGCCCCACAATAGATCGAATGGTGACCTGATAAAAATACAGGAAGTCCGTGACGTAGCTCGTGCTTTGTTGCAATTTTTCGTTGTAGTGCCATGCTGCAGCTATATTGTAGTACGAATGGGTGGATTCGACCGGGGAAGGACCACGCTCTCACAGGATACCAGCACAAAATAGACGCTTAATGTTGCTGTGATTCATATGGTGAGTGAAGAGAACCGATGACCCTTTTAACTGAAAATGAGGCTTTCCATCTTAGTCCTAAAGAATGACAACGCATCTGCATTTTGATTCATAAATCTGTGGCCCATAGATATCTGTACATCAAGGATAAATGTAGATATCTATGGGTCACAGCAACTACTTCACATCAGGTGGAATGTGTGCTCGTTTGTCACACTTATTGGATTAAAAAAACATTTCTAAATTTAAATCCTATGCTCAGGATTGTATTTTCAATGCCTTCAATAATATAAATAAAAAGTATTTTTTATGTATTTGTTAATTTTTTTCCTAGAATGCACTCACGGACCGCGTCCAAATGCAACAATGCCCACACCGTTAAAACAGATCTTAGTGATGTGGGCAATGTTGCTATACCTGTGCCGCTGTACGGTATGATATGCCATAACCGAAGCAACCAGCCGAAATGCAGTCCCGACGAGTTTGTGAAAGTAATTGGAGACAGGGGACATTATCCTGTGCAGTGTGACGAACCCATAGATTTATCTGTTGGAAAAAGGAAGGATAACACGATAGAACACATAGTCCTTCATTGATAATAAGTTTTTATATTCTGATACATAGATAAAATATTGCAATTTTCCTATCTGGTATTGACGATATTATTTTTAAGGAAAATAAATAAATAAATGAAGATTGCTTTTATAGAATTATGTTTTTAAAAATGCATACCTTTTAAATGGTGAACTTGAATAAAGGAATATATACGATTATATTAAAAGGGAGCCAGAGGATATCCGCAGTAGACCGACATAGCCCAACGGATAAGTAAGCTGAAGTGGCAATGGGCCGGCCATATAGCTCGAAGAAGCGATAACCGATGGGGAAAAAGGTTCTCAGTGGCGGCCTGTAACGGCGGACGAAGTGTAGAGCGTCCCCCACTAGATGGGTGACGACCTGGTAAGACATGGAGGAAGTCGATGGATGCAGGTGGCTCAGGACCGTGCTTAGTGGCATTCCTTGGGGAGGCCTATCAGTAGGATGTTTATAGGCTGTAGATATGCTAGCTATGCTAGCTATAGCTTTTATCTGGTAGAGCCACAAATAAAAATACAAATAGGTCGGCTCGACCGGTGAAGCGTTCTCTCAAAGAATGAAAACGTGAAAAGCAGATTAATGCTGCTTTGTTTCGTATGGTGAGTGTAGCAGGAGACCCTTTACTGGAAACGAAGCATCCCATCTTGGTCCTCAGGAGTGACAAAACAACGCATCTTTATATGATACCTAGATGTAGATGTCTATGGGCCATAGCATCCACTTACTATCAGGTGGACTGTGTGCTCATTTGTCACCCTTATTCTATTTAAAAATAACTAAATACACTAAATATGTGTATAGCTTAATTATTTGAAGAATTAACGTAAGAATATTTGTACCTATATTAATTCATAAGAGGTATTAATACAGTGTATACCTATATATATATATATATATATATATATATATATATATATATATATTTAAATAAAAATAAAGTACACAAAGAAATGTGTTGGAAACATATTGTGTTGGTTTTGTGTTTTTATCGTTAATATATATCAACATTTAATGCATGAAAATTAAATTATTAATTTTCAAAATTATTAATTTTCATGCATTAAAATATTAATTTAAATTTTTATATCACTTTATTCGTTATTTTGAACCTTTCGTTATTATGAAAGATCACACTACAAATAGTGTGTTGCTTACGTACAGTTAACAAGAACACATGAGTATTAATATTCACATAAACTAAATAACTTCGAGAATTATAATTTATTGTTCTTAAATATTTAAGGGAGTCGGTGCCAAGTTGACTGTCGGTATATCGAAGTGCTGAAGTGTTTGCATAGTAGTGCTATGATGGCTATCCGAGTACAGAACCAGAGTACTAAACCTATCCAACTGCAGAGAGGTGTAGGACAGAGTGACGTTATATCCCCGAAACTCTTCACCGCTGCATTGGAAGACGTTTTCAAGCTACTGGTCTGGAAAGTATACGGTATTCACATCAGTGGCGAGTACATCACACACCTTCGATTTGCCGACGATATAGTCCCTACGGCAGAATCGCTGACGGAGCTACTATGCTCAATGACCTTAATAGTATCTACCAACAGATAAGTCTTAAAATGAACATGGACAAAATAAAGGTCACTAAACTCCTCAACGGCTGGACCGATTTAGAAATTTTTGTATATTATGTTTCAATAGGTTCCTGGATAGTTTAGATTCACAGTTGGACTCGGTAGGTGGCAGTGTGGTCGAGTTCCAGAAAAAATCCGTGCACGAGCATATCCGTAGTAAAACAAGAGTACGTAACTCACAAATCCTAACGAATAAGTAGGCTACTGATGGAGTAAGAAAGATTCTTGAGTGGCAGTCTCGTACATACTACCAGCGCAGTGCTGAACAAGCCATTACTTGATGGAGTGAAGACCTGTTTATATCATCGAGAGAGTAGTCGATAGATGCAGATAACTCAGGACCGTATTTTGTGGCAATCCAGGGGGGCGGCCTCCGTCCAGCGGTGGAATTGTGAAGAGCTGTAGTGATAATGATAGCATGATTATATTTGAATATAAAAATTAATGTTTTTTGTCCGTACTTTATGCGCAGCAATACAGTATATCAGATTGCGGTAAAACTTTGTCAACTTATTGTTTGCACTTGTGCGAAGGTTATAGGCAAAGTACAATTAACTTACAGTAGGTGGCGCGCGTATCGTACCTATACCTATTATATATTGTAAAAATGTATAATCATTCCTAATCTATACTAATATTAAAAGAGGAAAAGTTTGTAAGTTTGTGAGTTTGTTTGTAGGAAGTAATCTTTGGAACTACTGAACCGATTTAAAAAATTCTTTAGAAAGTACATCATACCCGAGTGACATAGGCTATATTTGATTGTGATTAATAATATTTTTTAATGTGAAATAACAATATTTCTCAATCAATTCCGACAAAAACAGGCTGATGCGTTGATTTATCGGCGTGCGTTGACTAAACGGTTTGATATAAGTGAATATGTTTAACCTCTATTGTGTATTAAATATAAAAGATAGATATGTAGTGCCGCGAAATTTTGTTAAAAGTAAAAAAAAGTATATGGTGATATTTAGATGTATTTTTCATACACGTTTGTCTATATTGAAATGAATGACTTTGTCATTTTAATAAAATTTGTTTTTTATAGTATGTTATTTGGTTGTATAGTTTAGGAGATAATTTAAAATATCAAATACGCGAGACAATGAAAATGCCGCCCGTTCGGCCGACGACGACGGTTGTTTCGGGTAATGGGCGTGGCCGTTTACGTCTACGAGGTAGGTTGCCGCGCGGCTCACTCGCGCGGTTGGCTACCTACGCAACGGACGTTGATGAAATTTGCTATATCACGAAGTTCCCCAGTATTATACTTGGGCTAACAACAAATTTTAACGAAGAAAATGTCGCTGGGCATCCCGAAATAAAAAAGATGCTGCTTTGGGAAGAGTATACAGTGTCCATCCTTCTCAGTAAGAGTGTTTCTATCTGAGAATTTTGCTTCACCACGTACGTGCTCCCACCTCATTTCAGGACTTAAAAACTGAACGGGAACGGAGTTGCCAAAGAAACGTACCAAGCTGTATGCCGAGACAGAGGTTTGTTAGAAAACGATAACCAATTTTCGGCAAACACTACCTGTAATAACAAAAGGAACATGTGCCGATGTCATCAGAGCATGCTTAAAATCATCACAGCTTATGGAGTTCCTTTGAAACTCAATTTACGAACAAATATAAGAGCCCATTTGAGCGACAACTACGACGACTTTCCAAAACGACTACTAAAACTTGGAGAAGGAAAAATTACCTCTCCTAGCACTAACAGTAGTAGCGCTAAAATTGAACTTGACGATAGATTGGGCCACATGGTCCGTAGATTAGTACATCTAATAGACGCAAAATATACCGGTCTTGAAAATTTCATGACCTCATGTTGAAAGTCGGCATTCCTATCATGCTGTTAAGAAACTTAAGACCTCCCAACATGTGTAATGGCACAAGGCTACTGATAAAAGAGTTGCGGGACAATATAATCGTGGTGACCATCCTCACGGGGCCAGCAGTGAGACAACTTGCTTATATTCCGCGGATACCCATGATTCCGACGGATTTGCCAATATCGTGCAAAGGCTGCAGTTTTCAGTTAAAGTTTCATTTGCCCTCACGATAAATAAGTCTTAGGGTTAAACATTCTCTCTGGTGGGCATTGACTTGAAAAAGGAGTATTTTTCCCATGCCCAGTTATATGGTGGCTTATCTCGGGTTGGAATTCCAGAAAACCAATACATTTTGCTGTCAGACAATAGCACATCTACAGAGAAGTTTTAAACAATTGACATACTCGCCCAATACATACTTGCAGCAAACAAGAAATAAAATAAACATAAAATAAACTCTAAACACTCAGTACTAAGAACCACACAAGATAGTTTCATCACAAATAAAATGTTTGACGCCCAGCGAAGTGGGCACGGGTCGGCTAGTTAAACAATGTAACTCTTCCAAATTTAAAACGATATTTCCACAAATGTTCCTTCTGCAGCAGCAACGCGCCATATACCAAGCTAGTACTCATATTTGATAAAAATATGCTATTTCATTGCAAAAAGGAAAGCATGGAATGAGCCTCGTAGCGTGACGCGCTATTAAATAGGCTATATGATATAATATAAGCTATTTAAGCCGATTTATTCCTCCGTTTGTTATCCGCAATTAGATACAGTCTTTAAAATCTTGTTTTTATTCCCTTAGAAGATCCTTGATCATTGAATTCTGTCACTTTAATGAGGTACACTTGGTATAGTGTCGTTTTTCCCTTTCATTAGGAGAGCCTTGATGGATGATCATTCCTCAGTCCTCAGAGGTGATAGAGGCTTCAGCGCCATTTACTTACCATCAGGTACTCTGTGTGCTCGTAAAAATATCTGGCCCTGTAACGCAGTGACTAAGCGTTTGGTTGTGAGGCTACGGGGCCGCGGGTTCGATTTCCATACGAATCATGTACCTATATATATTTGTTCAAGTGCAATTTATTATCTAAACAAATGGCACCGTCGTTCATAAAATGACAATAACTAACACCAATTTACTAAGTGTAAGTTTGGGTGAATCGGATAGTAAAATTTTTATTATGGGATTAATATAATTTTTTATGATTTTATTTGTATGTTACTCCATATAATATAGTTATCTCTGGGGATATTTTATTTACAAAGTGTAGCTACGAGGAAACGTTTGCCAGGTGCACCCCGGGCTTTTCAAAGTTAAGCCATTATAAGCGATCGGCTAATATTTTCACTAAGATAATTCTTTAACGACGTGATAAGGAGATTAAAAAAAACAACTTAGATATTTTAATTATTTTTAATATAATAAATTAAATAAATACATTTGTACAGCTTAATAAATAAGAACATTATATAAACATTTAAGCACACATATTACAAAGAGAAAATAACTTTGGGAAATTTTAATGCCACAGTTTTTGGTACTTGACATTTATTTTATGAAATACCATTATATAAACTTAATAGGTAATTATATATAATTAAATTAATTATAGAATCTAGCCTTATTAAAAACATATATGTAACGCATTATTTTATGTCTCAAAAACTGAAAAAATAATAAAAACATTAGTCAAATCCTTAATTTTAACGAACTCAAGAGCTAAAATAATAGATTTGTTACAACACAAGAACTCAAACAACAGACCATATATTGAAAATTTCTCCTCATGCACATGCTTTGTGAAAGCATACGTGTTTAACCTTAAAATATCCAAGAGCTCTTAAGTAAAGAATCCACTCTAACATCTTTCCTAAAAGTTATATGAAATACATAGTAAATAACTTATTGAAACTAAATATGATTTAAGATAAATAACACAACATTAGTATTATAGATAAAGTCGCAATCCTTCGTATATAGTTAATTTCCCACAGCCCAATATTCCCTTAAAGAAAATATGTAATAAACCCGCACACCACTCGGGCCCACTGAAAACTAGCGCTGTAATCTCGGCAGCATTAATTCCTTTGCCCCATGACAGGAATACTATTTGGTGCTATTCGATTAAATACATTACATCCCGTCGTGGTCTATTAAAAATTAAAAGATAATATAACAGCCAATTTTTTAAATAAAATAAATATTATCTCTATAATATAAAAATCAATTGCTGTCCGTTAGTCTCGCGAAAACTCGAAAATGGTTGGACAGATTTGATCAAATTTTCTGTTTGAGTGGGATGGATTAGGTTCACCCTGGATGGTTTAGATTCATAATTGGACCCGGTAGGTGGCGCTGTTGTAGAGATACAGAAATCTCCCTTGCGAAGCCGGCGCGGATCTCTAGTATTATATATAAATATATTTTATTTATTTTAAGAATTTGACTAAATAATGCTACACAAATTTTGTTTAATCATTTTTATTAAATACCCATACAATACATCCGTATATAAAGTAGTAACATACGATAAAAAATATTTATGTATCAAAGCCGAATATAAATAATTATTAAGGAACTCAAGGATCTTCATAGATACATATCACATTATAAAATTAATAGACGTGTAATCTATATATAAAAATCAATTGCTATCCGTTAGTCTCGCTAAAATTCGAAAACGGCTCGAACAATTATGATGAATTTTTTTGTGTGCCTTTGAGGGTGTCACTGGATGGTTTAAACTCACAATTGGACCCGGTAGGTGGCACTGTTGTCGAAATCCAGAAATCACCCGTGCGAAGCCGGGGCGTATCGCTAGTACATTATAAAATGATAATGTTATTTTCACCAGCTTAGAATTTTTTTTTTTTATTAGGAATAATCGTTGATGCGTCCGTTAGTGATTGTGTAACTTCTGAACTGCTTGTTCGATTGGAGTCATATTCACACAATATTTTGTTTTGTCGAGACGTTAGTTCATTGCAATGCTAGGATCCGATAGGTGGCACTGTAGACAAGTTATTAAGAAATTCTTATTTATAGACCAAAAACGACTAATTAGATATTAATTACCTTACTACTCAATACATATAATGATTTTGTGCCAAAAAAAATATCACAATATCTGAACCAACTGTCGTCGAGCCATTAATAAATTTTATATTTACTTTATTAACAGTCCGACTCTATACTTTAAGGCTCCGACCGATGTGAATTTAAAGTGAAACACATCACGTCACACGCCGGAGAGGGCGGAATACCGTCTATCGGGCTTGTCGGTACATATAAAATTAAGAGCTCACTGCGTATCTGAGATGCTTATTTGCTGGTCCAATCTACTGTGATCATCAATTTGCCTGCAAATGTGGCGATTACGGCAAATTTCCCAACTTATCAAGTTACCAGAAACTGATTTATTGTTATAATTGGGTAGTTGACACCACCATTGACAAATACATAAATTATATACTTAATTTGAATTCGATACTTTTGGTTATTGTCTTAGATCTTGGTCAATTTTTCATTTTAACACTTTCACTGTCCGATTTTCAGACACAATAGTAAGAGAATAGCAATTAACTATATGTAGTAGATGGGACAGCGAATGGGTTAAGTTAAATTAGATTTAAAGGTTAAAATCACGCCGTGCAGTGGCGGCGTAAGAGAATTCACTACCTCATATCTTCCCGTGGGTGTCGTAAGGGGGTAGGGGGAAGGTGGTAGCGACAGAGGGAAACTTAAACAGAAGTAGCACGGTAGCGGTTTCCAACTCGCCTGCCAAGCGGGACAACTATGCAAATATTCTCGCGAGGCAATCTATAGGGAAGGCCTATGTTCAGCAGTGGACTTTTGGATGGCTGTTATGAATAATTAAATTTAAAAATATAAAAATAAGAAGACTATTTGACCATAAAATTCTAGGCGATATGACCCCATTCCTGCCTAGGAGTATGTCTGGATAGGTACCACCCACTACCTATTTCTGCCGACTGGTAGCAGTGCTTGTACAACACTGGTGTGTTAAAATTTGAAGGGTATAGAATAGAGGGCCAGTATAATACAATATATGAGACATTCTATCGTAGTACTCAGAGGTGACAACGAATCTTTAGCCTTCTTTGTTTAATGTTGACTGCAGGTGTCCATGGATTGCAGTATCCACTTACAATCAGGCGGACTGTAAGTTCGTTTATCATTTCAGTTTTATAAAAAAAAAGAACCATGTTTAATAAGACAACTTAAAAGTATTGTGATTTACTCGTCATAGTGTCAATTACCCAATTCAAACAATCAATCATTGATCAATCTTAGAGTACGATTACGTACTTACGGATAAGATAGAGTGAAAAAAACCTCATTTTTGTCAATTTGTATGAATCCTCAGAGATCGGACTAAACTTTTAAAGTTATCTATTTGGTCCATAGTTAAACATAATCCAGAGTAACGTGCGCCACATTTGTGCGTTTAATTCTGTCCATTAAAATGGTTACAAAAATATTTAATCCTATCTAATACACACACGCAACATTATACTCTTAGTCTCTTACATATATTTGCGTGATATAGTGGAATTAGTGAAGACATAGCCCCTTCCAGGCAAAGGTGTGCACTTTATTTAAATTGAAAAGATTTTTCTAAGAACTTACATTACTTCTTAACATCTAAAGATTATCAAAAGATGGCACAAAGTTGATATTAAGTTTGTATGCATGTATCTTTGTAAAATAATAAAGTCATCTTCGCATCTATTAAAATTTTTCTTCATTTTAATTTCATATAATTTCGATTTTAATTCATTTTATTAATTTCATCAGGACATTTTTGTAAATTCAAATACTATAAAATGTATTGTGAAACATTATGAGATTGTTAAACAGAGGGCGACATTTAATTGTCCGCACAAACAGGGAATGTAGCGACATAGAAAGCTTCGTGCATAAATAAATAGTTACGTGGTAGAGCCACGTTCTCACAGAGTACCAGTGAAACCCCAAAATTTGCTGCTGTGTTTCGTATGGTCAGTGCAGAGAACCCGAGACCCTTTTTACTAGTAACGAGGCATTCTATCTTATTCCTCAGGGGTGACAACGCATCTACATTTTGATTCTTAATCGAGGATAGATGTAGATGTCTATGTACCACAGCATCCACTTAACATAAGGTGGACTGTGTGCACGTTTGTCACCCCTATTCTATAATAATTAAATTATAGTTAAAAAAAACTAAATAAACACGCTAAAGATAAAAATATTTTAGTTTATCCTGGTGATCCTGATCAGGATACTAGGATAAAGTTATTAAATTATGCAAATTTTCAAGACAAGTATAGTAAAAATTACATTAAAATATTCCGTTACATAGATAAATAGATAGATACACGCGAAGATAATTAAAGAGTGTTAAAAAAAGACAACATTGATCTAAGCTACTTTAAGTGCTAACAGCACTGGTTTAAGTCTCTTGGCACTTACTAATTTAGGAAAGTTATTTCTTGTTTCAAACTGCGAAGATTACAAGATATTTCGCCCATCTTAACTTTATCTTTAGATATGGTACGCGCCACGGTTAAAATACCATATCGCGTATAATTCCAGCGTAAAACAGCGGCAGAAGTTTACTGTGTTTCATATTGCGAGTGATGAGAATCGGTGACCCTTTTAACTGGTAATGAAACATTTTATCTTAATCCTCAAGAGTGACAACGCATCCTTTAATTTCAATTCTTCATTCGCAAGTTTTAATTCTTAGTCAAAAATAGATAATGTTTACCCATTCTTTCTTGGCTAAGCTGAAGTTGGCTCTCTGAGACATGTACCAATCATGGCGGCTTGGCGGGGCGTCAATAGAGATGTGCCATTTAAGATTGCTTGGGGAAACACAGTTTCTTTTGTATCTATATCGGCTTGTCCACTGGCAACTAACTTTAGCCCGGCCAAGATAGAACGCGCTAACTTTAGATGTAGGTGTTTACATCCATTTATCCTCCGATGAATTATGTGTTCGATTGTCACTACTATCAGTATAAAAGTTCACAGTCTGATGTTAATAATGCAATATGGATAGATTTTCGCATAGATTTTAAATGATACCTAAGTTCTAATTGGGCTATCTTATAAATATTTCAGTTCTGCAATAAAATCTGATGTACGAAAAAATCCAACTATTAAATATGTAATTATACGGTATGAACAATGCCATCATCTAGGGCACTAGTCCAAAACGTTCCGTTATTAAAAAATACAACTGCTTACAGCAATGACTAGGACAATATTGCATATTAATAGAAACAATGTATTAAGTGAAACTTAGTATAACATTAATAAGGTATAAGCTACATTTGGTTGGTAATGTTACCTTTACATCCGTTTTATCTTTTGACTACATAGAGAAGTTTTTTATTATATTAAAATCACAATAATCAATTTTATATTATTTATTACAAAATGTCTATCACTGAAACAAATTAATAAGTAAAAAATATAACAATACTAAAACGGAATATATTAGATTTCAAACAGAAAATATGATGAAGTCGCTAAAGTTACCATTCTTGGTCTCCACTTATTCAATGCTTACACGTATTGCACTGCGTTTCATGTCAGGCATTTTGTGACTATATCTTATATAATATAAAATCACCAAAAGACCGAGGAACATGGTTCGTATTTTGAGAATTATGAATTATAAATGTCAATGGATAACGATATGGATAACATATAACCATGGTAAAGGAATTGGAGATCTTAAAACTCACAATTAAAGTAGATGTAAATGCATAACATATTAACAATTAATAATTATTGGTCTGAGATTAAATGATACCTTAAACATGACACATACATCGATAAACATATAGGTGAATAAATAAATAATAAGCAACTAGCTATAATTATTCTATCTACAATCATGATTAAAGATGCCGAAAAACTCCAAGTGGTCCATTTCGTTAAAGGAAAAAAAATTGTGATCTCCTTAAGTAAACATTCTTCCAGCTCCCAGAAGAAATTTCTGTAAAAATACCTTAATTCGATAAGGAACTTTAACATTTTACACACAATTCAAAAATATACAAGATGAAATAATATTACTAATATACTCTAAACTCTAATACATCTGAGCATTTTTAAAACAAATCTATGTATCTATACTTATGATTATAACTGTATCTAGTGGACTTATGTCACCTGTTGTCCCAGGTTTGACTTCTAGTTGAAGCCAGAGATAGTGAGATGTATCCGGCTCGAAGGACCATTTTATTACATGCTTGGTGTATACATGACGAGTGGTTTGAAATTGACTGTATATTGCACAATATAAAGGCGGTATAATACTACAAGGAATAAGCTTACGTTATTAGAATCTTGTCACAAAATAAAAAACAAAACTCTATTTTATATAAAAATGGCCTCCAGATCGATTCGAGCTCAGGTGCACTCTCTATTCCCTCACTTTCAAAGTCCGATAGGACGGCAATATGACACGACCGGAGAGAGATTAGCCACAGGACCAACGGCTTTACGGTGCTTTCCGAAGCACGGGGATGAAACACCGTCAATTTCCTGACTCTGGACTGCTACTGAAAATTTCTTGACAGAAAAAACTAATAAGTTTAACCCGACTTGGGATTCGAATCTCATGACGTTTACGACCACTAAACGAAGGAGGCTCTAGCTCTGTTATATACTCAAATCGCAAGCTATCGTATTCGGCCAGGAGAACGTTGCACAACCTTCCTTTACCTTAGTGTCATTATAAGGGCGGCGGTTCCCGGATGCCCTCGCTGTGTCGCGTGCGTCCCGCCAGTTCCAGGATGGCCTTCGCCTCCGTGTTCGTGTCCAGCACGCTCACCTCTCGATCCTCCTACACAATGTAACATAATAAGTTAAACCTCGGTCATTTAGTTAGCAAATAGAACCAGGCTTAGACTTAGTTCTTTCATTTTTATACTGACGTAAATAATAAATGTATTATAAATTGGACCGTATTATGCAGACATTTTTTAACCCACAAAAACAAAGTTATTCAAGATTTAAAAGAGAAATGCATTTTTCTTGTGCTCAATTATATCAAGTTAAGTATACCATTTTAAAGATAATTGAAAATGTTGGTATTACTTGCTATTCTTCAGAAGTCTTTTATATGGCCAGTTTGTGAGTTGGATAATTTCTGCACAACACTGTCCAAATTATTGTAATAATTATTATAATAATTGTAATATAAATGGTTTAACGTACACTTTGTATATTTTAAAACGGATATAGTTATTCTATTTCACGATGAAGGTTTGACTTTGGTTGTTGTTAGCCGTACACATACACATTGTGTTAGTGTGCGTAGGCTGCGGGCGCTCGGGAGTAGCGCTCCCGATGAAAGTCAAACCATCATCGTGAAATAGAATAACTATAGCAAAAAGGATAAAGGAAATTGGGACAAAGGGCGCGTTTTGAGAGAAACCCATCTCTGAATGCTACAAGCTGATATTGACGAGAAACGTAATTTGTCCAAAAAACAATCGAACTTACAGTTGCTATGTTGGTAGGTGACTACTGCAGTCCATGGAAACATGCAGCCAACTTAAAACAAAGAAGGCTACAGATGCGTTGTCACCTTTGAGGACGTTCCAGTGAAATAGGTCTCCCGTCTTTACACCCACAATACGAAACACTGCAGCATTAATCTGCAATTTAACGCTGGTATTTTGTGAGATGTTGTACTTCCCCGGTCGAGCCCACCTAATTCGTGCTGCTATAATATAGCTGCAGCATACGTACGCACCACGTAAAAAATCGCTTTAAGAAAACTTGCCAAAAAAATTAGTAAATTTACTAGAAATAACTTCGTGAATACGTAACCTGACATCCATCAGCTAGGTCATTCTGTAAATCCTTGGCTGGGCTGAGGTTTGCCTACGAGCTGTATGAACTCGTAGTCTGATACGCGACTATCGAAGAATTCCTCGGGATCCGACACAGGGACCTGGGATTAAGGAGGCAGGAACAGGACATTAAGGCAAAGGAAAGTGGAAGGAGATCGGTGGATTTCGGGCTACTTTATGCATATCCAATGAATTGTTCTCAGCATTATTTTGGTAAGGGTGTTATTTAAAGGGTTAGCATAGTATTCATGTTTTGTCAGCAGAGAAATGTAATCTAGCAGCAGAAATAGATAATTGGTCAGCAAACCATGGCTAGCAAACATTAATTAAATCAATCGGCAATTTTTGACATTCTGGACGGCTGCAAATTTTTACATTTTATATCGTTATAATGTACGCGGCTTTAAGGTGGCCCAAGGGCCACCCCAGCCGCACCTTAAAAAAGGAACATGAACAACAACACAACAGGAACGATTTTTATTTGTTAATATGTCAATCCCATTATAACTAACTTAAAATCTATACATTTACTATTAATCTGCACATACTCAATGCAATATCCGAGGTGGGAGCATGTAGAATGCCTTGCGCAATACCCATACTGTACACATTTATCTTATAGGTCCTTACAAATAATACCTTGCCCTCGAGTTCCGCTCACATTCCATTAAAAATGATGTAAGTCTTCTATTACTCCACACGTTTCACAATTAGGTGAATTTTTTGATGGAATGTGACCTGTTCTTATTCTAAACATTATTTTAATAATATTTCTATTTAATTTCGTGTCTATAAACCAGGGTATTCGGAGCGGCTCACCCTGTATCGTTTTGTACCAAATACCTTTCGTTTTGGAGCGTTCATTGAAAAATTCTTTCCATTCGATATAACATGAATTTATGAATTTTGGCAGTACTTCTGAGTAACAAGGGTTAATATTATACTCTACACCATTTACACAAGCAGAATTTGCTAATCTATCTGCCTCCTCATTACCCAATAGACCAATGTGTGATGGAATCCATTGCACTCCTGCACAAATATCGCGTAGACTGAACTGATATAATTGGGAAAGTATGGTATAGGCTATCGAAACACCTCTGATGCCAGAGGCGGATCGAGCCAAATGTTGGATAGCAGTTTTGCTGTCCGAGTATATAATAATTTTGTTCCAGTTATAGCTTGCGGCATACCTTAGGGCTTCGGATATTGCAATGAGTTCAAGGGTCATAATACACACGTCATTAGTAACTTTATAACATCTAGAAACTGCTAGAGATGAGTCGGAAAAAGCTGCTCCTTGCAACTTAGCACTCTTTGATCCGTCTGTGTAGATTTTATGCCAGTGATATTTATTTTCAAGTTCTTCAATAACATTCACCTTAAGATAATTTTTTTCATATAATTTTTTGGATTGTTTAACAGACTCTAATTTACTTAATAATATATTTTCAATATCAATGCGGGACAACCAAGTGCTAAGCGAAAATGATTCGAGAAGAGGAGATGAACGTATATTCATAATTTTAGTCTTATTATAAGATTTAACTAATAGTGGGATTTTCTTGCGTTGCCAATATCTTGTTTCACAGAGAGTGCTAAGTTGCTTCAACAAATCAATTGTAACATTATTCGAAAAAGAGCTGGCTTTTAAAAGATATATAATCTTCTAATATACAGTGGAGGTACGCTAAGTTCGCTTTCCATTACATGTATTAGAGAACTTTTGATAAAACCACCAATAACCTTTAACGCTTTATTTTGTATTTTATCAAATTTTGATAAGTGGACATTAGCGCAATTATCAATTAAAAAACTACCGTAATCGATTCTACTTCTTATTAACGAAATATACAGCTGACGAATATGTTTGGGATGAACTCCCCACGATGACCCAGACAGTACATTAGTAGATTTAAAAAGTTATTACATTTTTCTGTGATCTCATTAATGTGTTTGTTCCAGAGTAGGTTACTATCTAGTCACAACCCCAAGTATTTAAAGCAATTTAAGGAAGTCAATGAGCGTTCGTTAACTGTTACATTAGGCAGAAATCGTCTACGTCCTCGACTAAACAGGCATAACTTTGTCTTGTCAGTTGACAGCTGTAAACCTAGATCGTTTAACATTTCAACTATACAATATAACGCATTATTGATATTTGACTCACAGATTTTTATATCTTTGTCTTTTATATAAATAACAAAGTCATCAGCATAATGAATAATGTTTACGTTGTGTTGTGATAGTAAATGGCAGATTCTATAAGTCGCTATATTGAATAGGAAAGGGGATATTGGGTCTCCTTGTGCTAATCCTTTATTTGTGCTTCTTTTAAGTACCTTATATACCGTTAATGTCGCGAAATTTGTTACTCTTATACATTCAGTTTACAATTGTAATTATTTCACTAAATTAGTCTAGTAAGATAATTATGAACCGGTATATAGCTAGAATCTTGCTGATCAATTAAGTATTTTGCGGATTGACTGTTCATTAGGCAAACTCATATTATTGTAAGCTGCCTGTTTATGATGAAATTACTGAACATTATCAAGATTATTTGCGAAACAAGATATTTTTTTTATATAATGGGGTGACAAACGAGCACACAGTCCACCTGATGGTAAGTGGATGCAGTGGCCCATAGACATCTACATTTATCTTCGATTAAGAATCGAAATGCAAATGCGTTGTCACCCCTGAGGACTACGATGGAATGCCTCGTTTCCAGTAAAATGGGTCTCCGGTCCTCTACACTCACCATACGAAGCACAGCGGCTTTAAGCTGCTATTTTACGCTGGTATTCTGTGAGAGCGTGGTCTTACCCCGGTAGAGCTGACCCATTCGTGCTACAACCATAATATAGCTGCAGCATGGCTCTACCACGTATAAATAATTGCCGAATGTTTTTTTTAAATTGCAAACAGAATCTTTGAATGCTAACCAAATGATTTAAATGATGTTTTTTGTGGCTAACAAAATTTTATTACGGCTTAACATTTAATTACTTCTCTTTTGGTAATATCACAAGTTCTAGCTAGACAACTACAACTTGAATCTTAAAAAGCCTACTGTTAAAGCTTTATAGTGAACGTAAAAGTGGTCTAGACAAGTTTACATTCAACTTCTGCTGCATATGCATTTTTGACAATGTGCTTTTGTAGACCTTGTGCCTAATATCTATTTTTGTATCCTTCTATTGACAAAGTGCCTAGGAAGAATTTCATACAATAAGGATAATTTAGGAACTTAGTTTCCAAAGGTAAAGAATCTTTACTGGTTCTGTTCAAAGTTTGTTATGTCTGACATGATCATCATCTTTGGAGACTTTCATATAAAAAAATTCCTTCCTCTCTTATTTGGAATTTTAGGTACATAAGATTCCAAATAAGAAGGATCTATATCGGTTCTTGTCAAAGTTTATGTCTGACAAGTTCGTCATCTTTAAGGCGACACATCGAAAACCGTTGAAGCGGGCTATCGCCGGACTGACCCGAGTGAAACATAGTTTCTATAAAAACTTCAAAAACGCCGTCATAAGGTCTAAAATTGCGTAGCGCCCGCGACGATTAAGACCGCTTAGAAATCGCTTTGAATCTTAAAATATTTAAAAAAAATTATTGCTTTAAGTAATCAAAATAATGAGCAAGTAAATTACGAATATTGATTTTGAGTGATTCCCAAGCATATAGATTAAGTAATTTCGTTGTAATTTCAACTATAGTGATTTTTTAGAGGTGTTTTCGCAAATAATTATGATCGAGTCAAAATTATACAATCGTGTTTTTGAACAAGCAAATTCAAGATAAAGACATGAACCTACCTATATCAAAATTCCCGTTTCGTTATTCGTGTCATACTCCTATACTATTCGATGAAAGGAGGTGCATTTTTTCGCGGTGTCGCCTTAAGTGTGATGCTGGTGTGATGCAGGAGTTTTGGCAGGAACTAGAACGCTGGTGGATTGCTGCTCCTTCGTTATAGTTTAAATAATAGTCTGAAGTGGATTTTAATACGTAAAAGTGGTGCGATATGTGTATTAAATGTCTACGCATGTGAACAATTAGTCGAAAAGATGAAACGATAAGCGATGAAAGACGAATGTCTGCTTAGGCGCCTTTATCGTCATCGACTGTGTGCGAGCTGAAGCTGCCGCCGAAATCTTCAAATAACTTCGCAATGCGACTTATCAACGTCTTGTGAAGAAGTTTTTAAACAAATTATTATAAAAGAACATCTTATCACCTGACACTGGCAAAAGTACAACAGTACAAGTACATTACTAAAGAACGAACTGTAATGCTGCTAAAATAAAATAATTTTAATTATTACATTTATTATTAAGTGAATTATTAATATGTTAGTAGTGCAAATATACAAAAAGGATTATACGAGTATTATGTTAATGTAATTATCAGAATTTTCCATTTTATTTATAAAAAATAAAAACCTTGTATTTAAGTAGTTTGCACACCGGAAGGTAGAATATGGTTGTATTTTTGTTAAATTGTTAAGACCTATTGTAACCCATATAATCGCAAACGAATAAAATGAATTTGAATTTAAAATGATTATTGTTATACTCAATTGACTGATTGATATTCTCAATTTTTCTGTTTTATAACTACCCTTAGATGAAGTGGTGACCTGCAAGCCTAATTGCTAACTTCGTAGATATCAAAATGATAGCGTCTTTGTAGAAATTCTATAAAGAAATACGCAATGTACTACAAAGTATAGCCGTGGTAGCTCAGATGGTTAGCGCACGCTGTAAATTTCACAGTACGCGAGCAACCCGTGTTCGATCCCCGCCGGCACCAATGAAATTATTAATTGCAATTTTAAGTGCTGATTTACCACATGCTCGGCGGTGAAGGAAAACATCGTGAGGAAAGCTGCATGTCTGAGAAATAAGAAAAAAATATTTCGAATACATGTGAAGTTCGACAACACGCATTGGGGCAGCGCGGCGGAAATTCCCTTGCCCTAAAACCCTCTCAGAAATGAGAGGAGTCCTGTACCCAGCAGTGGGACGTATATAAGCTGTAACTTTAACTACAAAGTAACTATCATTATGATGTCAACGAAGTTAACGAATGGGTCTGCCAAAAAACGTATGTACTTGATAAATGCATGTGACCCAGGACCATGGTATGGGGCAAATCGAAATGGCGAACCCTATGTTAAGCATTGGAATTCTGATATACTGCAATGATAACGATGACTATAATGATGATGATGTTGATAATGATGACGATAATATAAATAAATACCTACATTCATGAAATTGAAATATGAAAATGGAAAATGAGGGTACTTCGACTGATTAGTTAAGGTTACATCGCCCGCCCTCTACCTCTTTTAATTTATGGATGATAATAACCCATGGGAATGAGGTTATCGCTACCAAGCTATTTTAATTTGTTTTGTGTAGTTAATTTTGTAACAAAATATGTATATGATTGTTAACAGTTTTTTTTTTCAAAAAAAATGTTCCGCTGGGTTTTTTTTTAGTTCTTCCCAGGACAGAGGCATTTTACGACCATTACTAAATCTAATATATAAAAATAAATTTTTGTCTGTTCGTATTTTATGCGCTGCCATACCTTTCATCAGATTGCGCTAAAACTTTGTAATATTATTACTTGCACTTGCGCGAAGGTTATAGGCATAGTACAATTAACTTACAGTAGGTGGCGCGCGTATCGTACCGACAAATTTATATATCATTCAATTTCAATAAGTGTAATATCATCTGTAATTATTTAAACAATATGACTCTTCGAAATTTAAAACGATATACGATGAACGTGACTACACACTCGTGCTACTTCGCGAAGAGCTCAGTCATCTTGAGTCTCCGGCACCCTTAACAACGTTCAAGAGGCAGCTGCTATAGGAACTTAATTGTGTGAACAGTACGACGTCAATGCGTTAACTAAATAAATAATTATGTAGAAAGCTACATATTTAATATTTATATATAAAAAAATATATTCATAACTGGCGTACGCCGAGTACTTCGCGAAGTCCTTTGACTCTGGCGCAAAAAACCGACAGCGATCGGAAGTCGCCCGAGGCGAGGCGAGGTTGCACGAAGCGAATCGAAGTACCTCTCTAGACTCGTCCAACTTCGATCTACTTCGCGAGTAGTGTGGAGGAAGCATAAGAATGACTTTCAATAAGTATTATTTATAATCTACATTAAATAAAAATAAAATCAGAGTGTGGCTGCGTCATGGACACGGCCGTGTGTTTTAAGTGAACGTAACGAAACGTTCTCAAAATGGCGGCGCTCCCCCTCCACCGCGCGATGGGACACAGTCCTCAACGTTACGAATTCTTTGAGCTTGCTATCGAGTGGTGTAATTAAATATTGGATTTTAATGATAGATATATAGCTGCAACACCAAACTGTATCCCCCGATTATGTTATCATCAGTTTTCTGAATCGCCTCGTACTATGGAAGGAAATTTAGGTCAGTATTAATAAACGTTACTCAACGACGAACTCAAGTGCGTAATCATTTGATACGCCCTCATTACGAAATCAGCATCTCAAGATCGTTGCTAATTAATAAACACATAAAAACAGTATCTCAAAACGCTGTACTTAGGAATACTGTTCTGTGACTTGCACTCAAGTATACACACCTGAGTACGAGTTTCGTTTATTAATCAGTGTGGCACTCAGCTGATATCGTAAACCTATACCGCATCTTGAGATATGTTTATTAATAAGATCATAACCTCAAGATTGTACTCAAGTGCGTGTACTTGAGCTGAGTAACGTTTATTAATACGGGCCTTAAAGACATATTCAAGTCAATAAGTTTGTTTTTTTACTTATTATATGCCAGTACTTGACCACACCCACCTGGTGGTAAGTGGTGATGAAGCCCTAGATAGTAAATCGCACTGTCTTAGCGTGACAAAAGACTATTCACTCTTGCCTTGAAGACGCCCAGATTGTATTTGGACCGAAAGACAGATGCCTGCAAATTGTTCCACTCCTTTGCTGTACGCATTACAAAAGAAGAAGCAAACCGTTTTGTTCTAAATGCGTGGAATATCGACAACAAAGGGGTGAGAAGACCCGCCGACCACCCGGTTGTTTGATGGTATAAAGGAGATGCAGGAATTAAAGCAAGTAATTCCTGTTTTCCCTTTTTTGTGTTGTTAATTGTTAATTTCAATATTTCTATTTGTATATGTGTTTCCTGTAGGGGTCCTCGGCCTCACCTTTTCCTTCTCGGTGAGTGGTTTGTCCCCGACGCCCCAGAGCTCGAGGCTGCGGATGCGGAAGGTGGGCTCCTTGCTGAGGCGGCGGTAGCCCCGGTACGTGCTGCACGACTCCGCAGAGGAACCCTCGCCGAACGGGTCCGCATTCACCCAGATCCCACCGAAGTGGAACTGCCCGCCCATCAGCTACGAACGTTACCATCATTAGTCGTAAGTAGTATCCGACCGAAGCTCCGGCTTCGGCTTCGGCTCCTGCTACCTTCGGCGAAACCTTCGGCTTCGGCCTGCGCCTTCTGTCCGAAGCCGAAGGTTTCTAGCAATCGCCGAAATTAAACGAACTGTTACGAATAAGCGACAGTGCGATGAAGCAATTGAACGACGTAGTGAAGCAATTTTTATCATCTCTGGCTCAACTTCTAGGAATGATTAAAATTACCTTTTTATATTATACAGTCGATATGAACCTTTAATTGAAAGGTCATTTATATTATTAATTTAAGGCAATCTAAAACCGAATTTCTTAAGGTTTTAAGCCTTCGGCTTCGACTTCGGCCGAAGGTTGGTGTTGATAGCCGATTAATTAGCATTAGCTACGGCTTCCGCTTCGGCTTCGGCCAGAATTTGACCATCGGTCGGACACTAGCCGTAAGACACGACTGAGGAAAACTGACAGGATATCTCCAGGATTAGGATCAGAAAACACACAGACAGGATCAGGAAGACAACTGTTAATAATAATTGTAAAGTAAAAAGCTAGCTCTTTGTTATATTTTGCATACAAACTCTCGCATACTTCTTGTCCCCACCTAGCCTGCCCTTTTCTATCCTATTCTCCACCTATAATGACAGTTGGACGACAAATATACTGTGTACTGCGGCGGTATGTACGAAACGTTACACCTGTAAATACACCTGTGATATCGCGCCGAATTATTAAGTGTTAGCGAATTGCAGTGAACTGCTCGCCTGGTTTCTGTGTCGATAGGTTACTACCGTTTTGCCTACTTTTTCGTCACTTAAATTTCTTCTTCACTTTCATACGTATCAAAAAAACAGTGATAAAAAAACTGCGGTTGCTAACCTCTAATTCATCACCGCATTTTGATCTTTGGGATCATAAATCGTGCCCTTCGATAGATAGCGGAATTAACCATCTTTCTTTCAAATCTTAATATGTTATGTATTTATGGGTTCAAATATTTCTGCACACGGTCCAATTTTAAGTGCTGATTTACTACTTGTTCGGCAGTGAAGGAAAATATCGTGAGGAAACTTGCACGTCTGAGAAATAAAAATATTTCAAAGATATGTTGAGTCAGGCAACTCACCGTGGACTAATTACTCCACATACCCTCAGAATAGGGAGACTAACTTCTACTTACCAATCCATTAGGCAATGTTTTCGTATGATGATTGATGTACTGATAGTGGTCATTGTAATTCGTGGCGGGGTACATTCGCATTTTGGGCGCGGCGGCGAACAGGAACGACTCGTCGGTGCCGGTGAAGTTGGGCCCGATCGACCACGCGACAGCCGCGAACCCACCGAAGATATAGCCGTTGGTGTCTTCGATTATGAGGATCGAGGGACCTTGGTCAATGATTCGACCTGTAATAAATTAAAAGCATGCATCATAAATTTTGCATTAATTGACACCAACTTAAATAAATGTATATTATTATTAACATTTAACTGCCTTGACTGTTAGTAAGCGCGACTACTGGATCGGAAGTTTTTTTGTCAGGAAATTCTCAGTAGCAACCCAGAGTTAAAAAGTTGGTAGTGTCTCTCTCACCCCCGTGCCTCGGAAAGCACGTAAAGCCGTTGGTCCTGTGCCTGATCTCTCCTCTCTGGTCGTGTCGGATTACCGTCCCATCGGACTATGGTAGTAAGGAAATAGAGAGTGCACTTGTGCTTGCGCATACACTCTGGCACTATAATCCTGTCCTGCGCAGATGGCTAGTCTCGCTTGAAACTGGTCACTGTGATCGAAATCCGGATTATAGCATAGGGTGACAAACGAGCACACAGTCCACCTGATGGTAAGTGGGTACTGTGGCCCATAGACATCTACATTTATCCTCAATTAAGAATCAAAATGCAGATGCGTTGTCACCCCTGAGGACTAAGATGGAATGCCTCGTTTCCAGTAAAAAGGGTCTCCGGTTCTCTACACTCACCATACGAAACTATTTTACGCTGGTATTCTGTGAGAGCGTGGTCCTACCCTGGTCGAGCCGACCCATTCGTGCTACAACTATAATATAGTTGCAGCGTGGCTCTACCACGTAACTTAAGTAGTGTCTTAAAACCTATTCTATTTTAAGTTAAATAAGATTTTTAGTATTTAAAAACATACAAATGACATTCCATGGTTTGGTAAATCCACAGCATCCACTTACCATTAAATGGACTGTGTGCTCGTTTATCCCTCTTTAATCACTCCTTATTAAAAATTATGATTATTTGACTTTAAAAACTATATCATCATACGATTTCCATAGAAATGCTTGTTGTGACAACTCTCTAAAATGTCTAGTGTCAAATACGCAAATGATAAATTAAAAACTTCTCATCTTATAAGTCGTGGACAGTCCACAGAAGCTCCTCCTCCGTGAGCCTTTCTCGTGGTATACAGGATTTTTCATAACACCACACTTAGCAGCCGAATTGTCAATAACATATTATGTCTTGTTTGACGCTTCTAAGCTTTTTGTAGCATTTTTTTATTATTATTAATAATATAACCATATCGGTATTGGTTATAACGGTAGCAGCCGTGTAGTGGCGGTGTAATAATATCCATTACTCCGTATCGTTCCGTTGGTGTCGCAAGACGCGACTGAGGTAAACAAACCAGGGGATGGGCAGCAGTCTTCCTAATAACAACAAAGATGTGCAGTTGCCATCCCGGGTGCCAAGCGTGGCAACTATGACAAATGTCCAAATGTAAGGCATTCTATGGGGAGGCCTATGTGATACAGTGGACTTTGACTTTGATGAATGAATCAAAAATGGTTTGCCGTGTGATGATGGCGTAAGGAATCCACTAACCCATTTCGTCCCGTGGGTGTCGTAAGAGGCGACTATGGAGAATGCCAGGAAAATCTCATGGCTCCTGACAGATGGCGGTATACCCAGACCGGCGATTGGAAGCGGTGTCGTAGGTGAGACGTCTTTTTTATAGAATAAGGGTAACAAACGAGCACACAGTCCACCTGACGGTAAGTGGTTGCTGTGGCTCATAGACATCTACATCTATCCTCGTTTGCGAATCAAAATGCAGGTGCATTGTCAAGTCTAAGATGGTATGCCTCTTTTCCAATAAAAAAGGTCTCCGGTGCTCTACACTCACCATACGAAACACGGCAGCATTAAGCTGCTATTTTATGCTGGTATTCTGTGAGAGCGTGGTCCTACCCCGGTCGAGCCGACCCATTCTTGCTACAACCATAATATAGCTGCAGCGTGGCTCTACCACGTCTGGATTTACGGTCACCAATGAACTTTCCAAACGTGGTGATTAAGGCGACGAGAGAGGTCTATGTCCAGCAGAGGACTTTATGGAGAAGAAAATTGAAGAAGATAAAGTTACATATGTCAACTCACCGGCCATAGTCGAGAAAGATTCACCGTGGATGTGCGAGGAGAAAAGAAAACGCCACTTGTGCTGGTACTTCTGCGGCAGGTGACTGTTGATCCATACGATGTGGGACAGGTCGATGAAGGCTGGATAGTCCGGCATCGCGTCTAAACCTATCAACAACAAAGTTTTCTTAAGACAGTGCATCATTTTTATTTATTTATTGAGGTAAAGAAAGTAACACTATAAAATATTTGAACAACAAGGATGATAAAATAAATCTTAACAATTGTGAGACCAACGGCTTTCACCACAGCTTACATACAGAAATAAATAATTATAAAAGCGTGAAAAGTTGATAAGTAGTAATTAATTTGTTCTTATTATTTTTTTATACGTGGAAGAGCCACGTTGCAGATATATTATAGTTGATGAACGGGTCGGCTCAACCGGGGACGGGCCATATACTGCAATACCAGCGTAAAATAGCAGCTTAAATCTGCTGTGTTTCATATAATGTGTGAACCGGAGATTTTTACTGGAAACGTGGCATTCCTTCTTAGTCATCAGGGGTGACAAAGCATCTGCATATTGATTCTTAATCGAGGATAGATGAAGATGTCTACTTTTTTTTTATAGAATAAGGGTGACAAACGAGCACACAGTCCACCTGATGGTAAGTGGTTGCTGTGGCCCATAGACATCTACCTCTACCTTCGTTTGCGAATTTAAATGCAGATGCGTTGTCAGCCGTGAGGACTAAGATAGAATGCCTCTTTTTCAGTAAAAAGGGTCTCCGGTTCTCTACACTCACCATACGAAACACAGCAGCGTTAAGCTGCTATTTTACGCTGGTATTCTGTAAGAGCGTGATCCTTCCCCGGTCGAGCCGACCCATTCGTGCTACAACTATACTATTAATATAGCAGCAGCATGGCTCTACCACGTAAAAAAATGTTAACATGTTGTGTACTTAAATTATGATGTATATTCATATACCTCTTAGTCCTATTTTGACCCGAGACTTACAGGTCAAACTCCTACAACTTTTTCCGCCGCCAGGGCGGGCGCCACTTTGGAATAATGTGAAATATCTGTGATCTTATGGCGGGGAAGTTAAATTATTACAAAAGTGTAACGATTAATAATTCTTAATGAAATATTAGTTATACTTTGCATTAATTAGTAAAGTAAGTAATTAGTACGCATATTCCTAAAAGTTGAAGAATTAAAAAAAAGAGTTCAAAATGTGCAAAAAAAAAGATCAAACCACTTAGGCGTTGTGCTGTGTATTTACGTACTCTAGAAACCGGTATACTTTTATTTCAAACACAACTTTACAAGTGCAATGACATTGTTTAACAAATAATCTCACCTCAATCCCAACTAGCGACATCTGGTGAGCGGAGAATTATTAGCGCTCATTGTGATAATTAACTAGTTTGTCGTAAAGGCGACTAATGGAATATAGGGTTTGAGACGGTGTGCGCAGTGGGCTGGCCATCTATCACTTCTTTCACAATTTTCCATCTAAGCACATTACATTACTTAACAAACTTTGCGAACAGCCCAGCTTCACACCGTTGTTTTCTGGATCTCGCTAACAGCTCCACCTACCGGTTGTGAATCTAAACCTTCCGGCGATAACCCACTCAAACACACACAAAAAAATTCATCAGAATCGGTCGAGCCAGTTTCGAGTCTTAGCGAGACTAACGGATAGCAATTGATTTTTATATATGGAAAGAAGATAGAAAAATAAGATAAATAATAAATAAATGCAATGGGCAATCTTTTCCAGACATCCAATGGACGGACAGGATTGCAAGAATGAATGAGCCTCGGCTCTTACTTCACTTGATCAAAATAAGTAATACCATCTTAAATCTAAACCTAGTTAACAATCAGTGTTTGTATAACTTACCATCAGGTATAGGAAGCAACGAAGGCGCGGCTGGGGGGAGAGGGGTAGGACTCTCGTCGCCGCCCTTTTTGTTGATCCCGTAAAGATTCACGTACACCAGTTCCGCTAGTTGTCTCAGTAATGTATTGGATTGCAGCCTAAAAATAAAAAATCATTATTTTACGCACGCCGTATAGTGGCAGCGTAAGAAAACCCACTGCCCCGTGGGTATCAAGAAATATAGAATATAAGAAGTGACAGAGGGAAATGAAACAGGAAATGGGCAGCAGCATCTTTCTAATAACAACTCGAAATATTAAATAATTGCGATTGTCAACGTGCCTACTAAGCGTGCCACTATGGCGAATAATTAATAAAATGCTCAGTCAGCAAAATCATTTAATATGTAGAAATGTTCACTACACCGTTGGCTTTGTTAACATATTTGACCGTCGACCGTGTAAATTTCATAATTTAGTTAAACTTCATGTGCTTTTCCCATTAATTTATAGTTAATATAATTATTGTTTACATAATCTTGGCAAGTGATTTAACTAAGGTTTAACACATACAGTAACAATCGCAACTAAAATTAGAATCGAATAACTAGCTATAAATTTATAAATGCAATAGTGAAATATCCGGTTGCAGAATTTAATAATGTCCTCCAGACCGAAATTCGGTCACGGCGGCCAGCCTCAACGGAGACTAGCCATCGGCGCAGGACAGGATTATAGTGCCAGAGTGTATGCGCAAGCACAGGTGCACTCACTATTTCCTTACTCTCATAGTCCGATGGGAAGGTAAACCGACACGACCGTAGAGAGATCAGGCGCAGGACCAACGGCTTTACGTGCTTTCCGAGGCACCTGGGGTGGGACACCGCGAACTTCCTGACTACGGGCAGCTACTGAGAAATTTTGATGGAAAAACTCAATAAGTAAATGATTTTTTTGGACCGACCCGGGATTCGAACCCGGGACCTAATGATGAGCAGTCGCACTACTACAGCCACTAGACCAACGAGGCAGTCATTGGTCTAGAGACCAATGAACCAATGAAGCTGACTAATGAAGCAATTTATAGGGACTTTTGACAGGCTGTAGTGAATGAATGATGAATGAATGAATTGAGCACACGGCATTATTTATAAATCATTGACTACTGGACTCTCCCAAACTGTGAGACCGTCGTAATCACAAGTCTTGGCAGACATATTTTACATCGCACTCTAGACGCAAATGGATGATTTTGCTAGTTCAACGTACCAGAAACAAGTTTTAGACAAGATGAGCGCCCTATTATATACGATTTCCGTGAAGAAGTCCGTAAGAGAATCCACTAACCTATATCACCCCGTGGGTATCGTAGAGACGGCAGAGGGGAATGAAACAGGAGATGGGCCGCAGGATCTTCCCGAAAACAACCCGATATATTAAAAAAAATAGAAAAATATAAAATAATATTAGTAAAATAGCAGTTTAATGCTGCTGTGTTTCATATTGTGAGTGTAGAGAACCGCAGACCCTTTTTACAAGAAACGAGGCATTTCATCTTAGTCCGCAGGGGTGACGACGTATCTATATATTAATTCTTAATCGAGGACAGATGTAAATGTCTAAGGGCAACATCATCCACTTGCCACCTGGTGGACTGTGTGCTAGTTGGTCACCCTTATCCTATGTAAAAACACCGACTGCAAATATCAATCAGTACTCTACACTTTACCCTTTATTTCATCATCCCATTTCGTCCTGTGGGTGACGTAAAAGGTGAATATGCCAAAAATCTTACGATTTCTAAATGCCAGTATAACTTTCTCATTTAAAGAAGGCGTAAAATATCAATACCAGCGACGAGCAACAGCTGCAAATGCGGCGAGACGTCTGGAACTACGATCGTCAATGCGACTGCGATAGACAAGCCTGACGATTAAAGCAAGTACTTTCCTACAACGAGAGAGGATTTCTTCGGGTTACTAAAGAAGAGGTTCTACCCGTCGGCATTCTCCCCATTAATCCTGTTTTTAAGTGATAGTGATATCTAATCTAGACGATCACTTAGGCATCTCAAGCCAATGTTTGACAACTTACCACTTAGACAGCTGGGCGGCAGTACAGTGATGCTGCGGCGATTCCAGATCTCCGCCAACTGTCGCTGCCACTGCTTCCCCCAGGGCTTGGACATGGGACGCGCTAACCCTAAAGCCCTTTTCTATCCACGTGCGCACTCTTTTCGACGAGGAAGACTTGACAATCTTCATGTAGGTGGACGCTATACTTTCGCAGTACTAAAAGAAAAGAAACATCAAATAAGATCAATGGTTTCCCGTGTAGTAGCGGCGTAAAAGTACCCATTATCCCATTTCGTCCCGTAAGTGTCGCATGAGACGGCTATATGAAATACAGCGAAAAGTTCTTATGACTTCCGGTACATGGCAGCGACCGTCTCGTTTATAGTCGGTTCGTTTAGATACGGTCGCCTGTGTGTCATGCCGCCTTGGCACGTGTCGCATCTTGTTAATGGCGTCGCCGCTACATCAAAGGTCGTCGCGCGCGGCGTACTCCCGCAGGAGAATTTGACATTTTGAAACGAAGCGCCGTAGTGAAAGGTTCTTTGCTACCTAACTTGTGTTTATTATTTATATTCGTATTTTATTACAATAAACATAAAAATAAAATAATATTCTATTTTATTCTTAGAATAGAAAAACATTTATTTACCAAACACAATAAAAAATAATAAAATAAAAGCATAATAATAAGTGCGCCTCCGGGTGTACCGACACTATCTTAGCGAACAGACCATATAACAAGCGTAAAATATTATTTTAGTAAATCCACCTGCCAAACATGACTGTCTCGCTCTGGAGGAAATTTATTTATTAGTTACCTCTTTCAACAGCTGGTAAGGAAGCTCCACTTCCTCGTTGTAGTCCATTCCGAGACAGTTGTATGTCACCACCATTCTTTCGTCCACGGTGCCTGTAATATATGTACCGCAATTTGCTTTAAATTATCATTTGCAGTATGACGGCCATGTTAGACATTACCCCATATCGTTGTGTCGTAAGAGGCGACAATGGTAAAAACAAAAAGATGATTTGGTGTCCGATAGACAACAGGTTAGTGGACCAGCGTTAAGAGGAAATGCAGGTGGTCTTTTCTCCATACAAACGATCTCGTCTGTTTTCTTTCTGGTTAATGACCTTATAGCAATGAGTTTTTACAGTAAAATAAATATCAACCTCTTCTATCTCCCTATTTTTTCCTTTTTGATGATACATTATATTTATAAGCACTAAACCCTTACAAAATGCTCAAAATTGCCAATTTAGACCGCCGTCAACAGAGGCCTAGTGTTCAAATTTTTATAACTAATACTGAAAAAAGAAAATCATAGGGACACAGTGTATATCTTTCTTATTCAGTTTATGAAATATCTTTCAAATTGGTCCAATATTGGAGGAGGAAATGGTAGAGAGCCAAACCTCGAATTATGCCTTTTTACTTAGGCTATTCAGTCGGATCTGCAGTTGTCCTTATCGGACGCCGAGCGCTCGCAGAGCGACAGCAATAGTTTTTTCAAATACCTAATTTTGTCTCTCGGCCCGCATTTCCTCATAAACGTAAACTTCTGCTATTGCGATTGCTACACTATGGAGAGGCCTATATATCCAACACTGAACTCTTTTGGGCTGATAAAAAGAAATAAGAAAGAAGATTATCAGAATAAAAATTTAAATCGAGCTAATATTGAAAAGGGGACTGGCCGCCTACTCAGGTTAGAAATCGCAGAATCACAGAGGGAATCGACTTCAACCAATTCTTTCTAGTTAGTTCGGACCGCAATTCGAATCTAGGACCCGTGACGTAGAAGGTACTCTGTAGTAGTAGCCAGGCTATTTAATAAAGAACTCTTTGCAGGCACTGTGCCCAAAAACGGTAGTCATATTTTAAAAATATAAATATGAAAAGGCAGATATAGATTACAATAAAATTGGGCTTTTAAAACGCTACTTTGTTATATTTCTACAGATTTTATGCATTCTTCTATTCTTCATTCTTTCGTTGCCGACTGCATTTGTTTGTCATGCATTACAAAATAATAATTCAACAAACTTGAATTAATAGATATTACAAAACTATTAATTCAGAAAGAATTTTTAGAGAACCGGATACCCTTTTTACTGGAAACGAGGCATCCTATCGTAGTCCTCAGGGGTGACAACTCATCTGCATTTTGATTCTTAATCGAAGATCAATGTAGATGTCTATGGGTCACAGCATCAACTTACCATTGGGTGGACTGTGTGCTCGTTTGTCACACCCATTCTATAAAAGAAAAAGTATTATTTCCTCAAAAAGATTGCAAATCGACTTAGGAGTTGGTGTATAGAATATATATATACGAGTTTGTAATAATTACCTCTAACATTATAAACGTAGAGCTCTGCGAATCTGTTAAAGTCGACTGACGGCACCTTCTGCTGTCCAGAACCAAATAGAAAGTTGGTGAGGTACTGCGCGAGTCGTGGATCTATTTGAGGGCCCCAGAATTTCTGCAAGTACATCACAACACATATATTTACACAATAATTGAATTAGACAATTATTATCTTCTATCTTTGTATATGTACATATATAATTTTTCTGTCCGTGTGTATGTAACTGAACTCCTCCTAAACGACTGGACCGATTTTAATGAAATTTTGTGTGTGTAATTAAGTTGATTCGAGAATGGTTTAGATTCACAATTGGACCCGGTAGGTGGCGTTGTAGTCGAGATCCAGTGCGAAGCGGAGTCGGATCGCTAGTCTGTATATTATCTGTATATTATATATAAAAATCCATTGTCGAACGTAAGTCTCACAAAAACTCGAAAATGGTTCGACCGCTTTTGATAATTTTTTGTGTGTGTTTAATTGGGTCCCTGGATGGTATAGATTCACAATTGATCCCGGTAGGTGGCGCTGTTGTCGAGATCCAGAAATCACCTAGTTTTTCCTTGGTACTATTATTAATAACTGTTGTAATCATTTAAATTCTTGTATATTAAACAAGATATGTAAAGGAGAATGCCCATTAATGTATGGAATCCCGTACCATGTTGCATCAAAATCAAACTTTGTTTTTATAGACTACACTGATTATATTAACTCCTACAAAAGTTATTTTTTAAAACAAAACCCGGGTTATGGAGTTATTTTATAAAATCGAAATAACCTAAAAACTACGTTTTATTTTTCGACGCTACCAACGACCTATTTTAAATAGACACATTAAATATGGACGAAGATTATGGCTCTAAAAACAGCGTAATCTACTAATATTAGTAAGAATTACGAGTTACAGCAACATATTATAGCCGCGTCGCAGGATGCGTGACTGAAACTCGGATATTTGCACGACCTTTATACATATTGCCAATACTTTGAGCGGGTAACGCATCTAAGGGTAATATATCATTGGACGCCACTGTGATCACACTACACACTAATACCAATAAAACATTATCATAAGGGTGACCAGTCAGACCAAAAAAAACGCTCGTTGAGTCTAGAGAGTCTTGTCAATAACCCTTTAATAATCTTAAGATACTATTCATGACAGACACTATTGCTCATGGTTATGTTGTTGTCGTGAATCGATTAGGTAAGTGATAGAAAATAAAACAAATAAGTCCATTTTAATAATAGGTTTTAGGTTTTAATAGCGATTAAAGTCAAAAATATTTATTTAAAATACATTTATTTAAACCATTCATCATACTCTTGAAAAAAATCATCTAAAGCCATTGCCGGCGCAGTTACGTCTTTACACCGTCCCCAGATCAAATACCACACTATCGTCATTATATGAGCACAGCAGCCCACTGTTCGATTAGATTGAAACCGATTTATCGATAAGTGTACGTTGCAGTTTACACTATTGAAATGCCCAGTAGTACCACGGGTCTGGATTTGTGCGGTGTATGGCATAAGGCTCAACTCCTATTACATGGGACGTATAACATAACGGAAGACTAGTGGGAGTACTACACACCTCTGCCTACTCCTTCGGGTAAATATAGGCGTGATGTTATGTTTAATAATTTAATGATATTTCTATCCAATCAGTTGTATTTAGTAAATTATCATCAATAATGTTCTGTGTCTATATTAGGTATGTTAGAAAATGTCGTGATTAATCGAAAATCGATCTTTTAACACTTGTTTGTAGTCAGTTAAAAAGACGGAATTAATTAAGAGGAAGGGATTATGATGATTAACTTTGGCCGGTTTAAATCTGTTTCCGTTCATTAAAAAAAAACTATCCACTAATGAGCATATAATCGAACTCTGTTTGCAAAAAAAATATTTAATTATTTATTTATTTATGATAAGCGCTTATTATCTACCGACTACTCCAATTCAGGGTGACTATAATGTGAAACAAATTTATGAGTCTCATAATTGAACGACTGGGTTATGTTTTTTTTATAACGTTACCCCCACAGTACGATTTTCTCCTGTAACGTGGAGGCAGTTTACAAACATAAATTGCACAAGGACAAACATTATGATCCGAAAAAAATATTTGTAGTTTATGCAATATTGTTCCGATGCTTATTCCGTGCGGCATTCGAAACCTCGGCCTTCAATGTCGCGACTCAAAGACGCAAGAACGGATTATGTCGGACTTGAACCTACTAAAACCCCATGATGATCCACCTTCACCACACATTGCCAGGGCCACGGAAACGCTTTCAAGCAAATCCGCGGCCCCACCAGCGGGGACCCCTCCTTAGTTGAGGACTTCCCGAGCCCGATATGTGGAGGCCGTGGAGCCAAGAAAAAATGAGCACTCGTAAGCACCAAGTGGTACAGTCCCGCCAAAGTCGCGGAGGATAGTCGAGTGGCGCATTACCATACCAACAATCCTCTTTCCTTGCGACTCCAACTCGGCTGCAGCGATATAGAGAGAGGACTCCCCTCTAGCCGCACCTCACTAACACATATCCAAGGGCTCGACAAGACCACTCAGAGTGGCCACCTTGGGCCAGCCCTTCACTTCGGGCCAAGGTTACCAAGCCACGGCTACTAACCCCCCCCCCGCCACGACAAGGCGGGAACCCGTTCAGGAGTTATTTCTCACCTAAACTCAGTGGCGCAGTGGCTTAGCATTGGCTAAGCCACTGCGCCACGGAGCCGTCGTTATGCACGATTGTAACGGGATTTGAAGAAATTATTAAAGACAACTCAGTATTGGAATCACTTAGCTACATGGCCGTGACATTTATTTCCCACACGTTTATTTCCCATCCTCTTTAGCTTGTAATTAGGCCACTTCTTGACATTGGGTTCTTCTATAGTAGGGAGGATTTTCCGTAATCACTACGCTTACCAAGCGGCCAGGCTACTTTTATATTTCTGTAGCATGCCATATTTTTTTTATACGATAAGGGTGACAAACGAGCACACAGTCCACCTGATGGTAAGTGGTTGCTGTGGCCCATAGACATCACAACACAGACCATGCTCCGTAGGTGTCGTGGGTCTGAAATATTTGGAATAGCAGAGAGGAAAAGTGAAACAAAATTGTTTTGACGTGATATTTTGAATATTAATATTTGAATATTCCATTATATTCTATTTTAATGATTAATGATATGAGAGTCGCGGTAAACTAGCTGCCCAGTTTTTTTTTAAATTAGGATAAAGGTGTCAAGCGAGCACACAGTTCACCTGATGGTAAGTGGTTGCTGTGGACATCTACATCTATCCTCGACTACGAATCAAAATGCAGATGCTTTATCACCCGTGATGACTAAGATGGAATGCCTCGTTTCCAGTAAAAAGGGTCTGCGCTCCTCTACACTCACCATACGAAACACAGCGGCGTTCAGCTGCTATTTTACGCTGGTATTCTGTGAGAGCGTGGTCCTTCCCCGGTCGAGCCGACCCATTCGTGCTACAACTATACTACTAATGTAACTGCAGCTTGGCTCTACTACGTAAAAACTATTATGTATATTGGCCGTTTTAAAAAGTAGTAGGCTAATTTCTTGAAGATACCTAAGTCGTATCAGTCTGGAAAAATCGCCAGTGATAGTTCAATCCGTACCAGAAGAAAATAAAGTAAAGTAAAGTAAAGTTACAGCCTATATACGTCCCACTGCTGGGCACAGGCCTCCTCTCATTTCTGAGCGGGTTTTAGGGCAAGGAAATGTCCGCCGCGCTGCCCCAATGCGTGTTGGCGAACTTCACATGTCTTCGAAATTTTTTTATTTCTCAGACATGCAGGTTTCCTCACGATGTTTTCCTTCACCGCCGAGCACGTGGTAAATCAGCACTTAAAATTGCTATTAACAATTTCATTGGTGCCGGCGGGGATCGAACCCGGGTTTCTCGCGTACTGTGTAACTTACAGCGAGCGCTAGCCATCTGAGCTACCACGGCTATTTTAGAAGAAGATAACTTCTAGAAAATCTCTCATTGGTTGACCACCAGGCATCCAGATGGTTCCTTTTCCTTACCCTTGCGCCGTCTACACACGGCGAAAATGTATTACCCATTCATAACTGTTTCTATACTAATATCAGGCGATAGAGTTCCTTTCAGCCGAATAACAAATAACAAAGTAAATACCATGTGATTGGTGGTGGACCACATGGTATGTACTTTGTTATTTTGTTTAGAAGACGGTGATTCTCATGGGACCCAGTAAACAACGCATTTTATGCAGGAAAATGTAGCAGGTAAGGAAAAAAAAATTAAGTAAAAGTAACTTACTATACATATATAATGATTTCTACATTACTTAGGCCCGTGTTAATAAACGTTACTCAACTCAAGTACACGCACTTGAGTACAATCTTGAGGTTATGATCTTATTAATAAACATATCTCAAGATGCGGTTTAGGTTTACGATGTCAGCTGAGTGCCACACTGATTAATAAACGAAACTCGACTCTCAAGTGTGTATACTTGAGTGCAAGTCATAGAACAGTATTCCTAAGTACAGAGTTTTGAGATACTGTTTTTATGTGTTTATTAATTAGCAACGATCTTGAGATTCTGATTTCGTAATGAGGGCGTTAATCTTGATATGATTCAATGATTACGCACTTGAGTTCGTCGTTCAGTAACGTTTATTAATACGGGCCTTAAAGTCTTAAAGTAATCAGTTAGTTTGGTTGGCAAAGAGATTTTAATACATTTGTACTCGTAATTACAGGACCTTTAATATAACTTAAATTTTGAAGCGCGACTTTGAATCGTTGAAATAAAATACAATTTAAGACATTAACAAGTGGTAAAATTAAAAATATTGTACAACCGACTTCGATATAAATAAATCAAGAACATGAATTCGTCAATTAAATACGCATTATTAAGGATATTTCCAAAACTACTGGTCAGATCTTGATCAAATTTATATGGGACCACATCACAACGACCAGCTTTAAAATAAAAAATCAGTTCAGCTAGAAAAAAGTTCTGAGGTAACACAAAAAAATACAGTCGAATTGAGTACCTCCTCCTTTTTTGAAGTCGGTTAAAAAATCGCCAATCGAGATTCGTCAGATTTTGGATTCCGTCTGTATCTATTTCTGCCGGTAAGAACGAAATGGTAGTATTCACTAATTAACGTAAACCTGACTGTATAACCCATAGACGAAACAAAGTAAAAAAATCCTAGCTAATATTTCACCGCAACACCAATATTTACACCCGGCGCCTGGTTTCCTTCAATTCTACTACATAATAATAGAACGCAAGCATTGTGTAAGGGTCGCGTCATTAGATTAGCGGAATTCATGTGCGGATGCGAGCGCGGTGTGCAACTAACATTAATTAAATTTTCAACCGACTTCAAAAAAAGCAGGAGGTTCTCAATTCTCAATTACAAAAAGTTATCCAATTCTGGAAAAGTAGAAGCGTGTAGCGCAAGGTCTGGTGAGTACGGCGGATGACGGAGAGCTTCCAACTCCAGCTCTTGTAACTTGGAGACCGTCTGTTGTGCAGTATGAGGTCACGCGTTGTCGTGCAGGATCAGCGTGGACGAGCGATTGACCAAAGCTGGTTGGAGACGTGCGAGCTTCTCCATCATTGTGTTCAGTTCTTCACAGTACACATCTGCAGAAATGCTCATCCCGTTTGGTAAGAAGCTGTGATGAATCACACCGGCGCTAGACCACCAAACAGTGACCATCACTTTTCTAGGGGTAAGTTTTCGTTTAGGGCATTGTATAGGTGCTGAACCAGGATCCAACCAACTTGCTGAGCGCTTGCGATTGTCAAACAGAATCCATTTTTAGTCGCAGGTAACAATACGGTTCAAAATTCCTTCGCTTGTGTGCCAGTTGAGCAGTGCAAGGCACCCATTTGTCAAGCTTTTTTACCTTGCCAATTTAACGCAAATGGACCAATATTGTTTTGATGCTAACATCGAAAGCTGCTGCTAATTCAGCCGTAGATTGAGTATCATCAGCTTCCACATTCGCCTTTAATTCGTCATTGTCGGCCAAAGTTTTCGGACGACCACGGGGTTCAGTTTTCAGCTCATAATTTCCTGAACGGAAGCGGGCAAACTAATAACAGGTGGTGCGTTCGTTTGTAGCATTCGCTCCGTAAACGTCGTTGATGTTGCATGCCGCGAAAAGATTCAAATGCGATACAAAAATAACGCTAACCAATAAACAAATGACTAATGTTGAAAAAAGACTTCCATGTTTTAAAATAAAATTAATTTGATATTAGAATTCTTAGCCAAACAAAAATTATTTTGATTTGAAATGGCCAGTACTGCAGAACGGAATTTTCATGGGTAAATACTTATTATAATGCTTTAAAACCATTAAATTGAATACTACAAACGATTTAAATTTTGAACTAATAGTTTTCTTTTTCAGTCGTTTTGTGTCCACAGCTGAAAGTGAACCGTTTCACAAATGTGTATTTTTTTCTTATTTTTTTAAAATAGGATAAGGATGACTAACGAGTACACAGACCACCTGATGGAAAGTCGATGCTGTGATCCATAGACACCTACATCTATCCTCAATTAAATCTATCATCTAACCTCAAATGTAGATGCGTTGTCACCCCTGAGTATTTATGATGCCTTGTTACCAGTAAAAATGGCCTCCGGTTCTCTAAAATCACCATACGAAACATATAAGTATTAAGCTGCTATTATGCGCTGGTATTCTGTGAGAGCGTGGTTCTTCACTAGTCGAGTCGACCCATTTGTGACCCATAATATAGCTGCAGCGTGCTCTATAATATTTTTTGGAAGCGTTGCCTATTTTCACCTTACTGTGCAGGCGGTATGTTGCTAGCCATCGCCAGTCTGATATTTGAGTTCGGCGGAGTTACCAATCGGCGGCTAGTCTCAGCCGTGGTGATAAAGTGGTATTTGAGGAAAATTTCTAACCTAAAACGCCAATATAAACATTTATTTCTACTAAATTCTATTAGTCCTACATTTTTAAGTTTCCACAAGAGATAATTATAATTTTGAAAATAGGGGGATGCAAAATTTTTAGATAATGCTAAATATAAATATAAAATAGAGCCGTGGTAGCTCAGATGGTTAGCGCTCGCTGTAAGTTACACAGTACGCGAGCAACCCGGGTTCGATCCCCGACGGCACCAATGAAATTGTTAATAGCAATTTTAAGTGCTGATTTACCACGTGCTCGGCGGTGAAGGAAAACATCGTGAGGAAACCTGCATGTCTGAGAAATCAAAAAAAAATATTTCGAAGACATGTGAAGTTCGCCAACACGCATTGGGGCAGCGCGGCGGATATTTCCTTGCCCTAAAACCCTCTCAGAAATGAGAGGAGGCCTGTGCCCAGCAGTGGGACGTGTATATAGGCTGTAACTTTACTTACTTTACTAAATATTAAATATTTTCTTTGCTACGTCCCAACTCCCACCATATTTCCGAAGTTATGTTTTATTGCATCCATTTATCAAGTTTGTCGAGTCTCGCTAATTTCATAGCCTCGCATTTACTAGCAGCTAAAACACTTTCCGACATTGTTAAAAAAAATAAACAATCGCATCCAATCCTGGAGCGAGCTCTTTGTTTACATCTGCAGATTAAATGTATGCTCTCATCATAATTGCAATCAATCATTCATCCATAAGATCGTGCGTGCGTTTTATTTCGCAGTCGGAAGAAGTTAACAAAAAAATAAGCTATCATTATTTCACAACAAAGAGGGGGGATGAAATTAGACCGTTATTTATTTTATACATATTCTAATTAACCCTTGCAATCCACCAAATGAATTCTCTGAATTCTAAACAACAATTGGACCTTTCCCGAGCAACACTGTTGTATTTTTAAAGTTAATTGTAGAAAAAGAATAGTCTATTTTTTCTTTATTACAAAAACTGACTGATTACAGGATGAAGAAAGCATCGCTAAACCCAAACAAGGCTTGTCTCAGATCGCTATTCAGATCAGTCAGATTCGCTATTTCATTGCTACCACCGAAAAAAAGAATAATACATAGAGCATACTAAATGCACCTAGTTATATTATAGTAACAAAATTATAGCAACGAAAACAGGAATATAAAAATAGTTTACAATTATTAACGGTGTATCTCAAAACCGATAAACTCCATGCATTCGAAGAGCAACACGTCTCTCCCATTTCAAAGCTACCTTCCCCTGAGCTTTGACACTTTTTTATTTTTTTTAAAACGTTACCTCCACATCTCCTATATCGTAGACGCAGTTTACATAAATTTCACAAGAACAAACATCCAGATCCGTAACAATTATTTGTAGGCCATAGAAATACTTGTTCCGTGCGGGATTGGAACCCACGGCCATCATTGCTAAGCCACTGCGCTCAAAGCCGTCAATATAACGGCGGCGTAAAAGAATCCATAACACTATTTCGACCCGTGGTTTTAGTAAGAGGCGACTATGGGAGACGCTAAAAACATATGGCAACCGATATATTAAGGCGGTGTAACCATCCCGTTTACGCCGGACGTAAAATACCTAGCAGTCTAGCAGCGTGACGTCAAAGGTGCAAAATGTCTGGTCGATCGTCAATCCGCCTGCCAAGCGTTACGATTAAGGCAAATTCCTACATCGATAGGTGTCTTGTAGCTTGCGTTTCTCACATTGTAGGGATGGATCGTTATACATCCCAACAATGAGAGAAGCCGAAAAGAAAACTTTTGTACGTGGTAGAGCCACGCTGCAGCTATATTCGTGGTATAGTTGTAGCATGAATGGGTCGACTCGACCGGGGTAGGGCCACGCTCTCACAGAATACCAGCGTAAAATAGCAGCTTAACGCTGCTGTGTTTCGTATGGTGATTGTAGAGAACCGGAGACCCTTTTTTACTGGAAACGAGGCATTCCATCTTAATCCTCAGGGGTGAGACAACGCATCTGCATTTTGATTCTTAATCGAGGATAAATGTAGATGTTTATGGGCCACAGCATCCACTTACCATCAGGTGGACTGTGTGCTCGTTTGTCACCCTTATACTATAAAAAAAAGTTATTGTTACATCATGACTGAGACTAATAAATTCACCTCATCATATTATATAATGTCCTCCAGACCGAATTTCGGTCACGGCGGCCAGCCTCAATGGAGACTAGCCATCGGCGCAGGACAGGATTATAGTGCCCAAGTGTATGCGCAAGCACAGGTGCACTCTCTATTCCCTCACTCTCACAGTCCGATGGGACGATAAGCCGACACGACCGGAGAGAGATCAGGCGCAGGACCAACGGCTTTACGTGCTTACCAAGGCACGGGGGTGAGACACCGCCAACTTCCTGACTCCAGGCAGCTACTGAGAATTTCTTGATGGAAAAGCTCAATAACTGATTTTTTCATCATATTATATATTACGTAATTGTCCAACAAACTTAAATAAATTGTTTATTTTATTACTGCTCTACCCATAGCTCTTATCACACTACCAAAGGTAGTCTGTACTAAAATATTTCTTGTGCAATATCCTAAGCCATTACCATTACAGCCTATAAAAGTCCACTACTGAACATAGGCCTCCCCCATAGATTACCGCCGTTTTATTGAATTTCAAGTTGTTATCAGGAGGATGCTGATCTCTGACCTCTTACGACACCCACGGGACGACATAGGGTAATGAATATTCTTACACCGCCACTACACTCTTATATCGACATCTCAAAATATCGACACACTTCATATCGCCTCGTTCAATATTCGACGGGAATACACTTAATACACTATATAATATTTATTACGATATTATAGCAACAAAACACTGTATATGAAACAATTTTTATTTATAATCATCGTTATAAATAAAAAATCGATACTAAAATAATGCGGTCAACATGGGGCGTTCGCCCGCGAACCGTTTATATTTGCACCGAATTATTCGAGCCGAAAAATTGCACCAAAACGTGTTGTCAACGACCGGCGAGCTGAAAAGGCGGTTTTAGTAAATCGTTGTGGGCAGACATGCTAAATCACAGCTCGGGTTTTTTTTACAGAATAAGGGTAACAAACGACGGCACAGTTCACCTGATGGTAAGTGGATGCTGTGGCCCATAGTCATCTACATTTATCCTCGATTTAGAATAAAAATGCAGATGCGTTGTCACCCCTGAGGACTAATATGGAATGCCTTGTTTCCAACGTTTACGAGTTTCAGCTGCAGCTTAGCGTATTGTTACCCGACTGCCCCAGAAGAAGGGTATTGTTTTTCGAGAGTATGTACATATTTATGTGTATGTATGTCTATTTACTTCTTTATCACGCTCTGTAGCCTAAACGGCTTGAAGGATTTTAACATATGGGATGTCGTTAGATTCGTCTTGGTTGTGGAAGTGACATAGGGTATAAATTTTTTATTTTTCAGTAAACTTTTTTACGCATTCGGATTTTTTAACTACTGTTTTAACCTTTAAGCTTTTTTTAATTTGACGATCGGCATTAAAAAATGGTGCGTGTCAGCTTCGACGAGCGACTGGAGTTTACTACTTATAATGTCCTCCAGACCAAATTTAGGTCACGGCGGTCAGTCTCAACGGAGACTACCCATCTGCGCAGGACAGGATTATAGTGCCCGAGGGTATGCGCAAACACAGGTGCACTCTCTATTTCCTCACTCTCACAGTACGATGGGACGGTAATCCGACACGACCGGAGATCAGGCTAGGACCAACGGCTATACATTATTACATCGGAAAGCACGGGGGTGGATACAGTCGGGTAACAACGTTTCATCCTGACTCTGTGTTGCTACTGAGAATTTCTTGATAGAAAAACCCAATAACTGATTTTCGCCCGACCCGGAATTCGAACCCGGGACCTCATGATCAGCAACCGCGTTCACAACCACTAGAACAACAAGGCAATCAAACTGAGTGTTACTACTTAAGAAGCTGTGGGACCATTTTTAATTAAGGTACCTGCGGGTAATAAAGCCTACCGCTCTCGCTCAAGGAAATTATAACATACTCCCATTGCACGATAATGTCTCTACAAGTTTGCAGAGATGGGCTACCCCGCGTCCTGCCACCAGAGTTGCATTATCTATCATAAGATACGAACGCACTGCACCAATAAATTAATAATTTACAAAACAGTCAGGTATATTTTGTAATATTACACTTAGCTATCCAAAATCTAATCTTTGTCTTTATGAATAAATGCTTTGTTGATCTTGAAGATTTGAATAACGTATCTTAGTCTATTTTTTTTTCTGTTTGGTTTTTCTTAAACTTTTGGTTGGCGGTTATTAAGTCCTACTAAATTTCACCATAATATACCTTATACCCCTTTTCTTGTGTAGTTTTTTGTTTTTTGTTTTATAATGTATTTTATATCACTTTCAAAATGTCATAAGTGCTAATAAATCGTAGGTACGCTTTTATTATTCGTAGTCAGAAAACGACCTGGTTTCAGCTATCCAAACAGTTCTAAGACAAAGTGTGACGAAGAAGCTATCAAATTATGTGTAAATTATTGGTCCTGCGCCTAAGCTTTCTCGGACCGTGTCGGATTACGATTCGATGATTGTGAGGGAATAGAGAATGCACATGTCCTTGCGCGTACATTCGGACACTATAATTCTGTACTGTGCAGATGGACTAGGATATATTTCTCCGTTGAGACTGGCGGCTTTGACAGAAATTCGGTTGAGAGGACACTCAACCCAACAATCAACCCAATAGTCAACTCAACTCGAAACACAATCGACGCACTGATGATAATCACGAGGAGTGTGTTTGTTTGTCAGTTTGTCCATCATTACACTAATGACTTTAAGTGCTATTAGGCGCGGAATTTTTTTACATTTTTATTTGGAATTTTAAGTCTTAATTGCTTCATTGATGTGATTATTGATCACAAATATTAAATATATTACGTATAGTTTGATTATTAGAGTTCTTTAAAGCAGTAGGCCTTATTACCCTACCATAGTAAATAAGGCCTACTAGCAAGTTTTTAATGTTTAATTCTGTTTTTATTTATGGCAAATGTTACAATTTTCGTTCATACTTTATAGAAACTGTACTAAACCAATGATTTTTATTAAAATCTTTGACCAAATTGAAAATTTCTCATTTTATTTCAATTTCCTTAGCTAGGCCTTATTAACCGCAGGTACCTCTTTTTATAGCATGGGTGACAAGCACACAGTCCACCTGATGGTAAGTGGGTACTGTGGCCATAGACATCTACATTTATCCTCAATTAAGAATCAAAATGCAGATGCGTTGTCACCCTGAGGACTAAGATGGAATGCCTCTTTTCCAGTAAGAAGGGTCGGTTCTCTACACTCACCATACGAAACACAGCAGCATTGAGCTGCTATTTTACTGATATTCTGTGAGCGTGGTCCTACCCCGGTCGAGCCGACCCATTCGTGCTACAACTACGTATAATATAGTTGCAGCGTGGCTCTACCACGTAAAAACTACTTATTTAATGTATTTAAAATTTAGTGTTGTATGTTATTTTATTCTTAACAAGGTAACGAATTATATTTTTTCGAATAGGATGGTGTAATTGGTTTATGCTGAAGAAAAGAAACCATTCAACTCGTTGAAACTAACACGTACATAACAATATCAATTTAGTATCTTTGTATTTGAATTACCACATAATATTTTTATCCATTAAAATTATCCGTAATTTTTTAATTATTAAATAAATTCAACCATTATCGCCATCTTTCCGCGTTCAGTATAAGATGGACGAATGTGATGCGCGAATGTGTGCGAGGGCAGCAACATAAAGAGAAAGACTTCACTTTTGTTAACACTCGATTTCGCTCCTCATCTAGGTTGTGTACCGGTGAGCTATAGGAAAATCGAATCCTAAAGAGTAAACTGCAATAAACTCCATAAATTGCAAGGTAAAGTGAAAGTCAAAACTTTTATTCAATCAGGGTTGTTTAAAGCTCTTATGAACGTCAAAATAAACGACGGTTCCCAAAACTAGAACTTCACAAACGCGTTGGCAACGCTACAATACGTTTATATGTTTGTTTTATATATTTGTCTACTGCCATTTAGTAGGTTATTTTTTTTTTTGGAGTTTATGGCCTGGTATCTAGACCTTTAGGCCAAGTCTTGGGTATTTTATTCGGTTTATTATAATTTCCCAAATGTTTATTTATCCTTCATAGTACACTGCTTCACAATACTCGTATGTTGATGCGTCACATTGTGCAGCCTTTGGGAGATTTTAACGGCAACTTGAGTCAGCAGACAGCTGACAGTTGGCGATGGTATCTCAAGGCGCCTAAGCAGATAAGACACCTTATCTTGAGAATCACATCACCATCAGAGCACTTGTTTCACCGTTTCTAATAGTTTACATGCGCAGACACTTAATACACAAAATTGCACCACTTTTACATATCAAAATCCACTTCAAACCATTATTCAAACAATAATACAGCAGCAGCAAACCACCGCCGATCAAGTTCCTGCCAAAACTTTAGCTAGGTTATAAGAATGACAGCTGAAACACGTGCAAAGGGCAGGCCAAACGAACGATGGGTCGAGGTGTTGGCTACAGCGGGGAAAACTATATGTACAAGGCACAGGATAGACAGGCATGGAAGCTGTGGAATAGGCGTTTAGGGATCCTCATCAGGCATAAAATGTTATAATTAATAAAATATATTTACTTACAATAATAAATAATTACTAAAGAAAAATAAAAAATATTATAGATTTATGTACAATTCATTACATCTAAATTGATTATACAATTTAAGGTTATTTTTTTCAAAAAAAAATCTTAAAGAAAATACTAATGGTATTAATCTGTGAAATAAAAATATCATTATTGTTTTATAAAAATAAAATAACTATGTAATAAAATCAAATTAAATGCTAAATGAATTTCAAATTGAAACGTACAGTCAGACGCGGAACAGTTAATTGTAGGTCATATAATTTGTTCGCAGTGCTGTATCTAAACCCTTAACTATTGCGTTGCCAAGTTGCGAATCATCACCGCGATGATTGAATAACCCGTTGGTTAAATTTGTACTTCGAATATAATAATCTGTATGTATAGTACTGAATGTACCTGAATATACTTCTTATATGAACTCCTTTATAGCTGCAGCCTGGTAGAGCCATTTTTTTTTTTTGGATGGAAAATCATCTAATGACGCCTTTCGCTGTGGGTGGAGCGGAAGGAGTGTCAGACTTTACTGACTAAAACCATCCGTGTTCCTTCAGTGCCCTTACGTTCCGGAGCCGCGGTATCTCTTTCGAACAGCCTGCAGCCCCGGCAGGCGTCAGCCCTTGCGGGCCCCCGCGTGTCATAGTTCCGGCATGATCTCATGGCGACATGGAGAGAGCGACTGTCGCAACCCGTGCTGGGCACGCCACTATAGCGGCGATAAGACCTCTTTGAGGAGTGGCTTGAGAGACGCCACGGTGTCCTCACCTTCCGCCTGACGCAGGTCCTCACCGGACACGGTGTGTTCGGGAGGTTCCTGCACCGAATCGGGCGGGAGGAAACGCCTGGTGCTCCCACTGCGAGGATCGACCGGAGGACACGGTGGTAGAGCCAGGCTGCAGCTACATAATATATTATAGTTGAAGCACGAATAGGTCGGCTCGACCGCGAGCCACGATCTCATAGAATACCAGCGTAAAATAAGCTTAATACTGCCGTGTTTCGTATGGTGAGTATAGAAAACCGGACACCTTTTACTGGAAACGAGGCGTTCCACCTTAGTCCCCACTCCCCAGGGGTGACAACGCAGCTGTATTTTGATCCAATAACCATCAGGTGGACCGCGTACTGTGTGCTCGGTCGTCACCCTTATTAAAAAAACTTAATGTTTAAATAATTAGTAATCTATATAAATAAATAAAATTGAAGTGTCTGTTTGTAATATTAAAATAACAGCTTTTTACTAAATGCATTTGAAAGTATATATGGTACTTATAACAAAAACACAATTTTTAAAATTTTTGTCTGTCGGTCTGTCTGTCTGTCTGTTTGTTCCGGCTTATCTCCGAAACGGCTGGACCGATTTTGACGGGACTTTCACTGGCAGATAGCTGATGTTATAAGGAGTAACTTAGGCTACTTATATTTTGGAAAAAGGATTAGGGTTCCGCGCAACATAATTAAAACCCTAAATTACACGTGGGCGAAGTCGCGGGGAACAGCTAGGTTATACATAAGTAACATTGTCCACGTTCTCAGGTCTAGCTCTGGTGCAACGCGCATAGATTTCGCACGTCCAAACATTTCGGTGAGCACATCTGTGTGAGATTTGTAAACTTATCAACATCGACATTAGCAAATTCAGAGTTTAACATCGAGACGAACTGTTTAGATATAAATTCAAATTACATATTATCTACACACTTACTTTTACTACAAAAACCAGCTAAGTGTGATTCAGGTCTAGCTCTATTATAATATCTAACGTATTTTTAACTGACTTCAAAAAAAGGAGGAGGTACTCAATTAGACTGTTTTTTTTTTTGTGTGTTACCTCAGAACTTTTTTCTAGGTGAATAGATTTTAATGATTCTTTTTTTATTTGAAAGCTTGTGCTTCTCATGTGGTCCCATATAAATTTGATCAAGATCTGACCAGTAGTTTTTGAGTTATCCTTAATAATGCGTATTTAATTGACTTCGACTACATTGATAATGTTCTCATTTTATTTATCCGAAGTCCGTTATACAAAATTTTAATTTTAAATTATTATTTTATTACTTGTCTGTATTAGTTTTAAGCACCTTAAAAATGCGAAGTTTTCATTATATGTTGTTTAGTGCAGTATGTGACACATATTATTTTATAAAACCCGTAACAAAAACCGTCTAAACCCTAGGGTAAAAAAAACTGTTTCATATGTGGAATTCCCCTCTAATAGATACGAACGGACTAACGGACAGACAGATAGCAGAGTGACATTTTTTTTCATAACTAGCTAAAAGTACAACTTTGTAATGGCTCGCCAAATTCTTATAAATAACATTAAAAAAATAATTGTTCTGCAAAAATATGTTATTGACCTTGGCCAGACCATAGATCTGGCTAAGTTGGCCCAAAACAATGTCGGAACCTGAGAGATTACCCGATTTTTTTCATCAAGTTATGCTCCAATCATAATTCATAATCAGCGCCATCTAACGTGGTACTAGTACAAAGTATTTTTTGTTTTCTTACAGATGGCGTTAGTAATACAATAAAAATCTAATTAATGAAAATTGTTATATCTTCTATTATTTTTAAATGTGGATAAAATAATATTTTTATGATTGATAACACATCTAGACATGAATCTAAAATACTATAATGATTTCTTATATTTACGCGAACACTACACATTGAATAAAACTACTTTTACGGATTATATCGCGTTTAATAACTTATTTTATTAATTCCCGACGTTTCGGGTGCTTTACAGCACCCATGGTCACGGGGGACTGAGGTGATTGACGTCCCGATCTATAAGAACATTCTTCAAGCCGCCGAAGAAGATTAGTCAGTTCTTACCATCCGTCAAGTGCAATATTCCTCTACAAGATGCAGGAGTGTACAAGCTTGATTGTGAATGTGGTCTCTCATATATAGGGCAAACAAAACGATCAATAAAAACCCGCGTAAAAGAACACATAGCTGACGTGAAGCACCAACGTTCCGGGAAGTCTGCAGTTTGTGATCATATCCTAGACGGGCCCCGCCATTACTTTAGATTTGATAAACCACAAATTCTCGCGAAAGAACATCGATTCCTGCCAAGGATGATACGTGAGGCTTTTGAAATTAAAAAACATCGAATCCTAATTTCAATAGAGAGGGAGGTTGGGTACTACCACCTGCTTGGGATCCTGTAATTAATAAAATTAAAACTAAACCCAAGCATACCACTGCAAGACTTCAAGACACAGTAAGTTCATTCTGCGTAGATCGGACCAAAATTAATAATTAAAAAAGCTGAAGGTACTCTGGGTCAACTCTGACATCGCTACGTCAATCACCTCAGTCCCCCGTGACCATGGGTGCTGTAAAGCACCCGAAACGTCGGGAATTAATAAAAATAAGTTCAGTCAAAACGCAAACCTAAAAGCGTGATAGTTTCTTAGTAAAGTGTACCACAAAAATGCATAGATTGTGGGAGAGTGCAGAGTAGTGCTGATTAAATACCTCCCACTTCAGTATAACGTCTCTAATGAATTTTTAAAAAGCAACTGCACCCAAGTGTATACTTTTATTAGATTATCCATTACAGCATATAAAAACCACTGATTAACATAGATTGTTTCATAAGGAGGATTTCGTCATTGTTGCCACTCTTGGTAGGCGGGTTGGCAATCGACGTTTTATATTATTTTAAACCTTTATCGGAAAGATGCTGCCCATTTCATTTCCCTCTCTCGCCTCTTACGACACCCACAGAATTTTATAGGTTAGTGAAATCTCTTACGTCGCCCCTAAACTCAAGAAATAATCTCAAAGATGATTTTGCTGCGAAGTCTGAAATATTCCAAGAAGGAAACTTGAAAACAAGAGAGTAAAACCAGTGCATGTTGCCAGTAATGACATATTGATTTGAGACCAGCTGCTGCTGCTGAAAATCAAGGTCGCTCAGTGAACTATCGTAATGAAGATATCCGTAGTAGAATGTAATAAAGATATCTGCGACATGTCGTTACTCTGGTTCTACATGTCGTTCTATGGTACTTTACGGATCGGTAAGCTGAAGAGGCAATGGGCCGGCCATATAACTCGAAGACAGCCGTTGGAGAAGAAAGGTTCTCGAGTGGCAGCCTCGTACCAGCAAGCGAAGTGAAGCGCGGCCCCCCACTAGATTGAGTGTCAACGTGGAAGACGATGGATGCAGACCATTGTGTGACAAGGGACAGACGGGTTAAAAGCTATATGACGTATGATAAAATCTAAAATACTAAAACGCGAAATTTATATGTAAACCAAAATAGAAGCCAATCTATTATTAGAATGATTGTCACTAAATAAACGTAATAATTCTATTCAATTGTAGTGGCGGTGTAAGAATCTGCTTGCCAAGCGTTGCAACCATAGCAAATATCCCCCCTATGAGGCGATCTATGGGGGAGGCCTATGTGGCAGTAGCAGTGATCATCTGTCTGCGGTAGCCTACTCCATCCAATCGTAAACGATTTCTATAATTTAAAATTTAAAATTTTGTACTTCAATATAAATTATTAAGAATAACTCAAAAACTATTGATCAGACCTTTAATAAATTTATATGGGACCACATGAGAAGCACCAGCTTTCAAATAAAAAAAGAATCATCGAAATCGGTTCACCCAGAAAAAAATTATGAGGTAACAAATATTTGAAGCCGGTAGAAAATAGATTCGCACAGGCACACCTTGTCTGATAATAAACAGTCAAAGTATCGTCAATTAACAAAATTAGTCTAGGATCTATCTCCAATTGTGTTATGCCTAATACAGGGCAAACCGCAAACAAATTACTCGTCCCATAAACAGACGGCCAGGTCAACAATGGGCAGGGCCTGGCGTCACGCCTCAGTGCACACAGTACTATTGTAGGTCAACAAGGTTGTCAAGGTGGTGGGTGTAGCCACCCTAACGACCCCACGCCCCAAGGTTTCAATCACTTCTAACAGCGGCAATAATAACATAATAATATCAACGAAGCTAATGTGTCAATGAGTAATACTAAAAAGTAAAAAATGGGGATATTAAAAAAAATAAGCTTTATCGCCTACACAGTCGCGGATTATTAATTACCATGACAAAGTCTAGGATGAAAGAAAATAATTTCGATTGCACTGTTTACATTTTACCGAGTTCAAAAAACGAGAAAGTTCTATATTCGACGCGTGTGCTTTTTTTATGTATGTTTATCGATTTCTCTGAAACGACTGAACTGATATAAATAATTCTTTTTTTATTAAATAGGCTATACTTCAGGCGTAGCCCCATATTTATTTTATTTTTATTTCTTTAATTATTTTATTACACTGACCATAAAAGTTAAATGGACGGACTTAATGCCAGGTAGCATTCTATGTTTATCAACCAATGGTGTGGTGAAAAATTAGTGGCAGGTGCCTTAAATAACTAAATATAATAAAGTGAAATATATATACAATACATATTAATATTAGACTTGACATTTCATAAATAAGCCATTTAAATTTTGAGAAAAAATTGCATTTCTAAGGGTGGTAAATTTGGGACGAAAATTTTAATGTAACCGTTTAGACGACATTAGTTGTTACTTTCAATTTGTGATATTCCTTCGACCACTCAAAATAGTATAATTTAAAATTAAAAATTTTGTACAACCGATTTCAATATAAATTATTAAGAATAACTCAAAAACTATTGGTTAGACCTTGATCAATAGCTTTTGAGTTTTATATGGGACCACAAGAGAAGCACCAGCTTTCAAATTAAAAAAATCATCGCAATCGGTTCACCCAGAAAAAAGGTATGAGGTAACACACACTAAAAATTGTTCTTTTTCAAAAGACTTAGGGAGGTTTGGTTTATAGAAGCAAGTACCTGGGTGAACGAGCATTGTTCGTAGTTGAAAAAATCTTAGGGATGGATGACACCTATCTAGATAAACTTGGAAAGTAGAACATTATCTGAATACAAAATTTCAGTCGTTTCCGAGAAACTAATTACATAACATCTATACTTATATAATTCAATCATTAGTTCAGTATCTGTCTTTTCTGAAACTACACTTTGATGTATTCTAATACTAATATATATACATATATAATAATGTCATCTGGACCAAATTTGGGTTACGGCTACCAGTCTCAACAGAGACCAGTCATCTACGCAGGACAAGATTATAGTGCCCGAGCGTATGCGCAAGCACAGGTGCACTCTCTATTGCCTTCAAAATATGGCGACGACCAGACGCCATAAAATTGTGAAAAAGAAAAAATGAAAGCCGACGAACTAAGTCAAATGGGGTATATCATTGCATAGGTCTTTGAAAATCATTTTTAAGTTTCTCAAATCAATTTTCATTTTGAATGACCATTTAGGATCTATAACGATTTAAAGTTGGTTAGCAACAATTCTCACTTAAATTTGCAAAACTTATAATAAAGCTGTGGTAAAGTTCTTACACAATCGTATAATAGGTCTTATTAACGAGAAAAATAATTATTCACTTTTCAGCAAACTGTTTAACGCAGGCGGGTTTTTTAATCACTGTTTTAACAAACTTGCTTGTTTCGACAAACGCTTCCAATGATCGCAAAAGGGACATATGCCGATGTTACTAGTCATGGCATATGTCGTCTCTATTGTAGAGTTCGATTATAACGCTCAATTTGCGCAGGAACATGAGAGCACATTTAAATAACTGTCACAATGTCTATTTCCCGGCAAAGCTCCTAAAACTTGGTAAAGGAAATTTTCCATCCCGATAAATAAGTCCCGGCGACAAACTTTCAGGTGGGCATTGACTTGAGAAAAGAGTGCGTTTTTCATAGGCATTGGTCTGTCGCGAGTGGGATCTTCTGTAAATCAACATATTTTGCTTCCAGAAAGCAACACCACTACAAATATAGATACAGAGAACCTTTGAGATAATTTAAAATTTTATAATTTCATATTAGGTATGCATCATAACTTTTTTTATTATTATTAATAGGCTTACGTTTGACCAGACCATCTCATCTGAATATCTCATCTAATGGTAAGTGACGATGTGGTCGACGATGGAGCAAGCTTGGCTAAGTAACATATTCACTCTTGACTAAAAGACCCCCAAATTATGGCTATCAGGAAACACAGACTCCGGCAGGAAATTCCATTCCTTAGTTGTACGCACAATGAAAACGTTTGACTCAAAACTTTGGATCCGCTCAGGGATAGAGTAGTTTTTTCTTGGCAAAAGAAATTTTAGAATCGCCATTTATTCACGCGAACGAAGTCGCGGACGGGTCAGCTGGTAATATATACAAGGATAACAAGCAAATGACATTATAAAAATAGTAAGATCAAATATTTTCTGTTAGAATCTTCACTTCATTTTTCTTTTCAGTTCTTTTATTCTTGATGTCTCCGGCCTCGAATTCCATTTACTTGGTCTATCTATTTCCAGGTCTTTTAATTTTTCAAACATCGCGTTCTGTTTACAGCGACCACACTATTATCGAAGCTATATAACAGTTTTTAATCACATCGATGGCGTAATAAACACCCATTCAGTGGCCGCTTTCGCATGTCTGTTGGATTGATTATAATTCTAAAATAACAACAGAGATTTGCACGAGATATTATCGACGAACGATCATCATGTTCTATCTTAAGGCGACGTTATAGTACTTTTTAACTTTTTTAAATACCAGAACACAGCAGTGCACGCTAGGGTTGCCAGACTGAGAAACTCAAATATCTGGACAATATTCTAAAACAACTAGACAATAGGATATTTGGCTGGACACAAATGAAAACAGTATTAATCAACAGAAACACATAAGTAAAGAAATCGTACCGTACACAGGCAAAGCTTCATACAACCGCGCTGTGATAGGTACACTACTACAAGCTTGAGGCGCATACAGAGAGAAACTGCTATAAACCGGCTCGGCCAGTGCTCAAACTCAGGGTTGTGTAAAAAAAAATAAGTGTCAATTTTGTTTTTTAAAGAATAATTCGTATCAAATGAAATATAAAAAAGTGTACATATTTGATTTTTACGTAGATTTAAATCTTATCGAGGTTGCCGCAAGAGATACCGCTGATTTTGTAAATAAAATTAATAATTTGTTTGATTTCTTAAACTCAAGTACACTGCGATCTCCTAATAAATATAAAAGAGCTTTTCGATGCGATAGTTATCAAATTGAGCTTTTAGAATAAATGCTAACATTTTTAAGGAACTTAAAATCAATAAAAAGTGATAGGCAGAAAGACGTTACAAATAGCATGAATTTCATTCACGGATTTCAAGTGTCTATAAAATCTTTAATAAAACTTCATGAACAATTAAAATCAGAAAAAATTAAATTCATTTATATTAACGAGACGTCTCAATCAAGATTGTCTCGAAAATTTCTTTGGAAAAGTCAGACAGGCGGGTGGTAACTGCCAGGAACCAACATGTCGTCTAGTTAGTATTGCCTTCAATAAGATATCTAATAACCAATGTCTTAGGGAAACCTCAAAATACTAATTGTGAATACGATTTCGATATGTTACTTATGAAACGAGACGATTGTCGTATTTTAAGACACCGTCACCGCAACCTGACAATGTTACTGCCCCTGTGTTAATAGTAGGAACAAATGATTAACTATTTGATTTACCAGAAAAAAAAAGGGTTAGTCTATGTGTCGGGATATTTGTATAGAAAATGTTGTCTCGAACACCACAAATGTGAGAAAATAAAACTGTACGTTAATAATTCTGAACAACCTATAAATATGGGATAATATTATTTTTTCAGCCATTACAAGGATTTTAATAAAGATAGTGTTCAATCGGGTTTTTAATAATACTTCTTGACAATTTTATCACGTTTGTTGAATTGCTTGAAAAAATATCATGAATATTTTGACGTCGAAAGAAACATTGTAAATATTGGTAGTGAAATATTAAAACGTGTGCAAGATTTTGTATTTGTTATGAAATGCGAGTGTTTTCCAATAGATTATTTAAAAAAACTTTACATTAAATTTAGAATTTACCATTTAATTAAAAGCCACAACTAATTGTTGAAGAACAATAATTATAAAAGTAGAACATTTAGAATACGTAGTTTATAAAAAAAATTTATTATATCTTAAGTATCTATTAAAATGCTGATAAACGTTATGTTTATTTAGTTTTATTCTCCTGTGCCAACCCTACCAAAATAGGTAAAAATTTTAACAGCTCCTTAGAAGCTTTGCCTCTGTACAGTTTTTTTACTCATGTGACAGAAATACGCTGACGTAGAACAAAAGAAAGACTTAGATATATTAAAGCCTAGGTCATCGCCTCACGCGGGTGGCGACTGGCACTGGTCGGCAATAACGTCACAAGGAATATACATACTACTCTCCAACGGGAGAGGAGCAGACACAGAATATACTACTCCGAAACCAGAAAGGTGCCAGATATACGTTAATTTTAGCGGGACATTTTGCCAAAAACCGGGTCGCCGGACAACATATAAATAAGCTGGACAATCCAGCCAGCCCCGCCCATCTGGCAACCCTAGTGCACGCACTGCATATCTACGACGGCTCCGTGGCGCAGTGGCTTAGCAATGAGTTGCTGCGCTAAGGGCCGCGGGTTCGATTCTGCACGGAACAAGTATTTGTATGGCCTACAAATAATTGTTCCGGGTCTGATGTTTGTCCTTGTGAAATTTATGTATGTAAACTGCCCCACGATACAGGAGAAAATCCTAGTGTGGAGGTAACGTTTTAAAAAAATAAAAAAATAAAAAGATCTACGCTATTAAATTCTACACATATTATTAATGGCAGTTTTCATAAATATAATAAGAGGTTTAAAGACGATAAAGATGAAATTAAATGTTTTTTGTAAGTGATGGCTAGGTTCCGTAGTGGCAACGTTGGTTTGCAGTTCCACGCTCCCACGGGCCGTTTATACGAATCTATTAAGGAAAAGTGTTTGTATGGCCGACAAATATTTATTGCGCTTCTGGATGTTTGTCCATATGCAAGTTATGTATGTAAAACGCCACCATGACACAGGAAAAATTCCTAGTGTACAGGTAAAGTCTTTTAAAAAAGAGAAGTAGAAGGTAATATTACGCAGTGTAGTGAAGGAGCCTTATTGTGCCTACCTCTTAAGTTTTACTCCTTGTAATTTTTTATATCGTTTTTGTGGTGTACAATAAAGTATAAAATAAATAAATAAATAGCTTAGTTGAACCTGTTTCCACCAGTGCTAAGCTATATGGACCAATTAATATGATTGGTGGATATCAAACGCATCCATAGCAACGTAGCATAGCACATCTCCAGTGGAAAAGCACCCTTACTATCTTAAACTACATCACCACTTAGATACATTTAGCAGTGGGATTGTGTAACCCTGGTGCGAATCGTTTGACGGTAGAAATCGTTTCGCAACTGCGTTATGTTTTTCACTATAATGATATTTTGTAATCTAAATAGGATATCCGGGCGGTATTTTGTCTATTAAATCAGTTCACGGTACAATATGTATCTTACCACTGCCTTGTTCTATGTTTTTTTTTTTCATAAATTAATTATTTTATAAACCAGGAATCTTCTTAAATTACATAAATTGCCCACTTATCACACATCCAGCAAACCATCTGAACGAAAATAAAAAAATTAAGAAAAACATATGGACACAAAGATAACCACAAACCTTATAACAATTTAAAATTTAAAATTTTGTACAACCAACTTCAATATAAATTATTAAGGATAACTCAAAAACTATCGGTCAGACCTTGATCAACCACATGAGAAGCACCAGCTATCAAATAAAAAAAGAATCATCGAAATCGGTTCACCCAGAAAAAAGTTATGAGGTAACACACATAAAAAAACATACAGTCGAATTGAGTACCTCCTCCTTTTTGAAGTCGGTAGAAAAGAATAGAGCCTTTATACGTCACACTGCTGGACACAGGCCTCCTTCCGTTTCTAAGAGGGATTAAGCAAGGAAGTATTCGCCGCGCTATCCCAATAGCATTGGCGGGCACATGTCTTCGAAATATTTTTTTTATTTTTAATACGTACAGAAATGCAGTTTTTTTTTTATAGAATAAGGGTGACAAACGAGCACACAGTCCACCTGATGGTAAGTGGTTACTGTGGCCCATAGACATCTACATCTATCTTCGTTTGCGAATTTAAATGCAGCTGCGTTGTCAGCCGTGAGGACTAAGATAGAATGCCTCTTTTCCAGTAAAAAGGGTCTCCGGTTCTCTACACTCACCATACGAAACACAGCAGCATTAAGCTGCTATTTTACGCTGGTATTCTGTGAGAGCGTGGTCGTGGTCGAGCCGACCCATTCGTGCTACAACTATACTATTAATATAGCTGCAGCATGGCTCTACCACGTAAAATTTCCACGTAAGGTTTCCTCACGATGTTTTCCTTCACCGACGGGGACGTGGTAAATGTTATAATATTAGTAGTATATCCTTTCTTATATTGTTATTATTTTTTTCTTAATAACAAGGGTGACAAGCGAGCACACAGACCACCCGATGATAAGTGAATGCTGTAGTCCATAGTCATCTACATTTATCCTCAATTAAGAATCAAAATACAGATGTGTTGTCACCCCTGAGGATTAAGATGAAATGCCTCGTTGCCAGTAAAAAGGGTCAAATTATAATCGGTCCAGTTTTTCGGGTAAGTTTTGTCTCATTAGGTTGTCTAGTTCGGTCGGCGGGCACAATGCGACAGCAATAGATTTGTTAAAAACCTATTCTTCGATGTCTTGGCGCCAGTACTTCGACTTATAATAGATACTGATACATTTACCCAATACAACGAAACCAAACGACCAAGGTCATAACGACGCCAACCACGATTCCCATCAGTTACATAATCACACTGCAGGTGGGACGCCCTGGCTTATAATCCAGCCATCCATCCTTAACAGCCAGTAGCCAGTAACAGCAGTAACTACTGAATACGCCTACCTTATAGATAGACCCATAGAGGGGATTTTGCCATAGTTGCTATATTTACCAGGATGGTTGACAACCGCATTTTTTTACAATTTTGAGTTATTATCAGAAAGAAACTGCTGCCAATCTCCTTTTTTTTCTTTATTGCTCATAGAACCAACAGCACGTTATAAATATACACAGAAGGTCTCAGATAATCCTTAATGCCAATTACAGGTTCTTACTTTATAAACATAATATATATACTATCGCTTCTTAACTGACAAATTAATGATATTAATTATATAAATTATATAGTGCTTAGGTTTTTAAAAGTTATCTTAAAAAATAAGTTTAAACATAAAACAGGCAATAAGCAAAGAGAAAAAAAAAGAGAATATTATACAACAATACTGTCTGACTATACAATTAATAATTAACAGAAATGAAATTTATATTACATATCAATTATACGCATGTGTGTGTGTGTGTTTGGTTATCTCCTGCTTAGTGATAAAATAATTTCTTTCTTAAAGATTGATTTGCTTTGATGGAATATGTCAGTCGAAGAAAAAACAAATTTCCTCATTTATCCTCTTTCAGTTTCTTTCTGTCGTCTCTTAAGACACCCACGGGACGATATAGTATAGCGGATGTCCTTACGCCGCCTCTAAAATAGGTAAAACTAAAACCCTCGCAAACACATTTACCTTAAATTATTAAACACGGATATTCCGCCACCTCGAGAACGTTCTATTTTAAAGCGAACAAAGTTTACGGCTCAACGTCAATTTACTAAGTCGTAAATCAAAATGTGCAAACAACTAAACGACTACTAGCCGACACCGAGCGTGGCAGTAAACGTCGGTTCGAGTTCGGAAATCGTATTTTAAAGCCGCAATTGTTCAGGCCTAATGAGAGGTGTATACAGTGTAAAAAGTAAATGTAAAGTTACAGCCTATATACGTCTCATTGCTGGGCACAGGCCGCCCCTCATTTTTGAGAGGGTTTTAGGGCAAGGAAGTGTCCGACGCGCTGCCCCAACGCGTGTTGGCGAACTTCATATGTCTTCGAATTTTTATTCTTATTTCTCTTAATGCAGGTTTACTCACGATGTTTTCCTTCACCGCCGAGCACGTGGTAAATCAGCACTTAAAATTGCAATTAACAATTTCATTGGTGCCGGCGGGGTTCGAACCCGGGTTGCTCGCATACTATGTAATTTACAGCGAGCGCTAACCATCTGAGCTACCACGGCTGTATACAGTGTATCCTAACCCATAGATATAAGTATATTTACTAGCTGATACCCGCTCGCTTCGCTAGGCGCACGATAATATTTTATTGCGGAACCTAGATATAAAATAACAAAAAAAAAATATTGATGGGACTATCGTAAAATCCGTTCCTAGTGAGCGTCTACATTGGGAAATGAGTAACTATAGGTACTAAATTTCAAGTCCATCGGGTGTATAGTTTTAGCGATCTCGTGATGAGTTAGTCAATCAGTGGTACTTCGCTTATACATATATATGGCTATTATATATTGGATGGCGCAAATATGCGTGCGTTACAACATAAAGTACCAGAAAAAATAAAGAACAGATCGTTAGCAATTCGTCGCAAATATATGGTACGCTTTTCCGATGACGTTAATTTCAAAAATCCTATATATCAACAACGGTTGCCACGTTACCACAGACACGACGCTTCGCTAGAGTAAAACCTTCTCTGGATCTGGCCAGTATTTTATAGACGCGCCTACACGGCCAATCCTGACATACGACCGTCCTCGGACGTGTATCTTTTTGAATTACTGTAACAAACACTATTAATCACAACTACTTCCGCTCGTCTATCCTGACATGAATAGGTTTACTGTCCCTATATTTTGACATTCACACACACATACGCAAGGCGATTACGTTTGACCACATGCAAACTAACACTAGCTAAGGCGTCCTTTTGACCAGCCATCATCTCATATGACAACGTGGACCGGACAACTGGCTCTTTCCACGACGCACACACAGGCATACAGCTCTTTATACAGCTTGCACGGCACTATTAGCATCGATAGAAGATATACACTTTAACAACACATACCCTCTTATAAATATACTAACATCCTCAATCATACAATAATCGAAAGCGTGCGTCCCTTCGTACACGCATGGACCGGACGGCACCTTTCTCTCAAGCCACCTCAAGACAGCTGTAAACTAGTATGTCCCTACGACCAACCGCTCGGGTCTGGCCCGGACGATACTGCTGTACTCTGTTCAACCAACCTGACTGGACCGGACGGGTGCGTCCCTTCGACCAGTGTAACTCCACAATTCATAAGCCTGGACCGGACGAATGTGTCCTTTCAACCAGCCGCGCGCGGCATGGCCCGGTACGACATTGTCCCTTCGACCAGCTTCACCCAAATCCAACCCTCAACATCAAACATTCATTAGCCTGGACCGGACGAATGTGTCCTTTCAACCAGCCGCGTGCGGCATGGTCCGGTACGACATTGTCCTTTCGACCAGCTTCATACAAAGCCAACCCTCAACATCAAACATTCATTAGCCTGGACCGGACGAATGTGTCCTTTCAACCAGCCGCGTGCGGCATGCTCCGGTACGACATTGTCCTTTCGACCAGCTTCATACAAAGCCAACCCTCAACATCAAACATTCATTAGCCTGGACCGGACGAATGTGCCCTTTCAACCAGCCGCGTGCGGCATGGTCCGGTACGACATTGTCCTTTCGACCAGCTTCATACAAATCCAACCCTCAACATCAAACATTCATTAGCCTGGACCGTACGAATGTGTCGTTTCAACCAGCCGCGTGCGGCATGGTCCGGTACGACATTGTCCTTTCGACCAGCTTCATACAAAGCCAACCCTCAACATCAAACATTCATTAGCCTGGACCGGACGAATGTGTCCTTTCAACCAGCCGCGTGCGGCATCGTCCGGTACGACAGCTTTCGACCAGCTTCATACAAAGCCAACCCTCAACATCAAACACCAATTCTGTCGACCACACAATATTCATAGACAAACTGCTACACTCATCAACACATTAGGACATAAAAAGGCCACTCATTCTCTCAATTCATAGCATTCTAAAGTTAAACATTGCCCCGGTACATCGCTAAACATTTCGAACTTTAAAATGTACCCCATGTAAATTATATTTCGCAATGAACATAAAACTGAGATAACTAATCCAGTAATAACTTCATCAGGCACGATTGTTTTAGGAATTTACTCGATGAAGGATCATAAGTGAAGACCAGTTTCAGACGCAGTTTCTTTAACTTGGGTTTCTTTCCTAAGGGATATGCGATTTTAGTAAACTTAAGCTCGGTAAGACAATTAGCTGCATGATCTTTTAAAGCAATTGTAAATGCTATTAACAAATCAAATCATTTTCTATCTAAGCGTTTATTTTGTGCAATAATTTTTAATACATTATACCATCCCTCTATATCCGAGGTTGGATGGTCTGGATTAAAATGCAAAAGTTGCGTAGGATTTTTTACTCTCCATTGACATACGAGTATGCGGCATTACCAATACTCGTGATAAAACGCCTCCTTTACGTCTACATATGTACCTACGCACACATGCTCGTCGGTTAAGGGTACTCAACAAAACATACTTTGTATAATAATAATTATGGAGTAATAACACTTTTAGTCACTCTTCCCGCCAAGTTTTTCCGAAAAAGTCATGATGTATAGTGTGTCAAGACACAGAGAAATCATTTAAGTTATCTATTTGATTAACACAGTGATCACAATGACGCAATGACTAGCAACAAACTGTTACTAAATCTTCATCACTTCTTGTGATACAATCTACTGTAGAGACAACGACTATCAGGTCGTTCCAAGTCGACCAACAGTAGTCTCTACGAGACAAAGGCCTTCCACCACACCATCAGATGTTCATCGCTCCTAAATGACCCACAAGTAAATCGTAGTTACAACTACGCACCAATTCGTGCAATGCGACTAAATAGTAATAACAAGTGACTAAGAGTATGAACGCTTGAAAATACCTCCGGCAACTTCTTCAATACTTAATTCTACTTCAACTAGATCAATTCAAAGGAAACTTTACATCACAAAATAAAATGTCCAAGAGCCATAACCTTTTTACTCGTTCGTTACACAACAAATGTATACTACCTACACTTCATTTTATTTTTACGAGCACTCATCTCTATGTTCAGTCATCCCCGTTACATCTCAATAACGACTAAACTAGACCTCTACCAAAACCACATGCGCACCGCACCCGCTCTTTTAGCTACGGCTACGGTATGGCTGTTGACATAGTCATAACACAAAATAAAATGAAGTAAGCAACTCTACAATTTAACAGGGTCATTAAACACCCAAATAGACTCAGGTTAGTCAAATGAAATAAGCTTGGCTTTAAGGCATTTCTCTCAACCAATTAAAAAGTTAACCACTTGTTACTACAACATATTTTTTTCATAGCAATATTTAAGACAAATTTACTTCCCTCGCGCATCAAATATCGGTCCGCAGCAGCGGACCACTTCTGATGTAGGCGAAAGAGGATCATCCCAGATGCACTCATGATGGATGGCGCAAATATGCGTGCATTACAACATAAGTACCAGAAAATATAATTAACAGATCGTTAGCAATTCGTCGCAAATATATGGTACGCTTTTCCGATAAAGTTAATTTCAAAAATCCTATATATCAACAACGGTTGCCAATTTACCACAGACACGACGCTTCGCTAGAGTAAAACCTTCTCTGAATCTGACCAGTATTTTATAGACGCGCCTACATATATATATATATATATATATATATATATATATATATATATATATATATATATATATATGTAGGCACGTCTATATGGAATCTATATATATATATAGATTCCATACCAGCGACCTGCACCGGTTTCGCACGGGTGATTTCTGGATCTCGACAACAGCGCAACCCTAACGTAACCCAACTATAAATAAAAATTTCAATAAAAATCGGTCAAACCGTTTAGGAGGAGCGGAATTACGAAAACACGCACACCGGAATTTTATATATAAGTACTAGCTGGCCAGGCAGACGTTGTTCTGCCTTTTCCATCGACCCTTTATCCTATAAAAAAATCTTTAAATTCGCAATAAAAATATAGAGGGTCACTTATCGGGATAAAAACTATCCTATCCCTCAACTTGGAGCATAAGTGAACGGCAAAGATCTCCGAGTGTCAGTATTAATTAGTCCTGGGTTTGAATCACAACTGTAAAAAATTTATAAAGAGCCTATTTCCTCGTAGGAAGAATTTGCCTTAAATGTCATGAATGCCAGGATCGGTGCTCGTTATTGAGTATACTACTTAAATTTTAAATTGCAGTTTTACGACGTACTTGACAGCATCTGTAGGAAACCTGTCTCCAGCAGATTCAGGCCAGGGCTGAATTTAAGGACGTTAAGGTTTTCTGGCAAAGAAAGAAGTGTAGGTACCGAATATCTTTTTGAAATCATTAAATATAAACCAATATAATATGAGTCATTTTTGGTATAGGGAGAATATGAATCGTTTTGGTCCATATATATTGAATTTGTGAATGAATACCTTAACTACAGCATCACCTATCGGATCAAATGCAAGCTTAACACGAAGTAATTACTAGTTAGATTTACTTTTACTGTTCGAATAATTAGAAAATTGCCAAATTGAAGTTCAAATACATACTACCATACTACTTATTTACCTGAAATAAACCTAGAAGTAAAATACCTAAAATTAAAAATAAAACAAGTGAAAACTAAAACAAATCTAACATCAACTCAAAACCAAAACGTCAAACAACAAAACCGAACATTACAAACGAAAATAACAGTGTAAAATGTAATATTACATACAATGTCGACATCAATTTTGTTATTACACATAATCCACAAATTTAGGATTAATAATAAGCGCAGTCTAATGAACCACCACCATGTTTACGATGTGAAATGTATGTAACATTTTTAATTGTAATATTTGTATTTACAACTATTACAAAATCATCTTTCGGTCAGTGATAAGGTTTTTAGTTTAATACAAAACATAAATTACATTTTATATGTTCTTACAATCTTAAATAAACTCAAGGGACTGACTAACAGTAGTTACAATAATTTACAATAGAAACAGTGGGATAAAATTAGTTATTCGACTACTGTGTCGAATCTCGTGGTAATATAATCTTTAGATTTATTTGGTGAGGCAAATAAACTAGCCTTTACTTTTTCTTTCTAAAACTGTAGTTACAAACTAACTTACAGTCCACCTGATGGTGAGTGGATACTGCAGTCCAAGGACCACTGCAACCAACTTCAGACAAGGAAGACTACAAATGCATTGTCACATCTGAGAACCAAGATGGAATGCCTCACAGCCTGTAACTATGTCACTTTCTATACCCTACAAACCGGAAGAGAGCACTGCAAGCAGCGCTATCTGGCGGCAGAGATATGCTAGCGTGTGGTACCTACCCGGACGGACTCGAAAAGGAGTCCCACCACTCAGTAAAAAGCCAAGTGCTCATCCGAACCCAAGAATATTTTTATTCACATTTTTTTCATCAAACGCAGTATATCTATAAGCATTGTAGACTACGTGCTATATATGAGTATCGATAATAAGGTTGAAGAAAATCAAGAGCGTTGTGTTGTGCACATAAACAAACTGACCAAAGTCATCCAAGCAAATGACCTCCACAGTCTATGTAAGGATGCAGGTAGGCAGTTTGACCGCTTCTACTTGTTTAACTGTCTACATCAAGTCGATTGAAACACGCTTAAATTGTGTCATTGAATATGGGTAGGTGTACTTCATTCAAATTAACCATGGTTACATGCACTTGTCTCAGATTTAATAGCCAACTTTAAGCAGCAGCATTAAGGACCAGCTGAAATTGTTAATTACAACTTTAAGTGATATTATATTACGTTTTTACGAAAACGCACCTGCGTTTCGAATCTAAATCGAGAATAGATGCAGGTATCCATGGGCCACAGTACCTTCTTCCCAACCATTAGACTATGTACGTTTATCATCCTTAGTGACGGTTAGCCTAATGGTTAAGAGTGCGAATTGCAAACTCAGAGAGTCGTGGGTTCGAATCCGACATTCGACTACTGTTTTTTTTTATATAGGATAGGGTCCTACTCCTAACACAAGCATTTTAAGCTTACTTGGAGCGCTAAATGGGAGTATTAGTGATGTCAATAACGTTACTAGATTTTTTAAATAAAAAATAAAGTAAGTACTTACATAAAAACATATTGGAAACATTGTGCGACCTGCATGTTTAAGAAATATCTAGGACATGTGATATTCGCCAGCATGCAGCGTAGGTGATCCTACTTTTCTCACAGGCAGGCATGCCTAGAAGTTGAGACGATTAAGGAGCAAAAGAACTTAAAGGATTTCCAGAGCAAATATGCGGAACATTAGGTACTTACTGCAATCGCTAATCCATCACTAAGCGTGGCGGGCAACCCAACCCAATTGTGGAATTTTGTAGAAAGCAATAAACTGGTTACTGTCCGATTATGGTGACGAAATGCATGTAATAAGATGATCGATTCTAATAGTCTATTAATAAATTGATCGCAAATTTTCGCCAGTGTTTACACAATGGAAACAAAAAGTCTGGATACAAAATTATTTACGACTAATATAATATTTATTGCTGACGACCTCTTAAACTGATTCCAGTTAGCTTGAAATAGTAATAAAGAATTGTAAATTTTTGCTTGTGGTTTTTACATTTCTATTTAAATATAAAAGTTAATATTCTAGATACTTTATATATACTTATATATACTTTAGTTTTTGTTGCAGTCGTTTCTTATTTTTAATAAGGTAGAAATACAAGCACAGCTAAGTGCAGAAAGTCAGTGAGGTACGTGCAGTGACGCTCAGCGTGCATGACAAACACACCCACTTGTGTTAGGATCTCAGCCTATGAACCACTAATAATGTGCACCTCTAAATCTAGTACTTAATTACTTAAACATTATCACTGACTGGAAAGAAAGAATAAAAAATGAAAATAAAAATAAAATGAACAAACTTCTAGCGACACTGCATCTACTTTTCCACTCACGATGAGATCATCCTCCCGTATCCTCTCGGAGTTTTTGCTGGCGGCTCTGAACGTAGCCGCCACATACTTCTGCTCTTCCTTTGTGAGGAGCGTGCATTTCGCCGCCAATTTCTTACTTGTGTTGCCCATTCTGAAATAAAATTTTCTTGTACATACATGCAAACGTAACTTTTAGCAGACAAGATTTAGAAATAGTAATGTAAATAATAATATCTTCTAGACCGAATTTCGGTCACGACGGTAAGTCTCAATGGAGCAAGCAGCTGCAAGCAGGTTTATAGTGCACGACTGTGTGCGCAAGCTCAGATGCACTCTATATTCTTTCACTCTAACAGTCCGATGGAAAGGCAAGACGACACAATCAGAGAATGGGCGCAGGACCGACGGTTTTACATGTTTTCCCAGGCATGGAGGTGAAACAACCCGAAGTCGGGAAGTTGGAGAACTTCCTAACTCTGGGTTGCTACTGAGAATTTCTTTACAGAAAACCCCAATAACGGATTTTAGCCCGCATCGAGTTTCTAACCCGTTCCGTGACCACATGATCAGCAGTCGTATATATGAATACTAGACCAACGAGGCGGTCATCTGATTTGTAGGCAGTGCGCGAAATAACCAACTGAACAAACATTTTTAAAACCTGCGAAAAGAAAATTAGCAGGGAATGGCAGGATACAGGCATTCATCAGTTGTCTCAACTTCTTGCCTAATAATAATAAGTGGTGATAAACCTCTTCTTAGGAATTCTTCTAGGTAGGTACTAGGTACCATCGGTTATTGCCGCCTACACAGTTGTAAATGCCACTTTGTGTTACGATGTGAAAGGCATAATTTTTTTTGGCTTTTTGATTAGATAATAGTACTCCTTTTCTGTATAAGAATTCATCTCAGTAGCTCCCATCAATTTCTGACGCCAAGCAGCAGTGCGTGCATTGTAGTATACCGTAGTCCTCAGTGGTGACAACGCATCGGTAGCTTTCTTTGTTTAAAGTTGGTTGCAGGTGTCCATGGGCTGTAGTAGCTACTTACCATCAAGTGGATCGTTAGGCCCAATTTACATTGCGGCGGAATGGAATAGAAGCGAATTTATGTAACGAAATTGTACATAGTAAAATGAATTTTATGTTAATTGCGTAACGTGCAAATTAGATATGATAAAATAAGTAGCGCGTCTTCCGTGGAATTCTCGCGCGACTTCTTTTTTGGCTCATATCTAGTTTGCACGTTATACAATTAACATAAAATTCATTTTACTATGTTTTTTTTATAGGAGGGGCAAACGAGCATGCGGCTCACCTGATGGTAAGTGACTACCGCCGCCCATGAACAACTGCAACACCAGGGGAACCAGGGGAATTGCAGATGCGTTGCCGGCCTTTTAAAAAGGAGTAGACTCTTTTCTTGAAGGTCCTAAGTCTAATCGGTTCGGAAAAATCACTGGTGGTAATCGATGCCACAAGGAAGTTGTGCGAGGGAGAAAACATCTTCTAAATCGGACAGTGGTGGACCGCCAATCATCCAGATGGTGTGGATGGTATCGGGAGTTCTGCCGCGATGTGCGTTCGTGAAATTTGGCGGCTGGGATTAATCCGAACAATTCCTCAGAGCACTCCCCGCGGTAAATGCGAAAGAAAATGCAAAGGGATGCAACATCTCTTCGCAGCGCCAGTGATACGAGCCGATCGGAAAGGACTCGGTCGTCGACGATTCGAGCCGCTATGCGTTGGATGCGGTCAAGTGGAAGGAGCTGGCACTGGAGAGCCCCAGCCCAGAGATGGGAACAGTATTCCATGTGAAGCCGAACCTGTGCCTTGTAAAGTTGCAGGCGTTGTGCCGGCATGAAATACTGTCCCGCTCTGCTGAGCACGCCAAGCTTTTTAAAGGCCAATTTGGCCTTCTCTTCCAAGTGTCCACGAAACTGCACGTCACTCGATATGTCAACGCCGAGGATTCCGATACTGGCTGAGGCAACAAGGGGAGTGCCTTGAAACTGAGGAGATAAGACAAAGGGGTTCTTTTTAGCGGTAAACGCGCAAACTTGTGTCTTCTGAGGATTAAACTGGACTAGATTTAGTCGCCCCCAATCCGAGACTTTGTTCAGCAAAGACTCGACTTCAGGCACCAGTTTTTTCCGGTACTCGGCGACGTTTTCCCGAGAAATATTGTCACGGCCGGTGTATAGAGCATCACCAGTGCTGTCATCCTCATAGCAATGAATGTTACCGGTTTGCAACATATCATTGATATGCAGAAGAAACAGCGTTGGTGATAGCACGCAGCCCAGGAACACCAGCGTTAATAGAAAGCTTGTAGTCGAGCATGCACCGTCTTCAACGACCTTGATGCTCCGATCTGCAAGAAAGCTGGTAATCCAATTGCCAATTTCGGAAGCCCATAGGAAGGGAGCTTCGAAAGAAGCGCTTTGTGCCAAACCCGATTGAAGGCCTTCGCAATGTCCAAACTAACGGCCAATGCCTTCCCCTAGGACTCTACTGCCTCCGCCCATCTATGAGTCAGGTAGACCAGAAGATCACCGGCTGATCGACCCCGACGAAAACCGTATTGGCGGTCACTAATCAGCTGGTGATCCTCAAGGTACCGCATGAGCTGGCAGTTACTATGTACAATTTCGTTACAAAAATTCACTTCCATTCCATTCCGCCGCAATGTACCTAAATTGAGCATTAGTTCGCTTGTCACTTCATTTTATAGAAAAATGGAAAGCCAGTAAAATCAAAGCATTATATTTTAACCTTCAAAGATGAAAATATACCTGTAGTTTGTTTTTGTCTTTGTTTAAAATTGGTTGCAGGTATAAGTAACGGCACGAAAGTCTAGCAGTGACTTTGATTCGACGGTCATTTTGATTGGCTCGTGCGTATTGTTCGCAAGCGTTGATTGGCTCTCCAGTCGCATTCGAGCTATTCAATTCGTGCGCGTCCCCTAAACGTTTTGTTCAGCGCTAGACTTACGTGCTGCGACTTGTATTAGTATTATGGCTTGTAAAACGTCTATCATCGTCGTATAATTGAATAGATGACTGGTGAACTTGTTTGTCACTTTCAGGTTTTTTTGTTATAGAATTAGGGTGCCAAACGACCACATAGACCACCCGATGATAAGTTAATACTGTGGCCCATAAACGCCTACTACTGGCCTCGATTAAGAAACAAAATGTAGATTCGTTGTCACCCCTGAGGACTAAGATGGAATGCTTCGTTGCCAGTAAAAAGGCTATCCGGTTCTCTACACTCACCATACGAAACACAGCAGAATTAAGCTGGTATTTTACTCCGGTATTTTGTGAGAGCGAAATCTGGTGTTTGATGAGCCGAACCATTCGCAACCATGGCTGCAGCGTGGCTCTACCATGTCAAAAATATACATTATAATAGACAAAAAATTAAAAAGGAACAAACGAAACAAAAAAATTGTTATAAAAAGAACTTTAGTTCTTACTCCCACTTGATACTACGTCCTGTCGCCGGTCTGACAAATATTTCTCCAGGATTGTTAATGGTAATGATGTTGCCATCTATCAAGTGTGACCCACCTGCCAAGTGTGGCAACCATGGCAAATATCCTTCATATGAGGAAATCTATAAGAGAGGCCTATGTCCAGCTGTAGACTTAGATAAGCTGTAATATTGAGATAATTAGATTATTCAGGTGTAGCATATGAGCCTTATCATCTGAAATGAAAGCAGCTATATGTTAGATCATACATTTTTTGTCTATTATAAAGTATATTTTTGACATGGTAGAGCCACGCTGCAGCCATGGTTGCGAATGGTTCGGCTCATCAAACACCAGATTTCGCTCTCACAAAATACCGGAGTACTATACCAGCTTAATGCTGCTGTGTTTCGTATGGTGAGTGTAGAGAACCGGATAGCCTTTGGCAACTGGCAACGAAGCATTCCATCTTAGTCCTCAGGGGTGACAACGAATCTACATTTTGTTTCTTAATCGAGGCCAGTAGTAGGCGTTTATGGGCCACAGTATTAACTTATCATCGGGTTGTCTTTGTGGTCGTTTGGCACCCTTATTCTATAACAAAAAAACCTGAAAGTGACAAACAAGTTCACCAGTCATCTATTCAATTATACGACGATGGTAGACGTTTTACAATCCATAATACTAATACAAGTCGCGGCACGTAAGTCTAGCGCTGAACAAAACGTTTAGGGACGCGCACGATTGAATTGCTCGAATGCGACTGGTGAGCCAATCAGCGCGTGCGAACAATACGCACGAGCCAATCAAAATGACCGTCGAATCAAAGTCACCGCTAGACTTTCGTAAATATTTTCTACAATAGTGATACCATGTGCAGCAATGAAGGTAATATTTTTGCCTATGTGAAGGTGTGTAGTGGCGGTGTAGGAATATCTGCTACCCCATATAATGTGTCAAGAGGCGACAAAGGAACTGATGAGCAGCAGCATCTTCCTGGTAACAGCTGAATAAAAATAACAAACTGCGGTTGCCAGCCCGCTTACGTGGTAGCTTTTTATAGAATAAGGGTGACAGACGAGCACAGTCCACCTAATGGTAAGTGGATACTGTGGCCCATAGACATCTACATTTATCCTCAGTTAAGAATCAAAATGCGTTGTCACCCTGAGGACTAAGATGGAATGCTTCGTTGCCAGTAAAAAGGCTATCCGGTTCTCTACACTCACCATACGAAACACAGCAGAATTAAGCTGGTATTTTACTCCGGTATTTTGTGAGAGCGAAATCTGGTGTTTGATGAGCCGAACCATTCGCAACCATGGCTGCAGCGTGGCTCTACCATGTCAAAAATATACATTATAATAGACAAAAAATTAAAAAGGAACAAACGAAACAAAAAAATTGTTATAAAAGGAACTTTAGTTCTTACTCCCACTTGATACTACGTCCTGTCGCCGGTCTGACAAATATTTCTCCAGGATTGTTAATGGTAATGATGTTGCCATCTATCAAGTGTGACCCACCTGCCAAGTGTGGCAACCATGGCAAATATCCTTCATATGAGGAAATCTATAAGAGAGGCCTATGTCCAGCTGTAGACTTAGATAAGCTGTAATATTGAGAGATAATTAGATTATTCAGGTGTAGCATATGAGCCTTATCATCTGAAATGAAAGCAGCTATATGTTAGATCATACATTTTTTGTCTATTATAAAGTATATTTTTGACATGGTAGAGCCACGCTGCAGCCATGGTTGCGAATGGTTCGGCTCATCAAACACCAGATTTCGCTCTCACAAAATACCGGAGTACTATACCAGCTTAATGCTGCTGTGTTTCGTATGGTGAGTGTAGAGAACCGGATAGCCTTTGGCAACTGGCAACGAAGCATTCCATCTTAGTCCTCAGGGGTGACAACGAATCTACATTTTGTTTCTTAATCGAGGCCAGTAGTAGGCGTTTATGGGCCACAGTATTAACTTATCATCGGGTTGTCTTTGTGGTCGTTTGGCACCCTTATTCTATAACAAAAAAACCTGAAAGTGACAAACAAGTTCACCAGTCATCTATTCAATTATACGACGATGGTAGACGTTTTACAATCCATAATACTAATACAAGTCGCGGCACGTAAGTCTAGCGCTGAACAAAACGTTTAGGGGACGCGCACGGATTGAATTGCTCGAATGCGACTGGTGAGCCAATCAGCGCGTGCGAACAATACGCACGAGCCAATCAAAATGACCGTCGAATCAAAGTCACCGCTAGACTTTCGTAAATATTTTCTACAATAGTGATACCATGTGCAGCAATGAAGGTAATATCTTTGTCTATGTGAAGGTGTGTAGTGGCGGTGTAGGAATATCTGCTACCCCATATAGTCCCGTGGGTGTCATAAGAGGCGACAAAGAGAAACTGATGAGCAGCAGCATCTTCCTGGTAACAGCTGAATAAAAATAACAAACTGCGGTTGCCAACCCGCTTAAGTGGTAGCTTTTTTTTATAGAATAAGGGTGACAAATGAGCACATAGTCCACCTGGTGGTAAGTGGCTACTGTGGCCCATAGACATCTACATTTATCCTCAGTTAAGAATCAAAATGCGTTGTCACCCCTGAGGACTAAGATGGAATGCCTCGTTTCCAGTAAAAAGGGTCTCCGGTCCTCTACACTCACCATACGAAACACAGCAGCATTAAGCTGCTATTTTACGCTGGTATTCTGTGAGAGCGTGGCCCTACCCGACCCATTCGTGCAGCAACTACAATATAGCTGCAGCATGGCTCTACCACGTAAAGTTATGGCAGAATACTTCCTTTGAGGCAAATCTATGGAGGAGGCCTATGTGAAGCAGTGGTTTTTTTTAGGATATAATGGAAATGGATGGATAGAAGATTACAACCTAAGTTTTTTATTTTACAAAGCAGCCAATACTACCATCATAATTATCAGCCTGTAAAAGTCCGCTGCTGGACTTGGGTCTCTCTATAAGGACGATTTGCCTTAATTATCGCGCTTGGCGAATTGACGATTTGCTTTTTGATGACGGCGTAAGAGATCTATCACTTCATTTCGTCACGAGGGTGTGGTAAAAGACGACATTGGGATATCCGATGGCTTTCATTAAATGTCGGTATAACCACCTTGTCTACACCAGACGTAAATCATACAGGCCGGCAGGCAATAGGAAACAGCGTCCAAAGTGCGAGTCGTCTGGTCCTGCGATCGTCAAACCACTATTATATATGCATTATTTTTATAATGAAATAGGTTTCAGTAGGTTTAACCGGAGACCCTTTTTACTGGAAAAGAGGCATTCCATCTTAGTCCTCACGGCTGACAAAAATTCACACTTAACATAATTATCTACGATAAGTAATGATTCAAAACTAATGGGTTTCTATTATAACATTAATTCTATATCTCAAGATATTCATTAATGATATTTTGAAATGTATTCTCATCACCTATAAAATTATTTTGTTGAACTGGCCACTTTGAACTGTAATAATAATATTAAATTCAAATAAGCCGTATTATTCATTATTCAAAATCAACTATTCATTTGTTTCTTTTGCTTTTTTCTGCAATATCGCTATATTTATAACCATGACCTCTAAGAAAATTCGTGTTATTTTTAGTGACAGTGTTTTTTTATTTGTATATGTTACGCGATAACTTTGCAAATTGTGAATCGATTTTGATGATTCTTTTTTTTATTCCCTATAAATTTGGAGAAAAAATTCCACTCTTAAGGTTTGCAAAGTAGGGAGAATGAACTTTTTAATGCAACTATTTAGACAATATTGAGATTGTGATATTCCTTAGTTCACTCAAAAGGTTAAAAAATTAACTCAAGAACTAAAAAGAATAAAATAATTTCACAATCTGAAGTCGGTGTAGTATAAAAAAAATTAAATCCCCGACTTCAAAATTTTATTCTTTTTAGCTCTTCGAAGTAGGACAATGCGTCTCAAACGGCACGCAATATCAATGAAGTATACAGACCTAGGACTACTAACGAACTGAGCGCGAATTGAAGGCGATAGGGGAAGTAGATCTGTCTCAAACTGAGGCTGAGCTGGCGTCGGTTTTTGACTTAAGTATCAAAACAATATAAGATAGTTTGGGGCAAATCGGTAAAATAAAGAAGCTTGACAAATGGATACCTCACGAATGGACTATGTGACGAATGGGATGAATGGGTTGCTGTGACCCATAGACATCTACATCTATCCTCAATAAATAATCAACATGCAGATGAGGACTAAGATGGAATGCCTCTTTTCCAGTAAAAAGGGTCTCCGTTTCTCTTCACTCACCATACGAAACACAGCAGTGTTAAACTGCTATTCTGTGAGAGCGTGATCCTTCCCCGGTCGAGCCGACCCATTCGTGCTACAACTATACTGGATGTCCTTTAGAAGTTATGCAATGCTGTCCGCCAGAAAGGCGACAACGCTCTATAGAACTGAAGACTAATTTGGCTTCTGAGCCACGTCTACATGCTGTTTTCGAAAGTATTTGTATCGCACCTAGATATAACGATTTCAAATCTGCCGAACAAGCCAGTTTCTAAAAAGGCTTTAGTACCATAGTCCACATACATACCCTTCGGCAAATTGTACGTAAGACCGAAGAGTACAATCTGCTGTCTTCGTGTCGAAGTGCTGAAGTGTTTGTACACTAGGGCTACGATGGCTACCCGAGTACAGAACCAGAGTACGAAACCTATCCAACTGCAGAGAAGTGCAAGACAGGGTGACTTTATATCCCCGATACTCTTCATCGCTACAATGGAAGACGTTTTCAAGCTACTGGACTGGAAAGGATACGGTACCAACATCAATAGCGAATACATCACTCACCTTCGATTTGCTGACGACAGAGTCATTACTCATTATCATCCACTATGGCAGAATCGCTGGAGGACTTCAGCACTATGCTCAATAACCTCAACAGTGGTTCTGGAATCTGGAACTTTCTCTGAAGACCTCAATATCCACGTATGCACTCCGCTGGGTACCTATAACACAGTCTTTCAGGCGGAATGTATGGGTATCATTCAAGCGGCCATAGCAATAGATGCTAGGAAGGTTAATGACTTCTCCATCAGAATACTGACCGACAGTAGGGCGGTACTACAAGCTCTGAGTTGCAATGTGGTGAACTCGGGACTAATATATGAATGCCATCAACAACTAAATGAGGTATGTAAAAACAACAATGTGACTCTGCAATGGATAAAGGGACACAGTGGATCCAGAAGCAACAATGCAGCAGACGAACTGGCCAGGAGAGGATCGGCTCTGGCCACTATAGGGCCGGAACCAATCACACCAATCCCCTTTGGTAACGTTCGTTCACTTGGTACGTAGACACTTCACTAATCAACACGCTCAGCTTTGGAAAAATCTAGTAGACTGTAGACAAGCTAGGGAGGCCTTGCCTGATATAAACAGTCGTTAAACCAAAGTTCTAATGAGACTGAACAAGCCGCAGATCAGGACCGTAACAAGTGCTATCACAGGACACTGCACCTTTAACAAACTTTTATTTACCATAGGTGTTACAGATAGGCCCCTGTGCATGGCATGTATGGGGGAGGAAGAAACGGCGGCCTACGTGTTGCTGAAATGTCCGGAAGTCGCTACATACAGGGCTAAAAATCTCGGCACGCCGGGATCACTCCCCGAAGTTGCAGACAACATCAAAGGACTGTTGTACTTCTTCGGGGAGATCTCATGGCTTGAATAATTACATTATTCCTGCCCACACGCAAAATACGCGCATAGACGTGGAGTTGCGGAAAACAGCCCGTCGTAAACTAAACTACACTAACCTCAACAGTGTCTCCTAAACAGATAAGTCTTTAAATAAATATGAACAAGACAAAGGTCATATGTAACCTCCATGTCACGCCTAAGCCGTAATATATTTACCAAGGACAAATTATTACACTAGGTAAATCCAACTTCAACTGAAAGATCATTGACAGATCCAACTTGGCTGGGCAGAGTTTGTGAATGAGTGAGTCTGACGAAAAACTTAAAAATAAGAGTATACAATCAATATATGTTGCCAGTAATATTATATGGATCCGAGGCAACTTTCTTCATTGCTGGCTGAATGAGGAAGCACAAGGTCGCTCAGCGAGGTATGGAGAGGACTATGCTTGGGATTTTTCCGCATGACGGACTTTGTAATGTAGATATAAGCAGTAGAACCAGAGTAACGGACATAACCCAACAAATCGGAGTAAGTTGACCAGTAAGCTAAGTGTAGGACGGCCCACCACTAGATAGAGACAAAAATTTACAACAACAAATGTTAAAAATCTGAATACCAATGTGTTTTTAAATAGCGAAGAACTGAGCCCTGTTGAATCCTCTGTTTTCTTGGCATCACTCTCGACGCAAAGTTTCAGTGGGGCAAAAAAGTATTAAGCAGACTAAGCTCTGCAGCTTATGCTGTAAAAAAGATTAGAGATCTCACTAGTGTCGAGACAGCTAGATTAGTTTATTTCAGATATTTTCATAGCATAATGTCTTATGGGATTTTGCTATGGGGAAATGCGGCTGATTAGAAACTATTTTGTTTTGCAGAAGAGGGCCATAAGAGCTATTTACACCTTAAACCGAGAGTCTTTTATAGAAAAATTTAAAGAAATAAATATATTAACTTAGGCCTCTCAGTATATTTACGAAAATTTAATATATTTTCACAAAAACAAAGGTAGTATTAGTAAAAAAAGGTGATACATACTCTGTAAACACTAGGAACAAACACGAGCTAGTGATACCACTTTCTCAACTCCACAGAGTCAGTAATTCATTCTTGGGCCAATGTATACGCTATTACAACAAAGACCCAGAAAATATACAAGGTCTTTCTATTACCAACTTTAAATATTTAATTAAACAAAAACTGTATAAAACGGGTTATTATAATGAATACATGGTTGATAATAACCCCTAGGAATGAGGTGGTCGCTTCCAAGCTGTTTCTAAAATAAATTTTGTAAATAATTTGTAACCATTATTATATATTGTAAAATTTATTTTAAAAAAAAGTCCCGCTGGATTTCTTGCTAGTTCTTCTCAGGACAGAGGTTTTTTCCGAACCAGCGGTAAAGTAAAAAAAATTACTTTCAATAAGAATTACTTGTAATCAAAATTGAATAAAAATTATTCTATTCTATTGAATTATAAATTTTAATAATAATATAAACTTTGCTCATTGGTACTATAAACTGGAGGAAAACAAGATGGTTTCTAGCCATAAAAGGAGACATGTAAAGAATTTCACTGCATTTACAATCTATGCAAATAAATAAAATTGAAGTGTCTGTTTGTAATGTCAAAATAACAGCTTTTTACTAAATGCATATGAAAGTATATACGGTACTTATAACAAAAACACAATTTTTTTTAATTTTGTCTGTCTGTCTGTCTGTTTGTTCCGGCTAATCTCCAAAACGGCTGGACCGATTTCGACGGGACTTTCACTGGCAGCTGATGTTATAAGGAGTAACTTAGACTGCATATATTTTAGAAAAAGAATTAGGGTTCCGTGCAACATAATTAAAACCCTAAATTACATGCGGGCGAAGTCGCAGGGAACAGCTAGTTTAAAATATAACTATGCATAAAAATATATAAGTGTGTACAACCATAGGTGTACCAAATTGATCATGTTAAATATTAAGCAGTTTTTTTCATGGATTTTCTTAGGATATAGCTTAATATTATTAAATTATTAAAATATCTACAAATCATATTTTTATATATTACCCTCAAGTCTATTTCTCTACTAATTTATGTAGCTTAATACTAAATATTATTATAATTGTATTAATAATATCTCCTGAATAATTCAAAAAATATTGATAAATTTGCAAAATGAGTTAATATTATAAATAAAAATAAATACATCATTTACATAACAGAAATAACTATAAACATTATTTAACTTTAAGATTATTAAGTTTTACTTCATGGCAACAAATCAAATATATAATGAATTAAATTCTTACTAAGGTAAATAAAAAAAATTCAACTTCATTTAATAAATAAATTCAGCTTTCAGATTTTTAGTAAAAAAAAGATTAAATGTATTAAAATATAACAGAGAATGAATTTTCATTTATGGTTAAAAAGTCACGAGGTAATTAATCCTGATAAGTTTCCTCGATCACAGCGTTAGTGTCAACTTTAGGCTTCTATTTGTACGAGGACACAGAACACTATTACTCTCCGATGAAGATCTACCGGGGAATATCATAAATAAGCTCATACAAACAATCTATCTATCACGTGAAATTTAAAAATTAAAGCTAATGATACCAGAGTGATTTGTTACGATACCTGTATTCAGGAAAAAGCAAATCCAAATATTTTATTTACACTTTGTGTACATGTAAACAGTATTTTTATAGCTATCGATGTTTTATCATTCATAATCTTGAGTATTGGGACAAACATCCACCGATAACGTATTATTTTACAAGATTCACGAAATTTACATGTTAAAATATTATGGAAATCATTTTTTTTAATAAAAGAATAGATTTAAAACTTCGTCGTAAAAGGTTACCTGTCAAAATAATTTTTATTTACTTTTTTTCTATGAGCGATACTCGTGATAACAGTCACTTCCTCACACACTGAGCATCTGAGCAACACACAGATGACACAGACACTGACCTCCATAGATAATACTGCTGACCTCTATATATACAAAAACGCAATACAGAGCAACACAAGCACAACTCACTCACGTCAAACGTCGTGTTCCAACTTACAGCGACTGCTTAATATAACCTCATTTTAGCCGGCTATTATTTTTTGATCTAGAAATAAACTATATTTCATTGCGCCTTGCCATTGTAAACTTTATTAACTAATCTTATTAGTAATAGAATAATATTATCTTCTAACATTATTAGAATAAAATCTTAAAACTATTTATATAAATAAAATGGAAGTGGCTGTCTATAATATCGAAATAACTGCTTTATATATTGAGCGGAGGGGGTTATTTGCATGCCCTTAAAACATAACCATTTTTAAATCTTTTGTCTGTCCATCCGTGATTTTTTGCAAAAAGCGAAAAATTTAGGAAGTAAATGGTCTTTGATTATCTTATATCTAAATAACGCCACATTAATAGATCCCACTCAGGCGAAGCCGGGGCAGGTCGTTAGTCTTTTAATAAAATAAGGAAAACATACAAGTATCAGAGTAAGGGTGATCTAAATACTTTTTGGAGTATACTGCCCTGTCCTCGTGTTAACTTGTAGATGTTTCTATCCTTCTTAGTAGTTTGTGTTTCTATTCTCCGCTAGGAGTAAAAGTATTCTGTGGTTTCTATCTAAGCGCTAGAGTTAGAGTTCGTTGTATGCATAGTATATTCTAAGTCTATGGTTGTATGTATAGGCTATTTTTTAGCTACATGAGAAGTTTCGATGGTTGTTGTCTATAGTTTGACAGTTGAGAATGTCAAACTGTGTTGACATTTCTGTTCAGTAAGTTTTGGCAATTCATCATGAATCGTTTAACTCCAGAACAACGCTTTCAAATTGAGGAAGTATACTTTGAAAAAAAAATTTTCGCGAAGTTCATAGAGCACTTCGTCCATTTTACGGTCAACATAATCGGCCTAGTGAGCAAGCACTTCGTGCAGTTATTGATCGTTTTCGCACTAATTATACTCTTCCCGATTCAAAGCCATCAACAAGACAAAGAAATGTGCGTACCGAAGAGAATATTGCTGCTGTAGCGCAAAGTGTTGAAGAAGACGCCGAAATGTCGATTTGTCGCCGTTCTCAACTTGTTAGCCTTTGTCCTTCGACTACGTAGAAAATTTTATGTAAGGATCTTGGCTTAAGTGACTATAAAATACAGCTCGTGCAAGAATTAAAGCCAAATGCCCATCGTTTAAGTCGCATTTTTGGTGATTGGGCTAATTTGAAACTGGCCGAAGATGAGCATTTTTATCGAAGAATAATTGTGTTTAGTGATGAAGCTCATTTCTGGTTAAATGGCTTCGTGAATAAGCAAAATTGCCGTATATGGAGCGAAGACAATCCTCGTGCCATTAACTAATCACCATTACATCCATTAAAATCGACTGTTTGATTCGGTTTACACGCTGGCGGCATCATCAGTCCTTATTTCTTTCGAAATGAAGAAGGAGCTGCCGTTACGGCGAATGACGAGCGCTATCGAGCTATGCTGACTGATTTTTTGTTTCCAAAAATTTGTTAGCTAAACATCGACGATATTTGGTTCCAACAAGATGGCGCAACTTGCCATAAAGCGCGCTTAATCATCAATTTATTGCAAAATCAATTTGGTGACAACTTTATTTCCAGAAGTGGTCCTGTTAGCTAGCCCCCTCGTTCGTGCGACTTAATGCCTCTCGATTACTTTTTATGTTAATGTTTAATGGACTATGTTAAGTCATTGGTTTATGCCGACAAACCAGCAACTCTTGAAGCATTGGAAGCCAATATTCAAGCCACCATTGACGCCATACGGCCAGATTTATTGGAAAAAGTTGTGAAAAACTGTACTGATCAAATGGACTCTGTAACTCGTAGCCGCGGCGGACATATGCCGGAAATCATATTTAAAAAATAAATGCTATGAAATTTTCTACCAGATTATAATAATAAAAAAATTTATTCCAACAATATTTCTGTCTTGTATTATGATTTAAAGTTCTCAAGCTCTTAAAAAACATCCATTACATGAAGTTTCATTGTGTACCTATTTTAAAATGTAAATCATTACATACACAAAATAATTTATTTACTTCGATGTTTTTTCCTCTTCCCCGGACCTCTGAGGACTTCAGGCGTATTAAGTTAAAAACGCTATACTATTTTGATATAATTTTTAAAATAAATTTGCAAAATAATTCAAGCCAAAATAATAGGAGTGCATAATTGCGAAGAGATCTTTACACTAGCTGCGCCGTCCTTGTCTTTTTTGGTGTGTCATCACTCGAAACCTCAACGCCCAGCACCTTGCTGTTGCCGCCTCCAGTGTTACGAACGTTCAATTACGGAGGAGCGCATCAACCAAAACTGTAAGAGCATTCAGTACTATTTGCCAAAGTACAGAGGTCTAGGTATACTGGCAATAAAGTATCTTTGTATGAAAACGTCTATGCAACCAGAATACGTTGACCCCTGGTCTTATAGTGCTAATTAATTTGTGCACACTAATTACACTCGTCAACGTTAACTATTTGTACTCTCTTATATCCTGGTACACGATACCGCTAAAGAGAACTCAACCGCAAACACCTATTAAAAATAATACACATCCTGAGTCAACGCAGTTGCCGCCTTCTCTGGCGGAGAATGTACACCTCCTAGCAGTTCTAACAACTTGGTAGATACGGACATTATTTTAAACAAATCTGTGTCTAAATGGGATATATCCCGCTCGCTTTACACCGCCAAACTTTGTTTCTCAACGTAAGAAGAGATGCAGAGCCCAGATGGAAATCTCGATTGCTTACCAGATGGATGATTTTAAAGAAGAAATGCGAAAGCTAATGACATCCTCTTTTGCCTCGCAAGCTGCAGAGCTTAAAAATGTCAATACCTTACTTAAAGACATACAGCAGTCTAATTATAAAATTGAGAACACAATTTCTTACCTACCACAAAATGAGAAACTTTGGCAGAGAATTAACGAACTGGAAACTCATGCAGAGCAGGACAGGAACCCTATTACTATGCTAGAAACTAAATAAGAGGAATTGCATATAGACAGTAGAAAATCTAGTCTTGAAATTAAAAATGTCCCGAAAAAGCCTAACGAAAATAAAGAAGACCTTATGGAGATTGTTATTAACCTCTCGAAGACGATTGATTGCAATACCTCCAAATCAGATTTAAAAGACATATACAGAGTGAGGCCAAAATCAGCTGACAATAAAAACTCACCTATTGTAGTTGAAACTAACTCAACCATATTAAAGAACAATATATTAAAATCTGCAAAATCCTTCAATGTGAAGCATAAAAGTAAGCTGTGTGCTAAACTTTTTGGATTTAAAATTCAAGAAGACACCCCCATATACTTGTCAGAACACCTAACCCCAAAAGGAGCGCGCCTACACTTTCTAGCACGAGACTTAGCCACATCAAAACAATACAAATTCTGATGGACTGCTTACGGCAAGGTATATGTAAGAGAAAATGAACACTCGTATTATTATAATAAAAAATGAGAGTCAAATACAGAAATTATTGACGGGCCAATACCCAGCGCCACCTGGCATCTGACTACCTGAAACCTTATCTCCCAATCAAGGTACACCGACAGTAATGTTTCCTACGATGTCGCTATTATATGCTCTTTTTTATTTATTAATAATTTTTATCTTGAAATGTTTATTTTACCATTCGTCTCTGTTACTGTTATTGATTTTACTTATCTTCAAGATTTATATTAATTTTGTTATTTTATTATTCTTACAATCCTACACACATATGTATCTGCAACAAAAAAACATATACAAACTCACACGATTAATGTCTCTTCGAAAATCACTTTTCAAATACCTATACAAGCAAACTACTTGCTAACACTTATTTAAAAAAAAATCGAATGACATGTTTTTCTTTTCTACCGACTTCAAAAAGGAGACGGTACTCAATTCGACTGTATGTTTTTTTTATGTATGTTACCTCATAACTTTTTTCTGAGAGAACCGATTTCGATGGTTCTTTTTTTATTTGAATGCTGTTGCTTCTTATGTGGTCCCATATAAATTTGATCAAGGTCCGACCAATAGCTTTTGAGTTATTCTTAATAATTTATATTGAAGTCGGTTGTACAAATTTTTTAATTTTAAATTATTATTTTTACTTCTTTCATAATAGGTGATTCCGGTAGAAAGTAATTGTGTTCTGTGGCCCACAGAACAAATTACCTCTACTGAATGTTTCAAATTGTTAGAAATCACACAGACTGTGGGTGATTCTCTACACAACTTGAACGTGATAGACAATATTGAAATTGCTAGTGCTATAGAGTGCGATTGTGATGAGCTATCATCATACAAATCATTTAAAAAAATGACCTTACAATTATATCCCAAAATATACGTAGCATTCACTGTAACTTTGATGATTTTCTGATAACACTGTCTAGTCTACCTTTTGTACCTGATATTTTGGTTCTATCTGAATGTAGACTCACTGCGAGCAAACCTATTCCACTACTAGATAATTATAAGACTTACTCTACAACATCCCAACTGAACCAAAATTATGAGGTAGTGGCCTTCATTAAAAAATGTCTACAACATAAACTTAAAAAAGTCAGACTTACTCATGCTTTTTGTCTACAGCTGGATATACTTAACAATAATATACAATGTATTTACCGCTCTCCTTCAAATGCAAATGCTGATGCATTTGTAGACTCACTTTGCACTCAGCTGGACACCTTAACTACACAATAATATAATAATTACGGGTGACATCAATATAAATATTACCCCCAAATATGATGGGGCTTCTTCGGAATATAACAATAGACTTAACTATTTCAATGCACTTTCTGGCTATGGTATACTTGCTGGTCATAATTTACCCACTAGAGGAAAAAACTGTCTTGATCATTTTATGCTTAAGTATAACAAAAAGAAAATTTCTGCATTTATTGCAGTTTTGCATACCACGATCACCATTTTACAATTCTACTTTCTCTTTCTAAGACTACATCTAAATGTGCAATATCTAGAACGAAAACTAATATAGATTACTCGCAAGCTATTAGACACCTTCAAAAATCAAAACTTACTGACTTACTATGTTGTACCGACCCTAACACAGTAACAAATCGTCTAATAGCTGAACTTAGTGAGTCTATAAAAGCCAACACTACACACACAAATATTCCAAAAAGTCAACGTAAAATAAAGCCTTGGATCACTCCAGGCATTTTACGTTGTATAAGAAATCGTAATAAGTCACAACAAAAACTACGAAAAGAGAGCCATAACGATATATTAAAAATAACGTACATTCGATACAGGAACTACTGCAATAATCTTATCAAAAAACTCCTTTCTAAATCTGTTGATAATGATAAACTTTTGTGGAAAAATATAAAATACATTACATACAGTAGCAAAACGAAAGATGATAACAAAGACCTAATAAACTTAAAAATTAATCCTAAAGATTCAGCGAATTTCATTAACGCTTACTTCACAAATGTAAAAAAAATACTAGTATCTATAGCATTTGCGTTACCTATAGCATGGTGCGGGTGACAGCTCACGCCTATGAAGTTTTGTATTTTTTTAGATAAACTGTCATACAGATATTGTTGTACTTCATGGATGGGTACCGCCCTCTTACGACAGTGATGTGCCACGCTAAACTATGCCATGCCATAACGAACAACCACAGACTATCAAAAATTGGTTTTGAAATAAATCGAATATATAAAAATCACGTAAATATCTAATCATGTAAAACTCTTCACCGCTGCATTGGAAGACGTTTTCAAATTACTGGACTGGAAAGGACACGGTATTAACGTCAATGGCGAGTACATCACTCACCTTCGATTTGCCGACGATATAGTCCTTATGGCAGAATCGCTGGAGGACCTAAGCACTATACTCAATGACCTCAATAGTGTTTCCCAACGGATAGGTCTCAAGATGAACATGGACAAAACAAAATCATGTTTAATGTCCATGTCACACCTATGCCGGTAGTTGTTGGGAGCACTAAGCTCGAAGTTGTTGACGAATATGTTTACCTGGGACAAATCGTCCGACTAGGTAAGTCCAACTTCGACAGAGAGGTCAATCGAGAGATTCAACTCGGCTGGGCAGCGTTCGGGAGATTACGACCCATCTTCTCGTCAGGCATACCTCAAAACCTCAAAACTAAATTGTACAACCAGTGCGTGTTGTCGGTGATGACATATGGAATTGAGACGTGGTCCTTCACTGCTGACCGGATGAGGAAGCTCAAGGTCGCTCAGCGAGCTATGGAGAGGCTATGCTCGGGTTTCTCTGCGTGATAAACTTAGAAATGAGGATATCCGCAGTAGAACCAGAGTAACCGACATAGCCCAAAGGATTAGTAAGCTGAAGTGGCAATGGGCCGCCATATAGCTCGAAGAACCGACAACCGTTGGGGAAGAAAGTTTCGAGTGCCTCAACCGGCAGGCGAAGTATAGGCGTCCCCCACTAGATGGAGTGACGACCTGGTAAGATATGCAGGAAGTTAATGGGTGCAGGTGGCTCGGGACCGTGCTTTGTGGCATTCCGTGGGGGAGGCCTATGTTCAGCAGTGGACTTGTGAAGGGCTGTAATGATGATGATAATGATGACGTAAATATGTATTGGAATTGGGACTAATCGTTCAACAAATTCTGATTTACGGAAACAAAACTCACATAGACGAATATGCAGTGTTTCCGATGCATGGACGATAAATTATTCGTTGGTCAGCTCAGGCAAAAAAAAAATTACAATGCAAATTACGCATTGTGTCAAAAAGACTTTATCATAACTCATGGCGGCCAAAATGTCTACAAGAAAACTATTTTGAATTTTTATCTCATTAGATTATAAATTCACGATTCTTTTTACCTTCCGCCCCGATATTTGGCCCATTGGACCTGGCAAAACTAATACACATATAGCAAAAGGCGCTAGCACTCGTACCTTGAAAAGCTGCCGGTGCAGTCTACGCCGTACTGAAAATTACAGATGCTGGCAGCCATTTTATTTGTTTAAATGTCAATATGAATGTTGCAACCAACATGAAATAGAAGGTGATTTTATTTTCAAATTAATACATAGTATATCTAGACATTGAAGTGTCTGTTTGAAATATCAAAATAACAGTCTTTTACTAAATGCATATGAAAGTATATACGGTATTTATAACAAACAGACAATAACATTTTTTTAAATGTTTGTCTTACTGTCTGTTTGTTCCGGCTTATAGCTGGCACTACAGATAGCTGATATGTTATAAGGAATAACACAGGCTGATTTTATTTTAGAAAAAAAAAATTAGGATCTCGCGCAAAAAAATTAAAACCCATGAAATCCAATCGTAATAAATACCAAGCGGGCGAGGTCCGGGAACAGCTATTAAGAGTATGTAACTATTATGTCATAATTTTTATTAAACTTTAACTTAATTTTACATGCATTGTAGTTTATAAAGAAATATATGTTTCGGTTTTAATTTTTATATCGATAGCTAATCGATAATTTTGCTTTGCTTTGTGTATCGTTAATCGCCTTTTTAAAATCAATTTAACAATGTTCCATCTCTAGACACGCCAAAGTGTAGCTGTCACCCGCACCATGCTATAACGCAAAGACTATAGTATACAAACTAGCGCATAGACTTAGAATATACTGGCTTATAGACCAACATAGTGCAAGTGAGAAGAAAATTCTTATGGCAAAATGCAAGATAGAAAAGGATACCAAATCTCATGACTCTGTAACCGATTTTTAATGACAGGTCGGCACAATTTGGCACGCAAGAAATAGCTCCTAGATAGTTTGTAATTTTTCAGAGTGTTATTGTGGTTATTTTAGTAAGTAACTTTTTCAAAATGGTTACTTGTTATGTGAGTGATTGTGGTGTTAATAATAGTAATAATCCTGATAATTGCACATTTCACACGTAAATTCTCAAGACGTCGTCAATGTTATGAAGCGTTTATTTTTGTTTAAAATTTATTTTATATACTGTTTAAAATATAAAACGTTTTCAATAATTTAGTTAATTTTGATATTTTGCAAAGAAATAAGTCACGTAGTTGATGATTTGCATGAAATTGGTAAATTCATTTTTGTACAAAATATTTTACATGTACGCTAGGATTGACTCAACTATATCAAAATTAATGTCGATATTTATCTTGAATGTTTATAATGAATCGATAGACTTGCCCACACAACAAGAAAATAAATCCTCGGTTTGCGTTCTAAAATGTAATTTTATTTTGCCGTTTGTCAAACAGATTCCTCTGGATTCTATAATTAAAAAATGGTTAATATTAATTGGACGGATTGGTTGGAATGTAAAGAAGAACTCAACAATTTGCAGCAAACTTTTCTTGAGAAGTATAAAAGAAAAGAAGAATAAAAACAATTTTATTAAAACATTTGTACATTATTTGTACCAGTAAGTAAAATATTGTTATAATAAGACTTTAAAAATTTCACTTTCAAAACTTTAGATAAATGTAGAGACAGATTTTATACATTATAAAACTGTAGTACATTAAAGATAAAAAAATCTTGAGACTATCCTCTTTAAGCCATTATGAACCCAAGTAAGTATCTATTTATCAAACAAAATAAATGTATAACTCACTTAACCAACCGCACAGCCTCACGGTCACACTAGTACAATATTCATAGCATCACGCTATTTTCCCCAAGGGGTTGAGCGGAGCTTCGGAACTTCGGATTATATTCCCAAGTCACAATGATAAAACTTTTAGCGTAGTTAGGTATAGATATTTAGTAATGGTCCTGAAGCGCCACTAGACGCCCGCGCATGAGACGCGATAGTATAAATTCTATAGTATTTGATACAACATTCATGCTTGATGTCCGAAGACATTGTGCCGAGGGCTTAAATAGCGTAGTTCATCCACTACAGCGTTAGTCGTAGAGAAGAGGAACTCGTGGTTAAGTAATAGCTGCGCGGATCAATAGATCCGCGAGATTAAGTTGCACTTGCCGCGGTCAGTCCATGAATGAGTTACCAATTACTTAACATACCGAGATTGAGAGAATAGAGAGTGCAATTGTATCCTCAGACAATTGGTGCACTTTACTCTGTTAAGATAATTATGTTTTTAAAATTCATGCAGCTAAAATGATAATAAGTTTATTATTACTTTATACTTTTCAGGGACAGATGAAAGAATTTAAACATGAAGCATAATGAAGCGTCATAAACATATTGGCCTTTAAACAGAGCAATATTATTTAACTGATCCTACAGTTTCCTTACTTAAATTATTAAGTTTACATTCATATTTAAGTCGAATGTTAATATAAAATTCTAGAATGTATTTAATTATTAATTATTAAATGTTTATCAAAAGTAATACTTATATGAAAAATAAAGCAGTCATTATGTACTCCGTGTCCCCTGTTTTATTTCCCCATCAAAATATTTTATAAAATATATAAAATATAAAGGTATATAATTAGTTAGGTATCTACCTATTTATATTAACAATGTGTTAAAAAGAAATTCCCGGGTAACTGCCCACGGCAGTAAATATTTTCTCAAAGATCATAGCTTGAAAATAAAACTTTCCGATCTGATTTTGGGAGTTTTTAAGTTTATCGGTAAAATCACCTAAATTTTATACATTTGAATTAAAATCCAACAAAAGCAGGTAGGTTCAGCTTATTCCCAGGAACATGTTATATGAATATTTTTAATTATTTTAGAACTATCATGGTAAAATTCAATTAAATTTTGAAGTTATTCAATTTCGTGCACTTAACAAATTTTTTAATGTTTTACCGCTTCCTTAACAATCATTTTTCGATAGTCCTTGTAAGTAAAATGTACACCACTAGCTAACGCACACAATGACAAATCAAATTAATAGTTAAGCTCAATGTCAAGTCGTCTATACGCCAGTATATTCTAAGTCTATGAACTAGCGCCTCTCCAAGACATAATAATTCTACTAAAAATAGTTCAACCCAAGTTAACTCATTCGTTCTGTTAGATACTGACGAAAAAGAAGTAGAAAAAACCATCATGAATCTAAGATCTAGTAGTGCTCCGGGCTGGGACTGTAGTCCTATTACCTTCCTGAAACTTGCAAAGAAAGAACTTGTTCCTTGTATTTATTTCTTGTATATTCCGAAAATTACATTATATTAAATGGGGTAATTAAAAATTATAAAAAAAATCTTTAATTACCCCAGTGTACAAGAGTGGAGATCGAGGTGAAGTTGGTAACTATGAACCAATTTCAATTCTCCCGGCAATTTCAAATATAATAGAGAAACTTATAAACACTAGACTCTTAAATTACCTAAACACATATAAACTTCTATCTCCTACAAAATTTGGTTTCAGACAAGGTAAATCCACAGAGGACGCAGTAACTGCCCTATGTCAAATTGTAACTGAACAGGTGGACAAGGAATATAAATGTTTGTCAGTGTTATTGGATCTCAAAAAAGCCTTCGACACAGTCTCTATCCCTGTTCTTGTACATAAATTGGAAAGACTTGGTATAAGAGCCACTGCACTGTCTCTTTTTAAGAGTTATCTCTCGGATCGTACTCAAAGAGTGAAGCTCAATACATTCATGAGTGATGATCAGTGGCGAAGCTAGGGCTCCAAACTAGGGCAAGCCCAAGATATGGTTTTGTTGTTTTAGCAGTTTTATAAAAATTTACCTTTTCTCTTTTTCGATTTTACCTTTTCCTCGCCGATTAGCACCTTAACACACTTCAATTCATCACAAGGAACACTATTATCCTCCATTTTCACTAAAAATCTATAAAAAAGCATACATTTTCAACTCGCAATATTTATTCGCTCAAGTAAACACACAGAGTAAACATTGAAATGTGAAGTGAACTTGCAAAGGTATCGCCCGCGCTTGATTAATGACTAACTATACACTAAAAGCCGGGCTTTTCACTACATACAAATTGCTATTTAAACAATCGTGGTTATATTTCATTATAGAACATTTTGCCACGGGTTAGAAAGGGAGCGATCGTCTTCTCGAAAACCCGGTAAAAGCCCACGCGTGTGAGAGAGGCAACTAATTTTTATGACAGCAGTATCACGCAGTTTTGCCGCGTGTTGACGTTATAAGGCCTGTGTAGAACAGGTCAGCGACAGCGACAGAGAAGCGCGCGGGAAATTTGAAATAGTTTGAAACAGTTTACGAGTTATTTTATTAGTTGATATTATTGATTGAGCAGTTTGATAGGGCAAACCCAGCTTCTCGGCTTCTATGGAAGCTTCGCTACCGGTGATGATGTCACGGTATCGTACGGCGTGCCGCAGGGTAGTGTACTGGGACTGGGCCCACACTTTTTCTAGTCTATATTAACGATCTTTGTTGTCTGAAAATCGATAAAGCCCATATTCTCTCGTACGCCTACAATACTGCTGTTATTTTCACTGGAAGAGATTGGAATGATGTCTAGGAAAAAGCGGAGTTAGGTATGAGCTCAGTTGCTAACTGGTTAAAGGATAATCTTCTTACCTTAAATACAGACAAGACAAACTTTATTTGTTACAGTATCCTTGACCAATCACAACCTCGTCTTGATTTTAAAATCAAAATACACTCCAGCAATTTCTATCCGGGATGGGCCAACTGTTTGTCCTGCTATTAAAATACTGACAAAACTAAGCACCTGGGAGTGATAGTTGATAAACGGTTATCCTGGCATCCACATCTTGAACAAGTAACAGATAGGGTTAGAAAACTGATCTGGATATTTAAGACCCTAAGATATGTGGTGCTGGGAGAGCAGTTGGGTGACCAGTACTCCCAAAGGAATATACTTATGGAAATCTATATGGCGTTAGCACAGTCTCTACTAACATATTGCATCCCAATCTGGGGAGGGACGGGTAAAAGTAAAATGTTGGAGGTGGAACGTGCACAACGTGTTCTTTTAAAAGTAATGCACTTCAAAGGTTTCCAACTGATAAACTTTACTTTAGCAGTAAAGTCCTATCAGTGAGAAAGCTGTACATTCTACTACATTCTACAAGAAGTCCGCTATCAACTGTCAAAGATCGGAAGACCTTACTGGAAGACCCGTTATATATATATATATATAATACAACCTAATAATTATTGATGAATTAATTCTATAAGACTGATGGTAGGATACTAAAGTCATGTTTTTACTATCTTTATTATTTCCTATTAGTTACTTTATTTCGTTTTCGTACTGTAATTTTTAGCTATGGAAGAGCGAAGGCACCTGTTACAGGCATTATTTTGCTTACTAGGTGACTTCGATCACTGATCATATAATGTAACATTAATAATTGACGACATTAATAATTTATTATTTATTATTATTATTCTCTGCTTGGCTTTCTCCTATAATATAAATACCCCTCTAAGAACTAAATTTATTAAAATAAAAAGACACAATAAAGAAATGACGCATTTGTAAACTGCTTTTATTTATTACCAATTTATCTTAATTTTTTTAAAGAAAAGGTAAGTAGGTATACATTTCATAGTGCATTTTATACATGTATTTTCTTTCATATTAATATCTTGCTAATGAAATAATCGTCCAAAAAACGGACGCAAAAGTTATTGCTGTATAAACTTTAATGGCTTTGTAGAAAGATTCATTTTCGATTCTCATTCCTATATTTTTATGAAGTAATAACAACATATGTATTTGTGGAGGAATACTTAAAGCTGTCGCTACAAATTTAATTCGTGGAAATAAAAATTTTGGTATATAAGTGCCAATTATAACAAAACTAAATATAAAAGTACTTAATATGACATTGCTATTTGTGTTTTTTGGAAAAATGTAAGACCCCATCAAGTAGCTCCAGTGAGCTAAGGAACCCATTCGAAATAGCCAAAACATTTTTGTAAGCAATGTACCGAAAACCAGGTAAAATATAGTCGTAACAAGACACATTTAAAATCTGGATGTTTTAATTATTAAATTTAAAGTTTTATGTAAATGTCTCTTCGTTTTCTCAAAGATTTTGATGTAATACGAATTTTGTAAATTAAAACACATTTGTAATAAATTGTGCTTTCTAAATCTTCATATCATGTTTTATTTTGAAAAGAAATGCAACGAAACTTTATATACTTTTGTAGTAACATACCATTTATTATAATAAATCTTCACAGAATCTAATAATTGACATTAATATGACTTTATAATATGACGTGACAAATTATACTTATATATTTCCATAGACATGTGCATATTTCATAATAAAAAATAAGAACCAATGAGAAACTCTTCCGTACGAGGGCAGTTACTAGGCCGGAATTAAGAGTTTGGCTTCATGCACTACTTTCACCACAACTATAGGCACATATATCGACAAAGACAGCTTACGTATAGCTGTAGCTTATAAATTCATTTGTTGGGAAAAGGGACAAGTTTGGTGTAGGATGCAACCTGCATCAATACGTTTGCTGTTACTCGTCTCAAGGACACAATTTGCGCTGGAGGAGCTGTTGCTAAAACTGCTGCAAGAGCTAAGCACTCAAAATATGCAAATTTATCGCAAACATATCACTTTTAATCTTTTGAAGTTGAGACGGCATGGCAGGCCCTTGGTAAGCAGAATTTTTTAATTTATTAGGCAGCTTGGAAGGCGTTTAAGGCATAGAGGCTACGATGTCTACTCTGGATCGTTATACAATGCAGCAAGTTTAATGGGCAAATATTTCATATTACTTTAAAAATATGTGTATTTTATATAATAAACATAGTACACGTTAAAATTTAAAATAATAATCATCATCATTAATTGAGTTCCCGCATTCAAGACCCGCCGGTGGCCCGTATGGCTATATAACAATACAGGCCACCGACGGGTCGGAGAGTGATCCGAGTCTGTATCCGAGTTGCCGCTGGCACCGAGTGATACTGTTATAATGTATCTATGTGTGTGTGAAATTGTTAGTTTATTATTTTAATTGTTATGTGAGAGTATCGTAGTGACAGAGTATTGTTTTTGTGAGATTTCCCCCCGAAAAAAAAATTACAGACAGTTCTGTATCGTGGAAAAACGGCTACACCCCTCCAGTCTGCCGGTGCGGTGGCCCGTGTTACTGTATGCGCAAAATCGCACCACTTTACATTTAGAATAGAATATTTTTATCAGTGGCGTAGCGTACTTTAGACGGGCACTGTATCAAAATTGTTGGGGGGCCCAAATTAAGGGTAAAGATTTTTCACAAACAGGAACAAAAACGCTCGCATTGAATTAAAATAATTATATATTGATTATAAGTTATTACTTACAATTAATACTCCTAGGAACTAAGCTAGGCCAAACAATTCAAATCGAATATACACTTTTCTTGCCTTTTATTCGGCGAACTTATTTATTAAATAATTCATAGCTGACAACCGTTACATACATAAACACTCACGCCTGTCACCCAGAGGGGTAGGCAGAGACTATGGACTTCTATTTGGCACGATCCTGACACACCTCTTTCGCCTCCTCCACATCCATATACCTACGCATAGACGCTCGTCGGTTAAGGGTACTCTTAATTTGGCCCATTTTCAATATATCTCCAATTTGGTCGATAAATTTTCGCCTAGGGCTTCCTTTCAAGACTCTGTTGTTCACCTCCGCCACATAAATTTGCTTTGGCAGAATCTAAATGACAGAGTGAGAAATTGTGTGATAAGAGAAGAGTGTGGTTTGCAAGATGATGTTGTGACCAGGATTAAGAAAGGAATGCTTCGGTGGTTTGGTCATGTAGAAAGAATGAATGAGGAAAGATCACTCTTTCCTCATACCAATTAGCCAATTAGCTTCTGCCCTAACATACTCCTTAATGACCGCATTTCTACAGCATTTATTCTACTCTCGTGCTTCTTCTGCCACACCCAACTTTCACTACCATACATTAAAGTAGGGACTAACACAGCATTGTGAATTGCCATACGTGCCTTTTTGGACACATTCTGACTTTCCACAATAGAGTGTAGAGCCCCATTTACTCTATTTCCTGCGTTCACTCGTCGTTCTAAAAAGAACCATCATTTGCAACTCGGCCGCCGACGACGCATGTATGACTTGACCATCGGCGTACAAAAGGCATTTGACGGTTAACACACCCATTCTTAACCCGCATTCTTCAACTTTCAAATTTTCCAAACAATTGTCCATAAATAGGTTGAACAGCCACGGGGAAGCCACACAGCCCTGTCTGACCCCTTTATGGATGCCAAACCAGTCCGAGTAGGCCCCGTTGATCCTGACACAAGCACTGGAGTCCCTAGTACTTCAATGCCTGTATCAACCCAGCGCTCAACCCAAATGAGTTCAGTGTTTGCCATAACACATCCCTGTCCACTCTGTCATAAGCCTTTTCCAAGTCCACGAACGCACAAAAAACCTTTTGGTTTTTTGGCCAAAACTTCCGCGATCATGCGCATGGAAAGACCTGATCCGTACATCCCATTCCCTTTCTAAATCCCGCTTGCACATCCCAAATTTTTCCATCAGTATCTTTCATAACTCTTTCAATTAGCACCTTAGCATACAGTTTTCCCACAATGCTAAGAAGGCTGATACCACGGTACTTTTTACAGTCCTGCTGCGATCCTTTTCCCTTATATATTGGGACTGTCACGGCTTTGCACCAGTCTCCCGGTACCCGCTTAAGTTCCCAATACAAATTAAACAAGGTGTACAACAGGTCTGCCACCACTACCTCTCCAGCCCTTAGCATTTCGAGTGATACTCTATCATATCCGGCTGCCTTACCTGCTTTCATACTTTTCATTGCTTTCATTATTTCATCTATACCTATCTCTCTATCTCTTTCCTCTTCTTTCGGAATTTCTATTTCATTTAATTCAAACGTCTCATCACTCATAAACACGCTTTCAAAGTATTCCTTCCATCTCCTTAAACTCGAAACTTCGTCATTCAGAATACAGCCATTCTGGTCTCGTATATCATTCTAGGCTGTTTCGAATGTTCCTGGCAGTTCTTACGAGTTTCCAGAACATTTGATATTTGCCTGGAAGTTATCCGATATTCTTCTATCATTCTTATCCGTTTTTCTTGCTTTTTCCTTTCAACTACTTCTTTTACTCTCTTATTTAGATGTCTAAAGACTGCCTTTTTTCTTTCAATGTCATCATTCATACCGCTAGAATGACTATCCTTGGTTGCTAGTAAATCTAGCCATGCTCTCTTCTTTGCTTCGACTTCCATCCTTACCTCATCATCCCACCATAAAATGTTATTTTTCCTTTCATTCGTTCTCTTAGTTACACCACATACTTCGGTAGCTGCATCCACCAAACCTTTCTTGACATTATACCACACAGTCTCCAAGTCTTAATCATTCATACACAATTCATCCATACCACTTATATTTTCTCTCAGTCTACATTTGAACTTATCTTTACACCTTCATCTTGTAACGTCTCTGTTCTTATACGCTGTAACGCAGTGATAGACACAGATGGCCGATGCCGCCAACGTCTGAATAGACCATTAAACAATATGAAACCGTTATTTAAGAAATAAGTAAAATAATATAGGAGCAGCAATCCACCGGTGGTCAAATTCCTGCCAAAACTCCCATTAGCATATGATTGTGAAGAATTTTGTAAACACATTAAACTAGGCTGTATAGACGTATATCCCTTTGCCTTTATATAAAAAACAGCACCGTGACTGGGAAAGTTGGAAAATATCTGACAAATGTCAATCAATTTCGATTCGTTTTGTCATTGTTTGCGTTCAAAGTTAGTCGTTGTCTTCATTTATTGAGAAAAGTGAATAAGTAAAAGGCTTATTTATTCTTATGAATTAAAATTAGTCATCAAAATGACTTTAACAAAAATGGAAATCGACCCCGTCAAGGGTGAAGGTTTCCGCCCGTACTACATAACCAAGATCGAAGAGTTACAACTCATCGTCGCAGAAAAATCGCAAAATTTGCGCCGTCTACAAGCCCAACGTAATGAACTCAACGCAAAAGTAAGAATGCTTCGTGAAGAATTACAACTTCTTCAAGAACAAGGCTCATACGTTGGAGAAGTGGTAAAACCTATGGATAAAAAGAAAGTTCTGGTTAAAGTGCATCCAGAAGGTAAATTTGTTGTTGATTTGGATAAAAATGTTGACATTAATGATGTTACTGCAAATTGCAGAGTTGCACTCCGTAATGAAAGCTATACACTTCACAAAATTCTTCCTAACAAAGTAGATCCTTTAGTTTCCCTCATGATGGTAGAAAAGGTCCCCGATTCCACTTATGAAATGGTTGGTGGCTTGGATAAACAAATTAAAGAAATCAAAGAGGTTATTGAACTTCCAGTGAAACATCCAGAACTCTTTGATGCATTAGGTATTGCTCAACCTAAAGGAGTACTTTTATATGGTCCACCTGGCACGGGAAAAACTCTTTTGGCTCGTGCAGTAGCACACCACACTGAATGTACCTTTATCCGTGTCTCTGGTTCAGAGTTGGTACAAAAATTTATTGGAGAAGGTAGTCGAATGGTCAGAGAACTTTTCGTGATGGCTAGAGAGCATGCTCCTTCAATTATATTCATGGATGAAATTGATTCCATTGGCTCTTCTCGCATTGAGTCAGGAAGTGGTGGAGATTCAGAAGTACAAAGAACTATGTTGGAATTGCTAAATCAACTTGATGGTTTTGAAGCAACAAAGAACATTAAAGTTATAATGGCAACCAATAGGATTGATATCCTTGATCCTGCTTTGCTTAGACCAGGGCGTATTGACAGGAAAATTGAGTTCCCTCCACCAAACGAGGAAGCTCGTTTGGACATCCTCAAAATTCATTCAAGGAAGATGAATTTGACTAGAGGTATAAATCTGCGTAAGATTGCTGAGCTAATGCCTGGAGCTTCTGGTGCAGAGGTGAAAGGTGTGTGTACAGAGGCTGGCATGTATGCTTTACGTGAGCGTAGAGTCCATGTCACCCAGGAAGATTTTGAGATGGCTGTAGCTAAAGTCATGCAGAAGGATTCTGAAAAGAATATGTCTATTAAAAAGTTATGGAAGTAATCTTTGCCCTATTAAATTTATTGTTCTTGTCTCTTTGTGAATTAGCATGTTAAAAAGCAATTTTACTTTCATACTGCTATTTTATTTACTAAATAAAATTAAATAATTAGAAACAGTGTATTTATTTTTATTTAGCCTCTATTAATAATAATGATGTCCTCTAGAACAAATTTCAGCTGCTACTCTAGGCAGAATTTCTGCAACTGAGAATTTCTTAACAAAAAAAACCTAAAAACACATTATGGCCTGAACTGGTATTCAAGCCCGGGACAAAACAATTGCAGTCACACTTACCATAGGCATTTGATTCTTTGAGGAGCATAACCAAGGTTATAAATGAGCTTTGTACTTCCTAAGCTGCTTAACTGCTATGTTCTTAAGAAATGCTTATAAGTGAGCATAATATTGGTGAAAGAGGGTATTATTGTGCGATATGGTTATGTGCGTGTTATTGGCTAATTATGTACCAGTTACTTATGCCTGATAACATCACAATATGACTCACAGAAGGTGCTGAAGGTGCTTATCGGGTGCAATAATTAAAATATCAAAAGTCACTGATATTATATTCCGAAATCACAATTTTACAGGTTAATAATATTTTCTAGTTGGCAACGGCCTAGCGTGGTCAGTGACTGGGAACGACTGGCGTTTGCCACTGAGCGCCTCGGGACACAAGTGTAAAATGTCAAATCAGCAAAATGCATGTAATTAATGTGTCTCTACAGTATAAAGGGGTAGCAAAATCATTTTACATCTAATAATATCATATTAAATCAGGTGATGTAATATGTTATTATTAGATATACATAAAATGTAAAACAGTTGTACTTATCCACATAGCTATGCATATTAATATACATTATGACTGATTTTGTTTTTATGGACATAATTGCAAATGGTCACAGGAAAAAGGCCAAAGCTGCTTACATACTTAACAGACTCCAGAATTCCTGAAGTCTGGTGTTCTTCCCAGGGCGGAGGCTTGTTTTCCATAAAAGTATGGTCCAATAAGTATTTCTTGTAACCTATATTGAATAAGACTTAATTTGACGGTATGCGAGTAGACTTAATTTGACCCATCTTCAATATCGCCAATTTGGTTTTTAAACAACCGCCTAAAGCATCCCTTGACAATACTGCCACTCAATTCTGCAGCATAAATTTGCTTTATCACTCTTTCCTCATTCAAACCACTGAAGGATTATTTCTTAATCCTTTGTAGAACTTAAACACAATAGAGTTTATAGCTCCATTCCCCGTTCACTCTTGAGTCTTGCATTTACTCTTCCTTATGTACAGAGTTATTTTTCAATGATATACTGTTATTGCAGCAGTGGCGTAGCTAATTAACCAAGGGCCCCGGGGCAAAAATGAAATTGGGGCCCTATTTAAACTAAACTAAATACTTTAAAGGTGCAAAACTACTTCATTATCAGCTCCTTGTCGCCCACTGTAGGGTATAATAAAGCAAAGCTACTTACTTATATTATGTATAACTCATATAAAATGACGAAGTAGATTACAGTTAATAATAGGTATAGGCAGACAACATAACAGTGGAAGAGACACACGGCAGCTTTTGCTGTCGCACAGGTGAGCCAGACTAGATGCAGACAGACAGACCTGGTAAAACACGAAATGAAGAGCTGTAATGAATGGGTGGACCGGCTCGAACCGGGGAGACCCACGACCTTACAGATAACCAGCGTGAAGTTGAAGTTTACTTCGCCTGTTAAGTGCAGGTGGTCGGAGGCCTAACCCCTCTTCCCCTTAAAATGGTAGTGTAATTAACTAAGAAACCATCCCAGGACCCTCCAACACCCTGGTATTGAGAATCCTGGCTGAGCATTCACGCCCTAGCTACCCCCTTCATTCTGAACGTTAACGAAGTCCACTAGGTACCATCTGAAGACGGCGAAGCCGACTTGTTTTCTAACCGAGACGCAGGTGTCCTCTTCGGTCGATACTTCTCTCCTATCCGGGGTACAAATTATAACACCTTTGTACCTCGGTCTGGAGTTGTATACGCGTAGAGAGGACATCTGTTCTCGACGCCTCGGCAGTCTTGAAGGTCAATAACGACCATCCTAGCGTCTAGGTGCCTCTATAGGTAATGCCGACACAGACCAACTCATCGACCACGTTCAAATCGCTGCAGACTCCGTGCTACAACCTGTCCTTGGTGATTTTAACGGCCACGTACTTGGTTCTCGTTTAACCGATCATGCGGGAAGATCTGTTTATGACTTTGCCTTGGCATATGGTCCGACACAAATGGTTAGGTACTTCACCTACGCGGATTCTAGATGTGGTGGATCGTGCACCTTCCCTGTAGGACCTTCTGCTGACCTCTCATCCAGACAGATATCAGGTCTCCGTCAACGCCCCTCTAAGCTCATTGGACCATTGTCTGATCCGGACCATGGTGCCACTCACACTCCCATCGCGGTTGCGTTCTGCAGATCGCCGCCGTGTTTGGCACTATAGGTCGGCCGATTGGGACAGGATGCGGTCTTTTTTTGCATCCATCCCTTGAGGACAGGGGAGGGTATGCTTCTCGCCGGATGATCCCAACGCGATTCTGTCGCTGATGTGGTACTTCAGGGAATGGAACTCTTTATTCTATCATCTGTGGTGCCTGGTTTGGTCGCTCCTGTAAAATTGCATCGCGCTATAATAGGAGTGCTTCACTAGCGTTGTTAAAAAGAAGTATAATTTCGCCTTCAGGTCGGTACGATACGGTTTACACAGCGCTCGGTGCGCATAGCACTACTCTCCCTAGACGTCAAGTCGAGTGGGCCTGGTGGAGTTCCTCCCATTGTGCTGAACACGTGTGCTCCCTAGTTGGCACCGGTCGTAACGTGCCTTTTCTAAAACTCTTTCTCCCTAGGCGTAGTCCAGAACTCAAAGAAGACAGCTTTAGTGCACCAGATCCCTAAAAATAACCGAAAATCGACCGCTCAGACCTATCCAACTTGTTCTCCAAAATAATGAAAACCATTGTGAACTGCCAGCTCATGAGGTTGAGGATCACCAACTGAAAAGTGACCGCCAGTACGATTTCCGTCGGGGTTGCTCAGCTGGTGATCTTCTGGCTTACCTGACTCATAAATCGGCGGAGGCAGAGAGGGAGACCCTGGCCGTAAGTTTGAACATAGCGAAGGCCTTCGATCGGGTTTGGCACAAAGCGCTTCTTTCGAAGCTCCCTTCCTATGGGCTTCCCGAGAATTTGTGCAACTGGATCAGCAGTTTTCTTGCTGATTGAGCAACAGCAGTTATAATAGGCTTGTAAATGGAGTAGGTGCATACCCATTTACAAGCCTATTTATGCTGGTGTTCCACACTACGTGCTATCATCACCTACGCTGTTTCTTCTGCTTATCAATAATATGTTGCAAACCAGTAACGTGCACTGGTGATGCTTATACACCGGCTGTGCCTATATTTCGGGAAAACGTAGCTGAGTACCGGAACAATCTTGTGTCTGAAGTCGAGTTTTGCCGGATAAGTTCTCGATTGGGGCGACTAAATCTAATTGACATATCGAATAACGTGCAGTTTTGTGGTCACTTGAAGGAAACTAAAAACTAAAAGCTTGGCGTGCTCAGCAGTGAGGACAGTATTTTATGCCGGCACACTGCTTGCAACTTTACAAGGGGCAGGTTCAGCCTAACATGGAATACTGTTCTCATCCTGGGCCGGGGCTCCCTAGTACCAGCTCCTTCCACTTGACCGCATCCTGCGCAGAGCGGCTCGAATCGTCGACGAGCGACGAAGACGAAAGACGAGATGTTGCATCCCTTTGCATTTTCTCGCATTTACCACGGGGGGTGTTCAGAGGAATTGTTCTGATTAATTCCAGCCACAAAATTTCATCAACGCATTTCACAAATCCACATCATTGGGATGTTTGGCGGTCCACTACAGTCGGACCGATACGACTTAGGGCTTCAAGAAACGAGCTTACTCCTTTTTAAAAAGCCGGCAACGCGCCTGCAATTCCCCTAGTGTTGTATTTGTTAATAGGCGGTGGTCGACACTTGCCATCAGGTGAGCCGCATGCTCGATTGTCCCACTCTTCTATATAAAAAAGAAAATACAACGAAGTAGACTATTATCGATATAAAATTAAGTGGGAGTATTTTTTATGATTTCAGTTCGAGCCGTTCGCGGTCAGGGCCCAAAAAGTTAAAACTCGAAAATTCTTTATACAACTAGGATACTAGTTGCTACGCCACTGTATTGCAGTCTTTGAAAATACGAGTAAATAAGGCTTCTACTTTTGTTTGAAATTATCCCAAATTGCATGTGATTTATGGGCAACAACTACGCGTACGCGCGCTCCTCTGTGTGAAATTCAATTCACAACGTTTTTACCAACCAAGCGACCCTTACGAATGTGTGTGTGTATAGTAAAATAGTTGGCGTTAGATATTTACGAATGAGAATCAGTTAAAATAATTAATTACCACGCTTTTCGACTTTAAAAGATAAAAAGCACAGAAAGTTTGAGATTTTTATTTAGTTAATTTTTCTTCACTGTTTGCTTATAATATACTTATTCTGAAACTTCTCTGCATATTTGGCCGGTTATTGCATAATAACCCTGTATAGTCATATTTTTTTTTATAAGAAAAGGTTGACAAACATGCACACTAAACCTGATGGTAAGTGGTTGCTGTGGCTCATAGACATCTACATCTAACTACGACTAAGATGGAATGCCTCATTTGCAGTGAAAAAGATCTTGAGTGAAGATTTGCAGTGAAGAACATCCACCATACGAAACAGCTGCATTGATCTGCTATTTTACGCTGATATTCTGTGAGAGCGTGGCCCTTAGTCGGTCGAACTGATCTATTCGTGTTACAATATAGTTGCAGCATGGCTCTAAAACGTACTGAACACACAGCCTAAATACACAAACTTATCCACGTGCTAAACCAACGCTATTTATATTCTTAATTCACATAGGTATCATTTTAAATTCTTCTCTTTCAAAAACAATCACTTTCACCTTACTTGTGTACACTTTAATTCCCCTTTCATTTAATGATACGTTCATTTATGTAACCATCATTGCCTGCCGACGACGCAATTTGATGGACCGAAGGTCACTTCGGTGGACAAAAGGCTTTTGACGGCTAACTCAGTTGGCCATGAAATGCCTTCAATTGTCTATAAACTGGTTGAATAACCCTGTCTCACAAATTTTGGTTGTTAAAACAGTCTGTGCAGGCCCCGTTGATCTAGACAACAACACAAGCACAGAATCCCTATAGAGAGATTTTATTACCTGTTTCAGCCCAGCGCTTCCCTCAACACAAACATGGCCAGTGTTCGCCTAAAGCACCCCTATTCACCTTGTCGTGGTTTAAAAATGCACTGTAAACTTACTGGGTTTCAGTCAAAACTTCTCTCATCATGTCTGTGACATGTGACAAAGGATAAAATATTTCTATAGTTTGAATAAAAACACGTAACAGATGTAGGTAATATAATATATTTATTTATTGAAAATAAAGGGCGGCTTCTTAAACATTAACTTCGCAGTTAAAACAACCATTAATTATGCTCATTCATAACTAATATTTAATAACTCGAATAAATTAAAAAATATAACAAATATCATAATAATTAAAATAGTAAAATTCTGCCTGCAGATTATTAAGTACCAAATAATAATAATGAATTTCACAATCTCTATGATGAATTAATCAATTTCTAAAGAATCTTTTAGTTTCTCTTACATCCAAATCAGATTCCGTGTCAGAGAAGTCTTGTGATTGGGGTGTTTCAAATATTAAACCAGCTGTACCCTGTAAAAAAAAATATTTGTTATTACAAAAGTACGTAGTACATATTACGCGTTCGCTGTAAATTTCACAGTATGCGAACAACTCGCTTTTGATTCCCGCTGCGCTGGTACTATTGATATTCTTAATAATTTCAATTGCCAGTGCTACTTTTATAATAATAATGTCATCCAGATTAGCCATATACACAGGACAGGATCATAGTGCCCGTACTATAATCATAGTGCACAAAAGTGTGCGCAAGCCACAAGCAATGCCTGCAAGGCTGACGAATAAAAATATTTCATAGACACGTGAAGTGCGGTAACACTCATTGGGGCAACGCGATAGACGCTTTGCCCTAAAATCCTCTCAGAAGGGTCTCGCTCATCAGAGGCCTGTGCCCCGCTGTGGGACGTGTAGACTGTAACCATAGGTGGGCATTAACTCGTTAATCGTTAATTAACGAAGTTAACATTTTGACTAACGGCTTAACTTTTAAGTTAACTTTAAAAAATAACGGACTCGTTAACTTCCGTTAAATTTCGTCAAGTGCGTTAATCGTTAATCCAGTTCCTACTATTTACATACACTCAATTTGGTCACAAGCAAAGATGCAGATGCTGCTCTACAAATAACTATTTTCAAGACTCCCTGCAGAAGTGCCATAGCCAAAGCATGTACTCTCTGGAATCAGCAATATAACCTGTTAACTTCCAGAACCCAAACCAACAGTTTTTATAAGTAGATCACTAGCGCAACAATATAAAAAATGCAATTTTAACCATGTGTTAACGGATTAACGATTAACGTTAACTTGCATTAAATCTTCCGAAATGTAACGCTTTAACGTTTAACGAAGTTAACTTTTTTAGTAACGGATTAGCGATTAACGACGTTAATTATTTGTTTAACGGTGCTCAGCTATGACTGTAAATATACTCTTTTATATATCTTTTAGTTTAACTCGCAACTTAATATTGTATATAAGTGTATGCATGTCTACGCAAACTCATATAATATTGTGTGGCAATGAAACATTGGATTTGACCACATCTACCTGAAAAAGTGAAAGATTTGAAAAATACTACTACTTCTTGTACTAATATTTATTCTGTGCTACTACTAAATAAATACTATTATACTAAATAAAACTAATATATACACAACCGATATTTCGCTCCAGCGTATTATAGTTCCAGTATAAATGAGTAGACTCTACCAGAGAAGAACCACGCTCACACAGATTCATCATCATCATCATCATTACAGCCTTTCACAAGTCCACTCCTGAACATAGACCTCAAGGAATGCTACAAAGCACGGTCCTGAGCCACCTGCCTCCATCGACTTCCTGCATGTCTTACCAGGTCGTCACTCCATCTAGTGGGGGTCGCTCTACACTTCGCCTACCGGTACGAGGCTGCCACTCGAGAACCTTTCTTCCCCATCGATTGTCAGTTCTTTGAGCTATACAGCCGGCCCATTGCCACTTCAGCTTACTAATCCGTTACACAGATTAGCAGCATAATAATGTTTAACTGCCTCTTTGGTCTAGTGGTTGCAAACGCGACTGCTGATCATGAGGGAGTTTTTCCGTCAAGAAATTCTCAATAGCTGCCCAAAGTCAGGAAGTTGGCGGTGTCTCACTCCCGTGCCTCGGAAAGCACGTAAAGCTGTTGGTCCTGCATCCCATCGGATTATGAGAGTGAGGGAATAGAGAGTGCACCTGTGCTTGCGCATACACTTGGGCACTATAATCCTGTCCTGCGCCGATGGCTAGTCTCCGTTGAGGCTGACCGCCGTGACCGAATTATTATTAATGCTGCAATCCGTATAGTAAGCGATTAGAACCCGATACCCTTTTAACTGGTAACGACGAATTTCATCTCAGTCCTCAGGGTGAACAACGAACCCGCATTTTGTTTCCTATTTAAAGAATCGCAGGTAGAATATTTTTACTGCACTTTAAAAAAATTGAAAGCCGGCAATACATGTTGGCCAAGCCTCAACCAACGCGAGTGTAGGCAAATTGATACAAAGCGAATGCTACAGTCTACATTTTGGCTAAGTTTGAATGAGTAAACATACTGACATGGCCAACTTACATGTGGACACGAATTGCCGAGTGCAGGCGAGCGCCTTTGATTCGTGCAGAAAAACCGACACAATTCCGAAGTGAGGCGAGCCGTAGCGAGCGATCCCGAGTGGTGTGGCAAGGCACGTCAAACGAACCGTATACACGTTGGCGCCCGCCTGCACTCTGCCAGCTAGGCGAGCGACGACGAGCAATGGCGATGCTAGACAAATGTTCTGTCCATATGTTGGTACTCGCCTTCGCTCAGTAACCTATGGCCAACATGTATAGCCGGCTTATAAACGTAGTAAAACTTACAATAGGCCGACTGGACTTGTTGAAGGACTGTCGCCAAACATCTCTGACAAACTGCAGGGGGTTGACGAATTCGTGCGCTATTCCGCTGAAAATAAAATATGTGTTGCAAAATTTTCATGGCTTAAAAACTTAACACTTTCACTGACCGATTTTCAGACACAATAGTAAGGCAATAGCAATGACCTATATGTAGTACACGGGACAGTGAAAGGGTTAAAATATAACCCCATTATTAATAGGGTAACCATGTTGCGTATGTTCTTTATTGGATACTTAATAGGTGTAATCAATGCTCAAGCATCCTTTAGAAATGAGGCATGTGATGTTTGTTTGATGTTTCATTCATTCATCCATTCATTCATTCATCACAGCATATGAAAATTCCACTTCTGAATATAAATTGTCTCGTAGAGGGCGTATATTTACCATAGTTGCCACGCTTGGCAGGCGGGTACACAAGCTTCGAGTTCGCAATCACAGCTTTTTATTACTTTAAACTGCTATCAGGAAGATACTGCAAAGATGCTGCTGCCAATATTCTGTTTAATTTCCCTCTGTCGCCTTTTACGACTCCCACGGGATAATATGAGGTTGGATTCTTCTACGCCGCCACTAGACGATAATTGGATGTTTACGAACTGTTATTTTTACATTTAGAACTGTGAATGTTGTTATTATTCGTGTTAAATTAAACGAAAGAAGGCTACAGATTCGTTGTCACCTCTGAAGATCAACATGGAATGCCTCACAGCCCTCACAACTGTTTTATTTAGGTCTCTATAACTATATAAGAGTTTTTTTGTTATAAAACTGAAGTGACACATGAGCCTACAGTCCACTTTTTGTATGTGGTAGAGTCATACTGCAGCAATATTATGGGACCCTTTATACCCTTTAGACCTAAACAGCAGTGTATGTACAGAGTATTTAGCGGCAAAATAGGTAAGAAGCTGGAGGCTATCCTGACGGACTCCTAGGCAGAGAAGGGATCCTACCACCTAGTAAACTATTACCATCAGGTGAACTGTAAGTTTTTTTTGTCAGCTTAATGCTGCTTTCGTATGGTGAGTGTAGAGAACCGGAGATCTTTTTTACGGGAAACGAGACATTTCATCTAGTTTTAAGTTATTAATGAACTTATGAAATAAATGAAATGAAGGCATAAGAAAATAAAATGTCTATTGTCAAACTTCAACATGATTTGTAATCTACTACAGATCTACAGTTTTAGAATGAAGTTCCTGTGTCCGTAGAAGAAACTGCGAAAGAAACTCCACGGAGGAATAACATTGTGAGGAAACCTGCATCAACTGCATTTCAGTGAAATAAAATGCATTTTGAGTAGGTTACTCTGTATTGGAATGGCGAAGCAAACACTTTCGTCCATCCATCCATCCATTACAACCTATAAAAGTTCACTGCTGAACATAGGCCTCCCCTATAGGAACACTTTCATAATAACTAAAAATTATATTAGATGTGATCCCAAAAGTTGGACGTTTGAGGCTATTAAAATAAAGCTTTATTTTAGAGGACATCCGAGCGGCAAACGTATTCTTTTGTTTTTTTCTGCATAACGACACTAAAGCAAATATTATTTTTTACAATACCATCTATATCTACCACTGCCATCATATTTAGAATAGAATAGAATGATTTTTTATTCAATATTGATTTACATAATACTTATTAAAAGTAATTTTTTTATTTACCACTGGTTCGGAAAATACCTCTATCCTGGGAAGAACCAGCAAGAAACCCAGCAGGATTTTTTAAACATATTTCACTTTACAATAATTTTATACAATTTTAAATAAATTTTAAAAGAGCCAGCATGGTGGCGATCACCTCATTCCCAGGGGTTATTATAACCCTTTTTCATTTTATTATAATTATAATGTTTCATTCATGTTTATTGTAATAACCCTTTTTGTACAATTTTTCTTCAATAAAACTTTTAAACTTGTTTGTTGATAAACTTAATATTTATACTTAAATATATTATATAATAATCTATGACTGCTATGTTCCTATGTTTTGTTTACCGTAAATCTATTATTTTAAAAATATGAATCTTCAAAAATTACCAAACTGCCCACTTGTACCACCGTTATAACCGTTACACATCCAGCAAACAAATTTACCGAACATAAAAAATAAAAGTAAAACCTACAGACTTAGTCACAATCCTTCTAATACTGTTTTTGAAAAAGAATTAAAATCGATCCAGTTTTGAACGTGGAAACAAGTTAATATGGAATGATTTCATTAATTTTTACCTACGACGGAACGGAGAAGGTGTATGCGTTTTGGGTGAGAGGTTGTTTGTTTGTTTGTTTGTGTGTGTAAACGAATGTTCTTTCATAGATAAAATCAATCCGAGCTGCAGTTATCCTCTCAGTTGCCTTGCTCTGTCATTCGGACACAGCGCGACAGTGAGGCACTGCGCAAACGTGGACACTTTTTGTTACCGACACTGCACACCATCACAGGAAACCGTAGTTGCTGTGTCCGGTAGCGGCAATTGGACACAGTCGCCGGTTACTACTTCTGGACACTGGCAACAATTCGTTGCTTGTTTTCCATCAGTTTCACCTTGGATGTCGATGGAGGGACATTACCTTTGCTTGTTGTGTTGATTACACGTTGACGTAGACGTCGTCGCCGTCAATATTTACAGGCAAATCAACCACGTCAATGTCAGCGCGTGAAAAAAAAATTTATTGGTAGCTTGTATCCCACACAAGACATAAAAGTGTCGTAAGTTTGCGCGGCGCCTAATAGAACGTTAAAAACCTATTCTTCAAATTTCTTGCAGCCCAGATATTCTCTTAAGTGTGCAACAAACTTTAATGTCAACTACATAGGATATCAAAATAAAGACCAGCTCTATAATGGATGAAATTAACTTACCCGGCTGTGGGCATTTCGATGACAGGGTTGTCCAACCCTAGTTGTGTTATCCCCTCCGATGCGTTGTTTTGATATCTCACTCTGTGAAATAATATAGAAATTTGGTTGAACCTACATAAATTATAAATAGCTGTGGTAGCTCACGGTAGTCGTGGCAACTCAGGCTCACCTGAGTTCCGTAGTAACTCGGAAGAACCGCGGTTACTCAGAGGCTAAGTATTTCACAGTAAGCGAGCAAGCGGAATCCATACCAAGTAGGATTCCCGCTGGCACCAATGAAATTGTAGATTGCAGTTTTAAGTGCTGATTTTCAAAGCTCTAGATGACGAAGGAAAACATCGTAAGGAAACTTAGCTGGTCTGAAGAATATAATGTTTCAAGGACATGTAAAGTCCGCCAACTGGCATTGAGGCAGCGCGGCGGACACTTCCTCACTCTAAAAACTTCTTAGAAATGAGAGGAGGCCTGTGCCCAGCCAGAAGGTACATATATTTGAGAAAATAATAAACCATTTTTGTCTTTTTATTATTAAATTTAATATTAATGTGTACATAACATATTATATGACTCATTCTCATTATTAATTACATACTTGGCCAAAAACAAGTGATTTTATTTGGATTTTAATGGAGGCTAAATCTGTGATCGCCAACCCTCTGTAGTCGAGATCATTTAATAGCTGGTGAAAGAAAAAGAGAACAAGTGAGTAAAGATCATATTGTAGTCAAACAAACACTTACTGCATATAGTCCCTGGCACGCTCCTTGGACGGTCGACGAACGAGGTGGTAATACAGAAAGAGACAGAGGTACGCAGCGAACAGAACGAGCACGATGATCACCAGCGTGTAGGAGAAGTGGCTGGCACGGACGTAGTCCTGTTGCGTCCAGCCGTTGAACAGCGGTAGCTATGACAATTCGAAAACATATGATTCAGCGAGGAAACGCAGCCAGAGTTCTTGGCACGATCCCGCGGGGAGTAGGACTGTATGATAATTAAAGATGTTAAAAATTACACATAATACAACTGTATAGTCTACAGTGGTCTGTCTTTCCTAGTGTAGTGGTGTTTGGAGTAGTGGTGCTGGGATTAGTGGTGACGTGGGTAGTGCACGCAATTGAGGGAGGGCGGGAGGTGCTTAAGAGTACCCATAACCGACGAGCATGTATGTATATATATGGACATGAAAAGAGCGAGAGAAGTGCATCAAAACTATTCCAAATGGAACCCTAGTATCTATCTGTCTACTCTGGGAGACAGGCGTGAGAGCTTATGTTTCTATGAGCTTATGTTAGGATAAGGGTGACAAGCGAGCACACAAGACATCTACATCTATCCTCGTTTGCGAATCAAAATGCAGATGCGTTGACAGCCGTGAGGACAAAGATGGAATGCCTCTTTTCCAGTAAAAAAGATCTCCGGTTCTCTACACTCACCAGCATTAAGCTGCTATTTTACGCTGGTATTCTGTGAGAGCGTGGTCCTTCCCCGGTCGAGCCGACCCATTCGTGCTACAACCATAATATAGCTGCAGTATGGCTCTACCATACTGCAGCTATATTATGTGTTATGTGTATATGAAGCCTGCGTGTCAGAAAAATAATTCGAGGATATGTGATATCCGCCAACCCTGCTCTCCACCAAGCCTATTTTTTAACTTCGTTGACATCAAATCACTTTGTAGTACATTGTGTCGTATCCTATATACCTTTTCTATAAGAGCTACCATGGCTCATAAAACGTACGACGGAATGTACTGCAAAGTAACTATCGTTTTGATGTCACAAAGTTAGCAAATAGGGCTTCTGCTCCTCCTTTCCTGGCAGGAATGAGGAAGGAGAGGGGTGTCGCCCAGCCTTGAAACTTACTCGTATGTTTTATTATTTTAAGCCGAAACACTACACTGACAAAAAAAATTCCATCTTAAGTCGTAATTTTAGAAATAAACTTATATTAAATTGAATTGGATTTCATTTGCCATACGTGTCATCATCATAATTTTTTTTATTATCTAACTTTATTTAAAAAGGCTTTTATCCTACAAGGATATGTCAGCCTTATCGTACCATACCTTGTTCCTGTTACACAAATCATAAATATTTAATAAGGGGGAGTCAATGTGGTAAGAATATAGAAATTAATGATTTTGCTATAGCTGAGTGTGACTCCACAAGTATACTCAAAAACCGACCCGTTTCACCCAAATTAATATAAAATTTTTACAACAGATTCTCCCTTTCGCTTTGATATTTGACAAATTCTGCTAGCATAAGTTCGACATCTTCTATAATGTGACAAATATCGCAATTGTGCGAGTCTGCTTTATTTATCAAAAATACAAATTTTTATTGGGGTAACATTAATTTTAAAAAAAAACTCACCTGACTCTGCTTCACCAGCGGGCAGCTGCCGTCAGTGGAAATCGCTCCATCGTCGCAAATGCACTGCGGTCCGGATTCGTCCAACACGCAAACATTGGAACAGGCGAAGTTTTCGCAGTCGTTCATAATGTCGTCTCGTTGGACACTCTCGTGTCGTATCGCGAATGTGTTGGTGTCAGACCTAAGGTATAGATACGGTTCGCAGGTCTTGGACCCGTGGAGAAGACAGCGGCTAAGTTTGAACGTGTTTGCACTGAGGAAGAATACCGAGTCCTCGAAAATTGCGAGGCCGTGTGGTGCCTGTAGGTTTCGGTCATTGGAGAGAATCGTTTTGCTGGAATAAAAAAATATTGGTTTAGTCAATAATGATAGAAACCGAGATATATATATATACCTATATATATCGGTTTCTGCTTTTTGGTACCTACTAACGCCTGCTGAAAAGATATGGTGGTGATGCGTGATTTAAAATTGTGTGGACTGTAATAGGTAGTTGAAATTGGATTTCGTTGAAATTTGCAACCGACACATAAAACTGAAGGTACGCACCTGGAGAAAGCCAGCAGCTTCTCTTCGTACTTGAGGTTGACACTCGCGTGGTACACTCCTAGCTTTCTTATGCGATTTACACTTAATTGACACAATTCACGGCCGTGATTTTAAGTATATGACAATTAAATAGATATAGCGAGCGTGACACAATATGCTTCCGCGTGCGGGCGTGTTTTTACTTAGACTCCTTCTTCTACCCGGTTGTCGGTCGCAAGAAGGAATGAATGGAATGAATGAAAGGTATTATAGAGGAAATCTGATTCGTCAATAAGATTGACCAAAAAACGCGGAATGTTTCAATTTGAGAAGTGGTGGTAACATTTTCCCCGCCCTTGAAGGGTCGCCTTTAAAAGGATAATAATAATATGATGCGATAAATACAATTAATACTATCTAAAGCTAAGCGAATATAAATATATATTATAATACATAGATGTAAAGAAAAGATTTATTATTGCGAAGGCAACGGACACAAGCGCACCACTGGTCGCACGAGTGTACCCCTTGCCGTTTTTACCGTAGCGATACGAACTATACCGTCCTTAGACGGGTGAACCTTTACGATCACTCCCAAAGGCCAGGAGAGGGTCGGTGAGTTATCATTTATAATTATGACAACTGTGCCCACCTTTACGGGGACCGAGGATTGAGTCTATTTCTGCCGCGCCTGCAGTTAATGCAGATATTCAGTTCTCCAACGACGCCAAAAGGACTGGGCCAATTTATCTAAGAGTGCGTGTCGTTGAAGCAAATTAATTGGCGAAGATTTCACATAAGGTGCAGGTAGAGTGTAATGGTAACGTATTCAAAAAATGTGCGTGTGTTAAAGCCGTCGGCTCAGCCGGATCGGAGCTAAGCACAGTGAGAGGACGAGAGTTTGGTAAACATTCTATTGGAGCAAGGACTGTGATTAACTCCTTATACGCAAGGATCTGCTGTCTTAAAAAGATGGTTCTTTACACATTTTACCATACTCTTTCAACAACCACCGAAATGTGAGGCGGCAGGCGCTATGAACTTGAATTCAATGCGACTTTCGGCCAATTCTTCTTCTAAACGCGGGCGGTATTCCTTTGTGATAAAATTATATAAGTCTTATAGATAAGATCGTGTGCCTACAAAATTTGTTCCACGATCAGAGTAGAGGCACTTCACGGGACCCAGTCGGATAGGCGATAAAACTCACAGTGGAATGATCCGTGACTACTTCGATGTGGAGTGCGCGCGTAGTAAGGCAAGTAAATATACATAAGTAAGCCTTGCGAGTTTTAACACCGCGAGCTCGTATGGGCGTATACGATATAGGCCGCAATAATCACAACCAGTATGTTCGAAAGCTTTCTGAATTTAAATCATTTGGTTAGCATTCAAAGATTCTGTTTGCAATAAAAAACATTCGGCAATTCTTGTTTCGCAAATAATCTTGATAATGTTCAGTAATTTAATCATAAATGGGCAGCTTACAATAATATTAGTTTGCCTAATGAACAGTCAATCCGGAAAATACTTAATTGATCGAGCGAAGCTAGCTAACAGACCCCTCTATCCCTTCGTGGTTATTTTTTTTATAAACCACCTAGAATAGGAGCCCCGCTTAGCGGGGCTCAATCGACTACACTTTGGTATTACTTAAAAATTAGATTAGTTGCTTACCTCTAAAAGCTTATCAAAATTTTATAAACGTGAGTCACTCATTGCAGCTTATATAATTAATATGCTGTACTAAAAATTTACAGCCGTCCAGAATGTCAAAAATGCCGATTGATTTAATAATGTTTGCTAGCCATGGTTTGCTGACCAATTATCTATTTCTACTGCTAGATTACATTTCTCTGCTGACAAAAACATGTTATAAATACATACTATGCTAACCCTTTAAATAACACCCATATATTATTATTATATTATAACATTCTCAACATAGTCATTATTGTTATGTGAGGTATTAATGTAGATTTTAACTGGTTCTGTTACATAAATGTATAAATGAAAATAATAAATATATGTGAATTAATATAGTAAAATAAAGTCGATGGATGCAGGTGGCTCAGAACCGTGCTTTGTAGCATTCCTTGGGGAGGCCTATGTTCAGCAGTGGACAGTGAATGGCTGTAATGATGATAGTAAAATAAATAAATAAAACCCAACCAGATGCAAAACCCTCGGCAGGGGAGACCAAACGGCTGAGGATTAGGGATAGATCTCGATACCGCCGGACGATGCGGGAGGTATCGTCCGGCGGCTGAATTTGACGACCGAGTTCTTTCTGATCGGCTCGAATCACTGGCGCTGCGAAGGTATGTTGCATACTTTTGCATTTTCTATCGTATTTACCACGGAGAGTGCTCTGAGGAATGGTTCGGATTAATTCCAGCGGCCAAGTCTTTTCGATTTTCCGGACCGATACGACAATCTATGAATACGACTTAGGTACCTTCAAGAAAAGAGCCTACTCACTTTTAAAGTCCGGCAACGCATCTGCGATTCTCCTGGTGTTGCGGTTGTTCATGGGCGGCAGTAGTCATTTACCATCAGGTGAGCTGTATGCCCGTTTGCCTCCTCTTCTATAAAAAATATAAATATAGGGGTAAATCTAGTATGCTAAGAGAGTGATGCAAATATTTTGGTATTAATCATGTATTATTATCATTATTATTGTTATTACACTGACACGTCTTTCCGTCGTAGTGCATGTGCAGGAGGTGTGAGGGCTTGTTCTTGGGAAACTTTATGTTCAGCAGTGGACTTCATAGGCTGTAGTGGAGAATGGATTGTATGAATGAGACTAGTTAGAACACACGTACGTACGTACACACACACACGCGACACACACACACGCGACACACACACACACACACACATACACTGACACTCTCACACACACACTGATACTCACACACGCACGCACACACGCATACGCATTATTCGTTATTATTATTATAACACTGACACATCGTTCCCGTCGTAGTCCATGCGCAGCAGGTGCGAGGGCGCGGTCTCGGCGACGTAGAGGCGCTGCGCGAACGTGTCCACGGCCAGGCCGCTGCAGTCGCGCAGCGAGCGCACGTCGCGCGCGCGCCGCCCCGCCAGCGACGCGGACCGCACGCTCGCCTCCAGCGCGCGCCGCACGCAGTAGAACATGCGCCGCGCGCTCGGCTCCACCACCAGCGACGTCACCTGCGCCCACAGATATCGTACGTCGCCTCTTGTACTGACATGTCACGACTTTGGGCCTTTTGTCAGGGTTGCGGTCAGATATTTTTTTTTTATAGGATAGGGTGACAAACGAGCACACAGTCCACCTGATGGTAAGTGGTTGCTGTGGCCCATAGACATCTACATCTATCCTCGTTTGCGAATCAAAATGCAGATGCGCTGTCACCCGTGAGGACTAAGATGGAATGCCTCTTTTCCAGTAAAAAGGGTCTCCGGTTCTCTACACTCACCATACGAAACACAGCAGCGTTAAGCTGCTATTTTACGCTGGTATTCTGTGAGAGCGTGGTCCTTCCCCGGTCGAGCCGACCCATTCGTGCTACAACTATACTATTAATATAGCTGCAGCATGGCTCTACCACGTTAAGAAATATTATGAAAATCTTTGGGGTTTTCGATTTTGTAACACAATCAGTAGGCATTTGCGTCGAAGGAATATAAACTGCGGCGTGAATTTATCGCGAAAGTGCACAAAACCCATAATTAATTTGTTTTTTTCACGCTTCTTTAAATGCGATGAACCACAGGAGAATCCACTACTATAGGGTACATAAACCTATAGTAATGGATTCTCTTATGCCGGCACTACACGGCTGAACCAACGGAAACCGCCGATAAGTGTGATATTGATTGTTGAAACCTCCAGTAACATATATATTCTTATGCTCATTAAAAAACGTAACCTCCACACTAGGATTTTCTCCTGTATCGTGGGGGCAGTTTACAAACATAAATTGCACAAGGACAAACATCCAGACCCGGAACAATTATTTGTAGGCCATACAAATACTTGTTCCGTGCGGGATTCGAACCCGCGCCCCTTAGCGCTGCAACTCATGGTAGAAGCTATCCTTTATAACTAGCTCAGCGATTCTGTTCTGTTGGATTTCCGCCGCAACCAATTAAATCGTTACAATTTTAATCTAGCTCAAAGGACCAACAAGCCATATAGAAAAAACTGGATGTAGGACGGCCCCACACTAGATGAAGTAACGATCTAGTAACGCATGCAGAAAAAGTAGATACACGATGTTTTTTTTATAGAACTAGTATGAAAAACGACATTCAGTCCACCTGATGGTAAATAGATGCAGTGGTCCATAGACATGTACATCTATCCTCGATTAAAAATCAAAATGCAGATACGTTGTCACCCCTGAGGACTAAGATAGAATACCTCGTTTCCAGTAAAAATGGTCTCCAGTTCTCTACACTAACCAACAGCAACATTAAGCTGCCATTTTACGCTGAGTATTCCATGACCGTAACGTTCGACCGAGAGGTCAATCAACGGATTCAACTCGGCTGGGTAGCGTTCGGGAGATTACGACACATCTTCTCGTCAAGCATACCTCAAAACCTCAAAACTAGATTGTAAAACCAGTGCGTGTTGCCAGTGATAACCAATGAATCTGAGACGTGGCCCTTCACTGCTGGCCATATAAAGAAACTCAAAGTCGCTCAACGAGCTATGAAGAGGGCTATGCTCGGGGTTTCTATGCATGATAAACTTAAAAACGGGATATCCACAGTAGAACCAGAGTAACTGACATAGCCCAACAGATTAGTAAGCTGTAGTGGCAATGGGCCGGCCATATAGCTCGAAGAACCGACAACCGATGGGGAAAAAACTTCTCGAGTGGCAGCCTCGTACCGGTAGGTGAAGTGTAGGGCGTCCCCCCACTAGATGGAGTGACGACCTAGTAAGATATGCAGGAAGTCAATGGATGCAGGTGGCTCGGGATCGTGCTTTGTGGCATTCCTTGGGGGATCACAAGTCCACTGTTGAACATATTCAGCAGTGGACTTGTGATGGGCTGTAATGATGATGATGATGATGATTACTCCGTGAAAGCGTGGTCCTTCCCCAGTCGAGCCGACCCATTCGTGCTACAACTATAGTATAGAATTTCAGCATGGCTTTACCATGTAAAAATGGTGGCAAGACCTTGCTGCTGAAGCCTGTCAATGCAATTGTAGCTATTATACCTATGGTAGAGATCCAAACATCCAGCAGTGAACTGTTTTGGGCTAATAAAGAAGTATTTCTAAGCAAGATTGCAATCAACAGCTACAGAAAGTTAATATAAGCCTGATAAAAATACTCACCTGCGCATCAGAAGGCAGCTTCTGTAACTTGGCACACCTCTTTTTCTGAACGTTACACACCCTGAAGCAGCTAGACGAGGGCGTGCTGTCCACGAAGTACACGTTCCCTGTTATCCAGTCCACAGTGACCTGGAAAGAACGTAGATGATGGTACTGAACTTTTTTTCTAGGATAAGGGTGACAAACGAACACACGGTCCACCTGATGGTAAGTGGTTGCTGTGGCCCATAGACATCTACATCTATCCTCGATTACGAATCAAAATGCAGACGCGTTGTCACCCGTGAGGACTAAGATGGAATGCCTCGTCTCCAGTAAAATGGGTCTCCGGTTCTCTACACTCACATACGAAGCACAGCTTGAGCTGCTATTTTACGCTGGTATTCTGTGAGAGCGTGGTCCTTTCCCGGTCGAGCCGACCCATTCATGCTACAACTATACTACTAATATAGCTGCAGCATGGCTCTACCACGTAAAAAATTAAGATTATTGCGAATTTTATGAAATTGTCATTTTGTTCCTTGGGTGTCCTAAGAGGCGACAAAAGGAGATGCTAGAATGACCTCATAGGTTCTCACAGATGGTGTATAAACATCCCGCCAGATGCCAGGTCCAGCGACGGGGAGGAACTTCAATGGTGTAAAAAGTTTGGTTCTGCAATCACCAACCCACTTACCAAACGTGGTGATTAGATGATCAAGATAAATCCTCCCCACAACGAAGGAGGTCCACGCCCAGCAATGGACTTTAACAGACAGATTATAAATACGAAGAAAAATATGATTTTGTCACAAATGCTTGTGTAAACACAGAGGCACTCACTTATTTTACATCACTCTTGCGCAAGCAGTCTAAAACTGATGCTTGCCTTTTTTTAATTTTTGTATGAAATAAATGTTTCTTCTTCTTTTTTCTTATCTATATTTGATATTATTTTTGTCACAGTCAAAACTCATAACCGGTCAAAACCACTTTTGACTGCAAAAATCAGGCAAAAATGGTTTTGACTGATGCCCTTAGTCTAAAACAGTTTTGACTGATTCTTGTATTCAAAAGTGATTCTGACCAACGCTCTTAGTCAAAAGTAATTTTGCCTCATTTAAAGTTCGGACTATCGGTAAAAACTTGCAGTATCAGTGACAGTAGGTTAAGGCGCGGCTGGGGTGGCCCCTGGGCCAGCCTAAAGCCGCGTACATTATAACAATGTAATATATAATATTGAAAGAATAATTGAACTTTTTTAATTTTAAAAATTCAAAAAGTATAAGTCAAAAGTAGTTTTGACAAACATTCTTTGTCAAAACCACTTTTAATCGATGTAATTTGGTCATAATCTCTACTACCCAATATTTTTGCAGTTAGCAACGTCCTTAATCAAAACTAGTTTTGACTGCAAAAATCAGTAAAAAGTGATATTTACCAACGTGCCTAGTCAAAACTACTTTTGCCTGATTTTTGCAGTCAAAAGTGGTTTTGACCAGTTATGAATTTTGACTGTAACGTATATAAATATCAGATCAGACTACGAATTAAAAATCAATTTTTCTGTATATCACAATAATAATGAAATACGTCTCTATATTTTCCTATCAGCCGGTGCTTCTACCATCAGATCTAACAGTAAGTTGTAAAGTAACCGAAGACGTAACGCTCACAGACTTACGATTTTATTGCCATCTATCGGATGTCAGAAGGAGATGGGCAGCAGCGTCTTCCTAATAACAACTTAAAATAATAAAAAACTGTGATTGCGAAGCCATGGGTTTGCGCAAATAAAGCATTGAAACCTGAAGTCTTAACTCCTTAGATTCGATGTGGTGTTAGCTCAGACAGATCTATGTTTGTGGGTGTTAGGAACTTCAATAGTCTTCAATATTCTGTGAAAAAAACAGAGCCGCGTGTTACTGGAGGCAATGACAAAGTATTGTACCTTGGTTGGTCGTCCAATATTAGTAATGGTTATATCATCTCGGGTTGCGTTCACTTCTATGAGTTTCTCAGATGGTGCTGATGCAACGTATAGCAGGTTTTTTCTGAAAAAAAAAAACGTTCAATGTGTTTAAGATCATTTTAATAAAAAAAATTAAGATATGTTACGACTGATTTTATACTATGCGGTTGTTTCGGGTTTGCTAGCAAATGTCTATATATATTTCAGTCGGTGTCGGTGTCCGGTGTCAGGTGTCAGCTGCGGTTAGCCACTGTCGCAGGGGTCTATATAACGCTGCACAGGCGTTTGTATTACTGAACATGGAGAATAATCAGTATTTCTTCAAAGTCAAAATATACGTCTCCTATTTGCAATCAATTTGTAATATAAGTTGCAATTTGTATTTTCAGTCAAAGTAGCCGTGTAGTGGCGGTGTAAGAATATCCACTACCCTACATCGACCCTTGGGTGTCGTAAGAAGCGACGAAGGATAACTGAAACAGGAAATGGGCAGTAGTTCTTGATAACAGTTCAAAATAATAAAAAACTGTGTTTTGCAACCCGCCTGCCAAGCGTGGCAACTATGGCATAATTCTCCCTATGAGACAATCTATGCGGGGGCCATTGTTCAGCAATGGACTTTCATACGCTGAAATGGTAGTGGAATGATGATGACACATGATAATGAAATGAACCAAACCTGACGTTGATGTCGAGGTCGCTGATGGTGGCGATTGCAGCGTTGTGGTATTCAAGGCGAACCTTGTAGTCAGGGAAAATGGAACGGACAGCGTTCCCGAACACGTACAGCACCGACATTGTGCCGCGGATCGCCTTGCATGAACGACGGTCCGACCTGGTGGTGGTAGTTTTTAATTAAACCTCTACTGAAGCGTGTAGTGGCGGTGTAGAAACTCCATATCGTCCCATATCGTCGCATGGTTCCTGGTTTGTTTCCCATCGTCAAAGGCGACACAGGGAAACAAACCAGGAAATGTACAGCAGCGTTATCCTAATAACACCAAGAAAATAAAAAACTGCGGTTGCCAAACCGCCTTACAAGCATGGCAGCTATGGAAAATTTTCCCTCCATGCGGCAATTAATGAGGGAAGCTTATGTTCAGCATGAACTTTTTATAGGCTGTAATGATAATGATGAATCCTCTACTGAGTAAAGGCCTTTTCAAGGATGAATAAACTTTATTGTATAGCTTAAAATATTTGCCTACATCTACTCAGCACGCTGGGAAGGTACCTAGATTAGTAAGTGTAAAACAGCTACCACATTGGTGATGCTACTTTCCGTGGGATTTATCATAAACTGGTGATGGGATTATCAAATAGGAGTCACAAATTGCTTATCCTTATCTGCTGTTCCCCATCTGCACTATTTAGGTGCTTGACGGTCCGTCCACCACCGTGCGATTTTCCAAAGTTTTTTTCGTCACTACGACAAACTTGTGGAAAAGGCTGTCGTCAACAAGATTTTGTAATTTTGATAGATGACGGTTTAACCATCACATATTTATACTAGACTGAGAGTGATCCTGACCGACGTCGGGACGCACCGTCCGCCTGCCAAACGAGGCAATGACAAGGAATGCTCCTTGCATTTGTTATTATGGCCTCGTTTGGCAGGACTATGGAAACGAAATCATGTTTGTAAGTAGACTTAAAGGTCGATGAGGAGGTTCTCTTTTAGTTTCTGGTGACCTAAAAATCCGCAAATTGTGTGTTCTCAGAAATGATAGCTCAGGCCCTGTAAACTCAAGTGAATTAGGTAAGTGGATCTATTAATTTTAATTTTATAAAATAAGAATAAAAAACGAGCACATAGTCCACCTGATGGAAAGTGGATGCTGTGGCCCATTTCTAGTTAAAGGGGTCTTCAGTTCTCTACACTCCCCATACGAAACAGCGGCATTAAGCTGCTATTTCAAGGTAGTATTCTGTAAGAGCGTGGTTCTTTCCCGGTATAGCCGACCTATTCGTGTTGAAACCATTATATAGCTGCAACATGGCTCTACTCCTCCAAATTCCACCAGCGCACATCGCGACAAAATTCCCGATACCATCCACATTTCTTCCTCGTACGATTTCTTTGTAGCATTGTTTACCATTGTTTACGGCGACTTTTCCGGACCGATACGACTTAGGGACCTTCAAGAAACGAGCTTACTCCTTTTCAATTCCCCTGGTGTTGCAGTTGTGGGTGGTGGTCGACAATTTTCATCACGTGAGCCGCATGCTCATTTGCCCGCACTTCTATTACAAAAAAGTCTGCCCGTCTGTCTGTGTAGTCGCGGTGTAAGAATATCTACTACCCCATATCATCCCGTGAGTGTCGTAAGAGGCGACAGATTGAAACAAATCTAAAAATAAAAAACTGTGGTTGCCAACCCGCTTGTCAAGCGTGGCAACCATGGAAAATGTCCCCTTATGAGGCAATCTATGACGAAGGCTTATGTTCAGCAGGGAATTTTAATAGGTTGTAACGGTAACGGGAACGGTGACGGTCTGCCTGTGTGTAGTGTACCTGAGCGCGTATCCATGGTGGCAGGAGCACACGAAGGAGCCGGGCACGTTGCGGCAGCGCTGCGAGCACACGTCCCGCGCGCACTCGTCCACGTCCGCGCAGCCGCCGCCCGGCAGCGCGCGGTAGCCGCTGCAGTGGTAACGGTAACGGTAACGGTCTGCCTGTGTAGTGTACCTGAGCGTATCCATGGTGGCAGGAGCACACGAAGGAGCCGGGCACGTTGCGGCAGCGCTGCGAGCACACGTCCCGCGCGCACTCGTCCACGTCGCGCAGCCGCCGCCCGGCAGCGCGCGGTAGCCGCTGTGCAGTGGTAACGGTAACGGTAACGGTCTGCCTGTGTGTGTACCTGAGCGCGTATCCATGGTGGCAGGAGCACGAAGGAGCCGGGCACGTTGCGGCAGCGCTGCGAGCACACGTCCCGCGCGCACTCGTCCACGTCCGCGCAGCCGCCGCCCGCAGCGCGCGGTAGCCGCTGCAGTGGTAACGGTAACGGTAACGGTCTGCCTGTGTGTAGTGTACCTGAGCGCGTATCCATGGTGGCAGGAGCACACGAAGGAGCGGGCACGTTGCGGCAGCGCTGCGAGCACACGTCCCGCGCGCACTCGTCCACGTCGCGCAGCCGCCGCCCGGCAGCGCGCGCGCGGTAGCCGCTGTGCAGTGGTAACGGTAACGGTAACGGTCTGCCTGTGTAGTGTACCTGAGCGCGTATCCATGGTGGCAGGAGCACACGAAGGAGCCGGGCACGTTGCGGCAGCGCTGCGAGCACACGTCCCGCGCACTCGTCCACGTCCGCGCAGCCGCCGCCCGGCAGCGCGGTAGCCGCTGTGCAGTGGTAACGGTAACGGTAACGGTCTGCCTGTGTGTAGTGTACCTGAGCGCGTATCCATGGTGGCAGGAGCACGAAGGAGCCGGGCACGTTGCGGCAGCGCTGCGAGCACACGTCCCGCGCGCACTCGTCCACGTCCGCGCAGCCGCCGCCCGGCAGCGCGCGGTAGCCGCTGTGCAGTGGTAACGGTAACGGTAACGGTCTGCCTGTGTAGTGTACCTGAGCGCGTATCCATGGTGGCAGGAGCACACGAAGGAGCCGGGCACGTTGCGGCAGCGCTGCGAGCACACGTCCCGCGCGCACTCGTCCACGTCCGCGCAGCCGCCGCCCGGCAGCGCGCGGTAGCCGCTGGTGCAGTGGTAACGGTAACGGTAACGGTGACGGTCTGCCTGTGTGTAGTGTACCTGAGCGCGTATCCATGGTGGCAGGAGCACACGAAGGAGCCGGCACGTTGCGGCAGCGCTGCGAGCACACGTCCCGCGCGCACTCGTCCACGTCCGCGCAGCCGCCGCCCGGCAGCGCGCGGTAGCCGCTGGCAGTGGTAACGGTAACGGTAACGGTCTGCCTGTGTAGTGTACCTGAGCGCGTATCCATGGTGGCAGGAGCACGAAGGAGCCGGGCACGTTGCGGCAGCGCTGCGAGCACACGTCCCGCGCGCACTCGTCCACGTCCGCGCAGCCGCCGCCCGGCAGCGCGCGGTAGCCGCTGGTGCAGTGGTAACGGTAACGGTAACGGTCTGCCTGTGTAGTGTACCTGAGCGCGTATCCATGGTGGCAGGAGCACGAAGGAGCCGGGCACGTTGCGGCAGCGCTGCGAGCACACGTCCCGCGCGCACTCGTCCACGTCCGCGCAGCCGCCGCCCGGCAGCGCGCGGTAGCCGCTGCAGTGGTAACGGTAACGGTAACGGTCTGCCTGTGTAGTGTACCTGAGCGCGTATCCATGGTGGCAGGAGCACACGAAGGAGCGGGCACGTTGCGGCAGCGCTGCGAGCACACGTCCCGCGCGCACTCGTCCACGTCCGCGCAGCCGCCGCCCGGCAGCGCGCGGTAGCTGGTGCAGTGGTAACGGTAACGGTAACGGTCTGCCTGTGTGTAGTGTACCTGAGCGCGTATCCATGGTGGCAGGAGCACACGAAGGAGCCGGCACGTTGCGGCAGCGCTGCGAGCACACGTCCCGCGCGCACTCGTCCACGTCCGCGCAGCCGCCGCCCGGCAGCGCGCGCGGTAGCCGCTGGTGCAGTGGTAACGGTAACGGTAACGGTCTGCCTGTGTGTAGTGTACCTGAGCGCGTATCCATGGTGGCAGGAGCACACGAAGGAGCGGGCACGTTGCGGCAGCGCTGCGAGCACACGTCCGCGCGCACTCGTCCACGTCCGCGCAGCCGCCGCCCGGCAGCGCGCGGTAGCCGCTGGTGCAGTGGTAACGGTAACGGTAACGGTCTGCTGTGTGTAGTGTACCTGAGCGCGTATCCATGGTGGCAGGAGCACGAAGGAGCCGGCACGTTGCGGCAGCGCTGCGAGCACACGTCCCGCGCGCACTCGTCCACGTCCGCGCAGCCGCCGCCCGGCAGCGCGCGGTAGCCGCTGGCAGTGGTAACGGTAACGGTAACGGTCTGCCTGTGTGGTGTACCTGAGCGCGTATCCATGGTGGCAGGAGCACACGAAGAGCCGGGCACGTTGCGGCAGCGCTGCGAGCACACGTCCCGCGCGCACTCGTCCACGTCCGCGCAGCCGCCGCCCGGCAGCGCGCGGTAGCCGCTGGTGCAGTGGTAACGGTAACGGTAACGGTGGCGGTCTGCCCGTGGGTAATGTACCTGAGCGCGTATCCATGGTGGCAGGAGCACACGAAGGAGCCGGGCACGTTGCGGCAGCGCTGCGAGCACACGTCCCGCGCGCACTCGTCCACGTCCGCGCAGCCGCCCGGCAGCGCGCGGTAGCCGCTGCAGTGGTAACGGTAACGGTAACGGTCTGCCTGTGTGTAGTGTACCTGAGCGCGTATCCATGGTGGCAGGAGCACACGAAGGAGCCGGGCACGTTGCAGCGCTGCGAGCACACGTCCCGCGCGCACTCGTCCACGTCCGCGCAGCCGCCGCCCGGCAGCGCGCGCGCGGTAGCCGCTGGTGCAGTGGTAACGGTAACGGTGACGGTCTGCCTGTGTGTAGTGTACCTGAGCGCGTATCCATGGTGGCAGGAGCACACGAAGGAGCCGGGCACGTTGCGGCAGCGCTGCGAGCACACGTCCCGCGCGCACTCGTCCACGTCCGCGCAGCCGCCGCCCGGCAGCGCGCGGTAGCCGCTGCTGCAGTCGCACTGGAACCCGCGCGGCGTCGGCCGGCACACTTGTGCACAGTTGTGCGACGAGCACCCCACCGCTGGGTACAAAACAGAACGCGCTCATTTATAATCATATGAATAAAATTGAAGTGTCTGTCTTTAATATCGATATAACTGCCTTATATTGAGCTAAGAGGGTTGTTTAGATGATATTGAAACATGAGTAACCATTTTTAAAATTTTTGCCGGTCTGTCCGAGCTAATCTTCCAAATGGCTAAACCGATTGTAAATTGTTCACATAAAGAGGGAGAGCAATGCCAGAAGTAATTTAGGCAAAATTTTATCCGTAAAATGTTGTATCTTTTGAAAAAAAAACGAAAAATTGATAAAATAAATGGTCTTTGGTTAATGATGATCACATTAATGGAACAGCCACATACAATTAATACCGCATGCAGCAGTGTACATGTGCATGTACATGCGGTGTACTTGTACGTGGGTACATGTGTGCGTGCGGTGTCTGTGAGCATGCAGTGCAATGTGCGTGCGGTGCGTGTGTCCATGCGGTGCACGTTTGCGTGCGGTGCCCGTGTACGTGGGGTACATATTTGCGTGCGGTGTATGTGTGCGTGTCATGCATGTATACATGCGGAGCATATGTGCGAGCAGTGCACGTATACGCGGGGTACATGTGTGCGTGCGGTGCGTGAGTTCACGCGTGTGCGTAGCACTGACCGCACAGTCCGTTCTCGTCGGTGCCGTCGAAGCAGTTGGGCGTGCCGTCGCACACGTCGCGCCACTCGACGCACTGCCCGCTGTCGCACAGGAACCCGCTGCGGCACTGCGCCGCCGGGTACGACGCCACTCCGCGCCACGTTACACTCTTGTTCACTTGGAACATAAACATCTTCTTTAAACTTTTCTTACTTATGTATATGTCACAGCCAACTAGCTTAATTAGACTGTCAGTTAACAGACTAGCTTAAGCAAGCCTAGCCTTGTTACTAAACGGTACCGTTCAACTAGCAGCTTGAATGATATTCAGCCAATGCATCTTATAAAACATTACACCAATCTTGCAATATCAGTGACAGTAGGTGAAGGTGCGATTTAAAATACGTAAAGCCGTAGGTCGGATTATGAGAGTGAGGGAATAGAGAATGCATCTGTGCTTGCGCATATACTCATGCACTATAATCCTGTCCTGCGCAGATGGCTAGTATCCATTGACCCTGGCTGACGTGGCCGAAATGCAGTCTGGAGGACAATATAGTTACCAATCATAATATAGCCGCAGTATGGCTCTACCACGTAAAATGTACATGTTCTCGAAATGTTCCATCACCAGCAATTGCCCAGCAATAAAAACTGGGCTGGCTAAATTGGGCCAACAATTTAGCCAGCGGGAATTGACTCAGTTTGTTCGGTTAATTTGAACTTAACTGCCGACTTGTGTGAAAGTTAAGATTTAACATCCCCTCATCCCTCCACTTGAGGTCAAAATCAATTTTTTTTCAAAATTTGTCCGACTGGGTAGGTACCTCCCTCATACCTATTACCTACTTCTGCCGGCAAATATTAGTGCTTGCACTGCTGAGTTTCGCTTAAGAGTATAGATCCACTATAATCATAGCATTACATCATAGTCTTCGAAGGTGACAAGTGACAACGCATCTGTAGCCTTCTTTATTGTAAGTTAACTGTAGGTATCCAAGGACTGCAGTAATCACTTACCATCAGCAGGTGGACTGTAAGTTCGTTTGTCACGTTAGTATTACAAAAAAAAAATAGAATAAGGGTGACTGACAAAAGAGCACACAGGTCCCCAGCGGGGCTAGCATGGGCAGGAGACAATTTTATCCCTGGGGAAAGGAGAAAATGTTTATCCCCTCGTTTAGTTTTATCCACCCTTCGAGCATGGGCGTACCGGTGGATATAATATCCACAGTAGATAAAATGGTAGATAGACTTAGACTTAGATAGATTTTTTGTATGAATATAAACTTAAACCCACGTCCAATGAACTAGGGGATAAAATTGTCCCTTTCAAATGTCAAAAAAGCATAATTTTTTATCTTTCATTTGGTTCCATGCTACGGACGGGGGATATATATGTCTACTCGTTATGTCAAACGGGGATATACTTCTCCCCGTTTGACATAACAAGATAATTTTATCTCTTGTCAGTGGATATAATCGGGGGATAATTTTTTTGTTCCCAGCCCATGCTAGCCGTGCAGGTCATAAGAAGCATAAGTATGTAAATACTCTAACCCATAGACACCTAAACCTAACTGGATTAAGAATAAAAACTACGAAAACTAAGATAGAATGCTTTGTTTGCTATTTTACGCTGGTATTCTGTGAGAGCGTGGTCCTTCCCGGTTGAGCCCAACCATTCGTGCTGCAACTATAATATAGCTGCACCGTGGCTCTACCACGTTGTTTATTTTTCTTTATTCCTTCGATGCTCTTTTATTTGTAGATCTTTTATCTATAGTGTTTAACCTACCCTTGTGACATGCATCGGGTGTCTCGTCAGATCCGTCCAGGCAGTCGTTTTTCCCGTCGCACACTTGTTTCTTGGCGACGCAAGTCAGTTCCTGCTTGCACTCGAACAGCCCGTGCGGCGCGCAGCGGAAGTCGCAGCCGTCTTCGTCGGTGCCGCCGGGACACTCCACTTTTGCGTTGCATCTAAAAATTGTCATTTTAACTTTCCAGGGATGCAGTAAAAAATCGCTATCATCTCTTCCCTTATTACCTCTACTATTTCCTTATACCCAGAGTTCATGCGGTTTTTTAAACGATAAAAAAAGGTGGAATTTTTATCCCCTTTTTATAGGATAGGGTGACATACGAGCACACAGTCCACCTGATGTTAAGTGGTTGCTGTGACCCATAGACATCTACATCTATCCTCAATAAATAATCAAAATGTAGAATGCGTTATCGCCCGTGAGGACTAAGATGGAATGCCTCTTTTCCAGTAAAGAGGGTCTGCGGTTCTCTACACTCACCATACGACACAGCAGTGTTAAGCTGCTATATTACGCTGGTATTCTGTTCCTTTTTGAGTAGACTAAGGAATATCACAAGGTAAAAACTAGAATATACTATTTATAGGATATTCTAGTTTTTACCTAGTGAAATAGTTAGCGAATATAAAATAATAAATTATCCCAAATTGAATGTGATTTATAGGTAACAACTACGCGTACGCGCGCTCCTCTGTGTGCGATTCAATTCACAACATTTTTTCCGCGGAGCGGCCCTTACTAATGTGTGCGTGCGTAGTAAAATAGTAGGCGTTAGATATTTATGAATGCAGTCAGTGAAAATAATGCATTACCACGCATTCTGAATTTAAAAGATAAAACGACAGAATGTGTGAGATTTTTTTCAATTAATTTTTCTTCACCATTCGCCTATTCCATTTATTCTGAACCTTCTCTGCAAATTTGGGCGTATATTGCAAAATAACCCTGTGTATATATATTGCACAAAAGAACAAAAATACAACGTATATTAAAGTCGAATTGAGAAACCCCTCACTTTAAGCCAATACAATTTTTGTCAAAAAAAGTTAACTTTTACCAAAAAGTAAAAGCCTTTACCACTGCCTTAGCCTGACCACCCCTGAAATATAACCTATTTAATAAAAAGAATCATCAAAATCGGCTTACAATAATTGGTGAAGATACCTATCGCATAACATACAAACACAGAAATTACAATAAAAAAACATAGAGTCAAATTGTAAGCCTATTATTTTTTGAAGTCTGCTAACAAAATAAAATGTATAATTACAAAAAAAAAAAATTCTCAACACCGAATATACTAAATAAAGAAAATATTAGTAGTAATATGAATTATGCTTGTTAGTACAGAATTAGTGTATGTATCAGGGATGTTATGGAGCTCCGTAACCGTAACTGAAACTATCGGATATCCGAAATAAAAAACTATCCGTAACCGTAACTGAATCCGATATAAAAGTTTCGGATATTTCTGGATAGGGGCGGAGCCTACATGAGACTTGTAATGACAGGTTTTTGATTCTGATCGGCCGAGCCGATAGTCGACACATTAGGGCTTTACCGCCGCGTGTCTTTATAGACGAATAATAATCCGAAATAATTTTATATCCGTAACCGAAACCGATATAATATATTCCCTTATCCGTATCCGTATCCAGATCCGAAATGTCATATCCGTAACATCCCTGGTATGTACCATCACCCAAAAAGCTTTTGTATTCTAACCGGGCGGTAAGCGGTAAGCAAATGCTTTCGTTGCGCTCGCAAGTGTACTCCCAAGGTTGACACCGCGGTTGCTCCTCCTGTTATATAGTTTGAGTGTATAAAAACATCGCTTTTAGATATCCATTGAAAAATAAATTTTGGCCCTCTAGTCTAGAGGCATGGTTAAGTTATTATCCGCCATTACGGACTTATTTGACTTCTATGTTACTTATGTTAGGAATACCTACTCGACTCCACAGAGTCAGTAATTCATTCTTGGGGTGATGTATGGCGCTATTACAACAAAATCCCATAAATGTCCTCCGCTAATTTCAAAAACTTTATTAAACAAAGATTGTATAAAAAGGGTTATAATAATATTAACGATTTTGTTAATGATAATAACCCCTGAATGATTGGATCGCTACCAAGCTATTTCTAATTTATTTTGTGTAGTTAATTTTGTAACATAATATAATATTAATGTAAAGTTTTTTTTTTCAAAAAAATGTCCCGCTGGGTTTCTTGCTGGTTCTTCCCAGGACGGAGGTGTTTTCTGAATCTTATATAATCTATATTAAATAAAATGATTCTATTCTATTATATTCTAAAAGTCAAGATTACGATAAGATAGTCTACTCCATAGAGGCACTCTCTGATCTAAACCTACACATGAGATAAAAATCACATAGTAGTCTATGGACACATGAAACAACTCTAAATAAAAATAATCTAGCCTATGTTTATGCGTATTTAATGTTACGGTCGGATGCGAGAAGTTGTGGAACGTCGATACTATCTTCTGCAAGAACGAACAACACCCAAATTTCTAACCGTGTTCAGACTGACACAGACATCAGCAACAAGCAGACGTATTCGCTAACTTTGTTTGACATCAAAATGATCACTACTTAAAAAAAGTCCCGCTGGGTTTCTTGCTGGTTCTTCCCAGGACAGCACTCAGGACAGAAGTTTTTTTTCGAAGCAGTGGTAAAATAAAAAAATTACTTTCTATAAGAATTACATGTAATCTATATTGACTAAAAATTATTCTATTCTATTCTATACTTCGTAGTAAATTGCGTCGTATATTTTATGAGACGTGTTGGCTCATAAAGTAAAGCTTAGCACACGACGTAATGTACTACAAGGTGACTATCATTTTGATGTCAACAAATTTAGTGAATAGGCGGCTTGCTGGTTCGGAACGAATAGACATCGATCATTTTTAATCCACGTCGATCGATAGAGTTCATTTAGATTTAAAAAAAATCTCTTCCTGTTGTAGGGAGGATTTCAAAAATTGCCACATTTAGTAGGCGGATTGACGATGACAGTACCAGACGTCTCGCACCTTTGACACTGCTTATCGTTGTCGGTCTAGGTATTTTACACTTTGGTTATATATCACTCCATCTGGTTCTATCGGAAAACTATGAGATCATTTTGGTTTTTTCAGTATTCCCCCCTCTTGCGACACACCCACGGAACGAAATGGAGTGATAGAATCTCTTATTCGCCGCCATTACTAGGTCTGTTTAGTTCATCCATCGACCTTAATATTTGTCTACAGAGACATCAACTGTGTTTTGAGACAGATCGTCTCGACAGACTATCTCAATGTCGATCGACCGCAACCTTGCTCTTTAATTGATCGAAAAGTCTATATTAATCTGCAGTGCAACATAAAAAGCTTATTACCAAATTTTAATTAAAAAGTTAACAGAAATAACCTTACCATAGCTTCAAACCCTTCAGTCATATCACATCCATCCTCGTCCGAATGGTCAGAGCAGTCTTGTTCTTGGTTACAGCGTTTACTTAGATCGATACAATCGCCGTTAAAACACTGGAAGTTACCCGGGCTGCAGGTTTTGTTCACTGGAACGATAATTGTTATTAGGTAACCATTTTAAACGAATTTTATTTTAGGTTATTTAAATGCTCGTGATTAACTATAAATTAATTTTAACTTGATCCGGCTTGAAGGACCATTTTAGAATAGTATGTAATAATATGAACAAAAATTTTTCTATAGAAAGGAAAGCATTTTATCGTTAATTATTTAATTAGTTTATTTTACTTAAATTGAAATAAAAGAGCCATGTTACAATAATAGCTACATAAATGAATTAAGAGTTGTCAGAATAATAATAGTTATTTACAACAATTCGTTTGTAAGGAGTTAATACGTTTTTGCATTAATTTATTTTAACTTTATAAAACATGTCGATATTACTCAAATGTTTGTTGTAGGTGTCAATAATTCGAGAGAACACAGGGTTTTTTCTATAATTTGTTGAGCGCAATAAATATGAAAGAGGAAAGTGTGCCTGAGTGCCTTTTCCAAGCAAGCACATGTCCATCATCGTCCTACGATCATTCAGAGTCATGATATCAGAAAGCCGACAATTTTTTGCAGCTTTGCTGTAGCTGATTCCGTGCATTTAGTTCTTTCTTTTTTGATACGCTCAGTTCGTTTCATGTAAACGACGAAACAAGTGTATATTAAGGATATATTGGATTCGCACACTTCAAAATACTACGCACGTTGGTATTTTAAAGTAGGAAATAAAATAATATATATAAAAAGACAAGTCCCGATTCACTCACTCACTCACTATAATCTCTTACTGACTCATCAACGCCCTGCCCAAACCCCTGGGCGTAGAAAGCTGAAATTTTGCTCTGATTTTCCTTTATAATGTAAACAAGGAATAAGGGAGGATTTTTCGAGATTCCCACGGAATAGGGAATTTATTTTTTCAGCATCAGCAATGAGTAGGCATCTGCTAGTTTTAAGATAGTAACAGCTCAGAGGTGTATGCATATTTTAAGCCCAACTAGCCGAGCAAATTCAATACCACTATGTATTTTTTTTTACCGCCGATGAAAAAGGGATATATTATATTTCCTTCTAAGCATATTCAGCCTTGGTACGATATTCGTGTTTTTTCTTTTGCTAGTGCGATTTAGAACCGGTCACCAATTGGTGTTGCATTGTTGTGGGACAGTGACTGCCCCGCTACACGATACTAAATTAAATATTGAAATAATTGTGAAATAAAATACGTAAGGAGGAAAAATAGATGATATAAGTTAAAAACTTACCGCACCCGACTTCATCAGAGCCGTCTGCACAATCTTCGCTGCCGTCACACCGCCAGTTGATCGGGATGCACGAGCCAGACGCGCACCTGACAAGTTTAAAATAAAATTGGTTACAAGTTTTTTCGAAATAGATTATAAATGATACATTTTACTTTTTTACTTTTATCACTCACACCAACATAGAAAGATAGACAGAACAGCACATTTCAAGTAATCTGGAAACTATGCCAACTTATTGTAACGTAACACGCACTTGAATAGAACATAATAATTTATATTTAGTATAGATTACAAAAATAGTAATTGAAAGTCTTACGTTTTTACCACTGTTTCGGAAAAATCCTCTGTTCTAGGAAGAACCAGCATAAAGTCAAGCGAAACTTTTTTTCAAAATTTTGAATTATAAAATTAAATAATGAGGAGCTGGCGAACAAAACGGTATGATTACGCTTCTGGTCAAATTACTTTTTTTTTTCTAATTCGGAGGTTTTTGACCCGCTGAATACGAATCTCAACTCATTTCCAAGCACAACGGCCTAAAACTGTGTTAAAATTGCATCCAAAGTTCGTGGTTTCGACCATAACGACATATTTACAATAAAGTTTCAACAGCTTTGAATAATCCAGCACATTTTCGTTCAAAATGGAATAATTTTCATACAAATTTGTAAAATGTCAATCAAAGTGGATTAAGTGACACTTATTTTTTGTTTTTGCACTTTTAATACTGTTTGCAATAAAGCAAGCACGCAAAGGTGCAACGGAAGCAGGATCGGCTTTGATTAATCACTTGAACTCTTTGGACTTCACGAACATAACGAATTGGCGTGTTTTCGCAGACGGCTGTAGAGGCCAAAATAAAAATTCACAGATTATTCACTCAATTATTTTCTGGTTGCGAAACCAAACCTCCACAAGCCTAAAGAATGTAACCATCACATTTCCCGTACGAAGACACAACTACTTGCCTGCAGATCGAGCTTTCGGCAGAGTGGAGAAAGAAATATGCAAACGCACATTGTTGTTTACCAAAGAAATTACTTTAACATAAGTAAAGGTTTGGAAACGTGAAGTTGTTGAGAGAAGACTGTGTACTGTACGACATTAAAGGATTGGGTGGTGTATACAATACTTTGATATGAATAAGAGGGCTCAAGCGTTTAAAAATATATAAACAGGTTGTGTTCTAGGAGTTGAGGAGAAAAAAAAAACAAAAAGAAGGACAAACAAGTTGTTACAGCAACAAAAGTGACAGAGAGGATCCCATGTGGCATAAGAACATCAAAATTTTACAAAGACGATCTTGAACAGGGAGCTGTCACTACTTTATTGAAGAGTAGAAAAGAACATAGAAGAAAAAAATTAAAAGAACCATTTTACGAAGAATGGAAATGAAAAATGAGCTGATGAGACAGAAAGTTAAAGATATAATAGTATTGTTACAAAAGAATTTCGGAAACTGGGAACAGTATGAAGAATTAGGTTGGTATAAAGAAATTTTAGGGAGCCTACACGAAAACAATGATGATTAAAGGGAAGATAATGAAAGAGAATGTGACGATGGGCACGACGAAGGCGAGAAAATATACATTGAGCTCAGTATATAATGAAAAAAAAAAGTTATTTTAAGAAAGAATAAAGATAATGTTTTTGTTAAGAAGTGTTCATTAAGAAGTTTAGTATTATTAAAGAGTAGTAAATAAACTTTTTGAACTGACTTACGTTTCAACTAACCTCATCTAACTCACAAACAACTTATTGCTTGCAATCGGAATGGCCTAATTGCAGCCTCGTGGCAATCAAAACGTAATAATTGCACCGGTCGCAAACAAAACGGCGTAATAACGTAATTACATTTTTAAAATTTGAATATCTTCCGTTGTATAAGAGATAGCTATCTGGATTTAACATATGTCAAATCAAGCTGTGAACTCCATGTGGGTAAATAAAAAACTATGACAAAAGTTCACTTGAAGTATGTCATTCAGTTTTTTACTGCTCCTGTAAAATTTACTTTCATGTAATTATACCATTTTGTTCGCCAGCTCCTAATATGATAACATTTAAAAACAGCATGGTAGCGATCACCTCACTCTAAAAGGGTTATTATCAATCATGTGCTCTTTAGTAATATATTATTATATATTAGATATATAATATTAATATTATTAAACAATTTTTACTTAATTAAAGTTCTAAACTTTTTGATGGATATTTATTCTTACTTATATATAAATACGTAGCACCTAAAACAATGTCGGTAGTTGCAAATGGTGTTAGGTGTATACCAACCAAACACCATTTACAAACATCAAAGTATAAACCAAACGCATCTTTAAAGTAATAACAACCCAAACACGTCCCATAATTGGACACGTATGGTGGAGGCCTATGTTCAGCAGTGGACTTTTGATAGACTGTAATAAATGAACTTCAAAATTATAAATATATACTTACATAAACTCTGTCACGAAACAGGATAGAGTGTCACAGGAAGCTGGCTCCTCGTCGGAACCATCAGGACAGTCCACATGACCGTCGCAGACCAGGGAGTGCTCGATACAAATGGAGTCGTTCGTGCACAGGAACTCTGTTGGACTACATGTTGTGGCGGCTGAAACCAATTGCGAAGATATATGAGTTTGAAAAAAATAAAACAACCAGCATTGAATATGATGATTCTGTTATGAATCTAGGTCATGAAATTATTGCAGATATTATTATCGGTTCTAGATACGGTAATAGAGCCGTGGTGGCTCAGATGCTTAGCGCTCGCTGTAAGTCTCACAGTACGCGAGCAACCTGGGTTTGATCCCCGCCGGCACCAATGAAATTGTTAATTGCAATTTTAAGTGCTGATTTACCACGTGCTCGGCGGTGAAGGAAACCATCGTGAGGAAACCTGCATTTCTCAGAAATAAGAAAAAAAATATTTCGAAGACATGTGAAGTTCGCCAACACGCATAGGGGCAGCGCTGCGAACATTTCCTTGCCCTAAAACCCTCTCAGAAATGAGAAGAGGCCTGTGCCCAGCAGTGTGACGTATATAGGCTGTAACTTTAACTTTTTAACTTTAATACGGTAATAAAAATACGGTGAAGCGTCAAATGAAATTAGATTGAAGACGATATCATCAATTGTCCTCGAAACAAACAAACTTATGCGAGACGAAAAGCTCATTAAAGTACATACAAATGAACAGACACACATATACATAGAAATCCTTTTAAAAACAGTAGAATCGAACTCCATGGACTTTATAACGCAACTTTCAAGGAGTAAGATAAGTGTATAATAACTATTGTAGCTTGTACAGCAGGGCTAGCATGAGCAGGGGACAATTTTATCTCCGGGGAAAGGAGAAAATGTTTATCCCCTCGCTTAGTTTTATCCACCCTTAGAGCATGGGCAAACCGGTGGATATAATATCCACAGTAGATAAAATGGGAGATAGACTTAGACTTAGATAGATTTTTTTGTATGAATATAAACTTAAACCCACGTCCAATGAACTAGGATAAAATTGTCCCTTTCAAATGTCAAAAAAGCATAATTTTTATCTTTCATTTGGCTCCATGCTACGGACAGGGGATATATGTCTACTCGTTATGTCAAACGGGGATATACTTCACCCCGTTTGACATAACAAGATAATATTATCTTTTGTCAGTGGATATAATCGGGGGATAAAATTTTTGCCCCCCGCCCATGCTAGCCGGGCAGGAGTGGATTTTATATACTGGAGGTAATATCCCCAGACCGGTGACAAGGAGCAACATAAAATAAGGTTCATACCCTATATTAGACGTCTAGTGCTATTGATTTCTAATCCATCTGCCAAGCGTAGCGATTATTACACATTTATCTTTAAGATTGTAATTCCATGTCCAACAGAGAAAAGTGCTGATGATCAAAACGTATGAGAAAAAGAAAAAAAAAACATTTAAACATATCTACTTACGCGTATTCGAAGCGGATCCATTTTTGCAAATTGCGTTTTTGCTAATGCAAACACCGTTACAGAGCGTTTCAAGTGAGGAACACTCGCCAGTTTCAAATTCCTTTTCAACTGAAACCATAGTACAGTCGACTAAAGTAAAGCCAGCGACACTAGAGAAATAACAACTAGCATGAATAGCATTACGACTGTCAGGTATTAAAATTTCTATGCTTTCTTTTGAACGCATTATATTTAGAAGCCCCGTGTAGTGGCGGGTTAGAATACCTACTAGCCCATATCTTCCCGTGGGTGTCGTAAGAGGCGACAGAGGGAAACTGAGGCAGAAGATAGGCAGCAGCATCTTTCTGATAACAGAAATAACAATAAAAAAACTGCGGTTGCCAACCCGCTCGCCAAGCGTGGCAACTACGGCTATATACCCCCCATGAATGAATAAAGTTACGAAGAGACGGCCCCCAGTCCCCGGCGGCCCCGCTATTCCTGGCTACGGTGGCGACCATGGTAACGGCGGGGCTGGGGGTGCTAAGAATCTCCGGTGGAGGTTCGGTTGCCACCTACGACGACTCGACCTGGCAACTTATAACGCACGCACTCTGAAGACTGACGAGAAGATCCTGGGGCTGGAAGAAGAGATAGACAAGTTGCGCTGGAATATTATAGGATTATCCGAGGTCCGAAGAGAGGGGGAGGACACGGTAATCCTCGAATCCGGCAACTTGTTCTATCACCGGGAGGGTGACCATGTCCCAAGGAGGTGTCGGATTTATCGTCCACAAGTCTCTCGTTAACAACGTTGTAAAGATTGGGAGTGTGTCGACGAGGGTTGCATACCTTATACTCAGAATCACCAAACGGTATTCGCTGAAGGTCATACAGGTTTACGCACCAACCTCGGCAAACCCCGATGAGGAAGTGGAGGAAATGTATGAGGATATCTCTAGAGCCATGCATTCCTCCAAAACCCTGTTAATGGGAGACTTCAACGCAAAGCTAGGCTAACTAACGAGAGAGAAAGGTGAGCTGAAAGTAGGGAAATTCGGATTAGGGCAACGGAACCCAAGGAGATGAGATTCATGGAGAAAGAGGGACTCTTTATGATGAACTCTTTCTTCCAGAAGCGGCCCCACAGGAAGTGGACCTGGTCGAGCCCCGACGTTTCGACAAAAAATGATATTGACTTCATTATGACGACTAGACGCCAACTGTTCAGTGATGTCTCAGTGATCGCGAGGGTGAAAACTGGTAGCGATCACCGAATGGTTAGAGGCACACTGAACCTAAACGTTAAGTTGGAGAGGTGTCGTCTAATGAAGTCAACGCTCCGTCCCCCTCGGGCTCTAATCCAAAGTTCCGAAACCTTTCAGCTCGAGTTACAAAACCTTTTTCAGTGCCTAGAAGATTGCAATGCAGAGGACGATATGAATGACATATAAACACTCACGCCTGTCACCCAGAGGTGTAGGCAGAGACTATGGACTTCCATTTGGCACGATCCTGACACACCTCTCTCGCCTCCTCCACATACATATACCTACGCATACACGCTTGTCGGTTAAGGGTACACTTAATTTGGCCCATTTTCAATACAACGCCAATTTGGTCGATAAATTTTCGTGCGAAGAATCTCCGGGAGTAAAACCGGCGACGAGGTTCGCCACCCGTCACGTTCTGTCTCCCGGAGGGGCGAAAAGTGGATTGCGGAGGCCCGTCTGGCTACGCTGAATGTATGTGGAGCAATGAATGATAAGATGGATGAAATATGCGAAATGATGAATGATAGAGGAATAGATGTGTTATGTGTAAATGAGACAACGAAGGGAAAGGATGCCACTGCACATGGCATGTATACCGCTTACTGGTCTGGTGTAGACGAGACCGAGCGGGCATGCCAGGGAGTCGGTGTCATCCTTTCAGAAAGAATGGGTCAATGTGAAAGAGTATGAATGTGTAAGCCCAAGGCTGCTGTGGATACGAATGAAAGTGGGCTTAAAGAAGTTGTTTAGGGTGTACGCCCCAGACATGTCTAAGCCACTTATATCCGAGCAGTTTTGGGACATGGTAAGGATGGTGTTGATGAAATGTAAGGAAATGAAAATATCATTATGTTAGGAGATTTTAATGGAAGGGTTGTGTGAAGAGGTCTGGTTATGAAAGGATATTAGGAATGTTTGGCGATGAAAGTGTAAATGAGAATGGTGAAGACCTCCTCGCCGTATGTGAGGAAAAGAATCTTTTGTGACGAATACTTTCTTTCGCCATAAGAGGATTCACATGTATACATGGGAAAGAGGTAATGATAAACATGATAGATTTCGTAATTGTGGATGAAAGAATGCGGGCGCAGTGGTAGATACAAGAGTTTACCGGGGATCCAACGTAGGGACGGATCATTACTGGTCTTATGCCGAATTAATGGTCTATTCAGGCGTTGGCGGCATCGGACATCTGTGTCTACCACTGCGTTACAGCGTATAAGAACAGAGAGGTTACAAGATGAAGGTGTGAAGAAGTATAAATGTAGACTGAGGAGAATATAAATGGTTTGAATGAAATATGTATGAATGATTTAGACCTGAAGACTGTATGGAATAATGTTAAGAAAGTTTTGGTGGATGCAGCCACCGAAGTATGTGGTGTAAGTAAGAGAACGAATGAAAGGAAAAATAATACATGGTGGTGGGATGATGAGATACGGATGGAAGTTGAAGCAAAGAAGAGAGCATGGCTAGATTTAATAGCAACCAAAGCTGGTAATTCTGGCGGTATGAATGATGAGATTGAAAGAAAAAAGGCAGACTTTATACTTATAAATAAGAGAGTAAAAGAAGTTGTTGAAAGGAAAAAGCAAGAAAGAACGGATAAGAATGATAGAAGGATATCTGATAACTTCCAGGCAAATATTAAAATGTTCTGGAAACTCGTAAGAACTGCTAGAAATTCAAAACAGCCTAGAATGAATGCTATACGAGACGAGAATGGCTGTATGCTGAATGATGAAGTTTCGAATTTAAAGAGATGGAAGGAATACTTTGAAAGCGTGTTTATGAGTGAAGGGTCGTCTGAATTAAGTGAAAAAGAAATTCCGAAAGAAGTGGAGAGAGGTAGGAGATAAGTGTAGATGAAATAATAAAAGCAATGAAGGCATGAAAGCAGGTAAGGCAGCCGGATATGATAGAGTATCACTCGAAATGCTAAGGCTGGAGAGGGGTGGCAGGCCTGCTGTACACCTTGTTTAATTTATGTTGGGAACTGAAGCGGGTACCGGAAGACTGGTGCAAAGCCGTTATAGTCCCAATATATAAAGGAAAAGGGTCACAACAGGACTGTAAAACTACCGCGGTATCAGCTTGCTTAGCATTGTGGGTAAACTGTATGCTAAGGTGTTAATTGAAAGAGTTATGGAAGAAACTGATGGAAAAATTTGGGATGTGCAGGCTGGATTTCGAAAGGAATGGGGTGTACGGATCAAGTATTTTCCATGCGCATGATGAGTTTTGGCCAAAACCAGAAAGTTTTTGTGCTTTCATGGACTTGGAAAAGGCTTATGACAAGTGGACAGGAATGTGTTATGGCAAACACTTAACTCATTTGGTTTGAGCGCTGGCTTGATACAGGCATTGAAGTCTCTTTATAGGGACTCTAGTGCTTGTGTCAGGATCAACAGGGTCTACTCGGACTGGTTTGGCATCAAAAGGTGTCAGACAGGGCTGTGTAGCTTCCCCTGGCTGTTTAACCTATTTATGGACAGTTGTTTGCAAACTTTGAAAGTTGAAGAATGTGGGTTGAGAATGGGTGAGTTAACCGTCAAATGCCTTTTGTACGCCGATGATCAAGTCATATTGCATCGTCGGCGGCCGAGTTGCAAATGATGGTTAGTTTAATGAACCGATCATTAAAAAGAGGTATGAAAGTGAACGCAAGTAAGACGAAAGTGATGGTTTTGAAAGAGAAGAAAGTAAAACGTTATGTGAAATAAGAATAGAAGGAGTTGATTGAGCAAGTGGATGAGTTTGTATATTGGGATGTTTATTTAGTAGGGATGGTAGATGATAAGGATATAGAACGACGAGTGAACGCAGGAAATAGAGTGAATGGGCTCTACACGCTATTGAAGAGTCAGAATGTGTCAAGGCAGGTTTGGCAATTCACAATGCTGTGTTAGTCCCTACTTTAATGTATGGTAGTGAAAGTTGGGTCTGGCAGAAGAAGCATGAGAGTAGAATAAATGCTGTAGAAATGCGGTCATTAAGGAGTATGTTGGGCTGAATCTGAATGACAGGGTGAGAAATAGTGTGATAAGAAAAAGTGTGGTTTGCAAGATGACGTTGTGACCAGGATTAGAAAGGACTTCGGTGGTTTGGTCATGTAGAAAGAATGAACGAAGAAAGAGTGACAAAGCAAATTTATGCTGCAAGTGAACGGCAGAGTCGGAAAGGGACGCCCTAGACGAAGGTTTATCGACCAAATGGCGATATATTGAAAATGGGCCAGATTAGAGTACCCTTAACCGACGAGCATGCGTAGTAATATGGATGTAAAGGAGGCGAGAGGTGTGCCAGGATCGTACCAAGTGGAAGTCGTAGTCTCTGCCTACCCCTCTGGGTGACAGGCGAGTGTTTGTTATGTTATGTAAATTTGCGGTCGGAGCTAAGTTTTGTAAGAGCCGTCGGAGAAGAACACAACTCTCCGATCACACTTAATCTCATGGCTGTTAGACGGAAATGAAGCTGCAATTTTCAGTAGATTTGATAGCATACAGGCAACTGAACAGACAGATCTCCAAATGCATGCGGCGGGGCTTACGCAACTTTAATACTGCTCGTATTGAAGAAGCGATCGAGCGGAACCAGGGATCCCAAGTCTTTGCTAGAGATCTGTCTGCCAAAGAGCCAACTGTCGAAGCTGAAGACCGAGTGTGGCAGCGTCGTTTCCGGGACACCTGAGATTTTGAGTGAAATTGAGAGGTTCTATGGGCAGCTGTACATTATCGTTGGAGCCACACGCAAGTGTGAGTAAGATCAGAGCAAGTCTTATCCGACACTATTCCGGACGTCAGTCTGAGCGAAATAAGGCTCTCCAGCACCTTAAAACGGCAAGGCCCCAGGCGAGATGGAATTACAGCGCGAGCTTCTGTGGGTGGAAAACCGGTACTTGTGGTCCTTCAGAGCTCTTTAATTCCGTTCTCCATGGTAGCATTACACCGGGCGTGGAGCAGAAGTGCTGTGGTCTTGTTCTTCAAGAAAGGCGACAACGCTCTCTTGAAGAAATACAGACCGATTTCCTTCTGAGCCGCGTCTACGTGCTGTTTTCGAGTCATTACGAATCGTCTCGCACGCAGACTCGACGACTTCCAGCCTCCCGAACAAGCCGGTTTCCGAAAGGCTTTAGTACCACAGACCACACGCTTCGGCAAATTGTACAGAATTCCGAAGAGTACAATTTGCCACTATGTCTGGCGTATGTGGACTATGAGAAAGCCTTGATTCCGTCGAATTTGGGCGGTGCTGCAGTCCCTTCAGCGGTGCCAGTTGACTGTCGGTATATCGAGGTGCTGAAGTGTTTGTACAGTAGGGCTACGATGGCTATCCGAGTACAGAACCAGAGTACGAAACCTATCCAACTGCAGAGAGGTGTAAGACAGGGTGACGTTATATCCCCGAAACTTTTCACCGCTCCATTGGAAGACGTTTTCAAGCTACTGGACTGAAAAGGATACGGTATTAACATCAACGGCGAGTACATCACTTACCTTCGATTTGCCGACGATATAGTCCTTATGGCAGAATCACTGGAGGACCTAAGCACTATGCTCAATGATCTTAATATTGTCTCCCAACGGATAGGTTTTAGGACGAACATGGACAAAACAAAGATCATGTTTAATGTCCATGTCACACCTATGCCGGTAGTTGTTGGGAGCACTCAGCTCGAAGTTGTTGACGCGTATGTTTACCTGGGACAAATAATCCGACTAGGTAAGTCCAACTTCGACCGAGAGGTCAATTGACGGATTCAACTCGGCTGGGCAGCGTTCGGGAAATTACGGCACATCTTCTCGTCAGGTATACCTCAAAACTTGAAAACTAGACTGTACAACCAGTGCGTGTTGCCAGTGATGACCTATGGAACTGAGACGTGGTCCTTCACTGCTGGCCGTATGAGGAAGCTCAAGGTCGCTCAGCGAGCTATGGAGAGGGCTATGCTCGGGGTTTCTCTGCATGATAAACTTAGAAACGAGGATATCCGCAGTAGAACCAGAGTGACCGACATAGTCCAATTGATTAGTAAGCTGAAGTGACAATGGGACGGCCATATAGCTCGAAGAACCAATAACCGATGGGGAAAAAGGTTCTCGAGTGGCGGCCTCGTACCGGCGGAGGTGTGGGGCGTCCCCACTAGATGGAGTGACGACCTGGTAAGACATGCAGGAAGTCGATGGATGCAGGTGGCTCAGGACTGTGTTTTGTGGCATTCCTTGGGGGTAGCCTATGTTCAGCAGTGGACTTGTGATGGGCTTTGTGATGGATGGATGATGAAGATGATGATATTTAGAAGCGTCTGTCACTTACAGAAGAAGAGAAGAAATTGGTTACGACTAAGTTAAGTCTATATGTGTTCACGCGTATGCCTATGGCACCATAATATTGCCGCAAGTAAAAGCGGCCAGCAGGATATCATTTTTTTATAGGATAATGGTGACAAACGAGCACACAGTCGACCTGATGGTAAGTGGATGATGTGGCTTATAGACATCTACATTTATCTTCGTTTAAGAATCAACATGCAGATACGTTGTCATCTCTGAGAACTAAGATGGAATTCCTCGTTTCCAGTAAAAGGGGTCTCCGCTTTTCTACACTTACCATAAGAAATACAGCAGCGTTGAGCTGCTATTTTACGCTAGTATTTTGTGAGAGCATGGTCTTACCCCGGTCGAGCTGACCCATCCGTTCTACAACCATAATATACTACTATAGCGCTAAGGGCCGCGGGTTCGAATTCCGCACAGAATAAGTAGGTATTTGTATGGTCTACAAATAATTGTTCCGGGTCTGGATGTTTGTCCTTGTGCAATTTATGTTTGTAAACTGTCCCCACGATACAGGAGAAAATCCTAGTGTGGAGGTTACGTTTCTACAATAAAAAGAAACTACAGCGCGGCTCTACCACGTAAAAACCCATCACCATTATAAAACAAAAATTAAAAACACGCTTACCATCACAACCTTCCTCATCCTCTCCAAGAAGGCAATCCTTTTTCCCATCACACTTGTGACTCATCAAGAAGCACTCGTTAGTTCTATGGCAGTAGAACTCATGTTCCTTGCAGGTGGCGACTGTCGTACAATTGGTACCGTTGAGCAGCAAGCCGGGAGGGCAGAGGCACCGGTGGTCCATGGTGAAGTTGTTGGGCGCGAGGTGCGGCGCGGGGTGCGCGCGCTGCACGCACACGTGCGAGCACGCGCGCCGCGTCACGCACGCGTGCTGCAGCAGCGGGCTGTCGGCGCTCGCCGCACTGCACGTCGCCAGGATGTGCAGCTGGCTGTTGTTGGGGAATATAGCTGGAAACGCGTAATCATCATTGAAATAATCATTTCTCACATTGACAGGAATACTACACATTGAATGAAAGTAGTAATACTAATAATCATCACAGCCTATCAAAGTCTACTGCTGAATTGCCTCATAGATCTCCTCTACAAGGCAATCTATTTACATTATCAGGCAATATATTTGCCTTAGTTGCCGCGCTTGGCTGATGGGTTGACGACCGCAGTTTTTATTATTATTATGAGTCATTTTCAGGAAGATGCCCATCTTGTTTCAGTTTCCCTCTGTCACCTCTTACGATACTCATAGGATGATTTGAGGTAGTGAATTCTCTAACACCGCCACTACACATAATCTATTTATAATGATTTCTAATATTTCCACGGATACTACAAATAAAATAAAACTAATAATGGTTTCTTATATTTAGGCGCCTCATACACATTGAATTAAACGGAAAAGAGTGACAAAGCAAATTTATGTTGCAGAAGTCGCCGATGTGGTACTTCAGGGAATGGAATTATTTATTCCATCATCTGTGGTGCCTATCGGAGGCAGAACTCAGCCATGGTTTGGTCGCTCCTGTAAAATTGCATCACACTATACGCAGGAGTGCTACCGGGCCTCAAAGTCTCGGGATGTAAACACCAGCGCTCTTAAAAAGAAGTATAATTCCGCCTCCAAGTCCTTCAAAAATGTCATTGCCAAGGCAAATTCAGAGCACATCGGCAGAATTGGCGAGAAACTAGTTCGCCTCCCTTCGGGAACACGTGCATTCTGGTCTCTCGCCAAGGCTGTCCAAGGAAACTTCTGTCAGCCATCTCTGCCATCTCTGCACAGGGTGTACGACTCCCTGGCCCATGACGCAAAGGACAAAGGCTCTCATTTTGCTTCCAACTCGACTCTCGATGACGGGGGGAACACACCGCCGGCCATCCCGCGGTGTGAGTGCTCCATGCAGGAAGTGCTATTTACACAGCGCTCGGTGCGCAAAGAACTCCTTTCCCTGGACGTCAACAAGTCGAGTGGGCCTAATGGAGTCCCACCTATTGTGCTGAAGACATGTGCTCCGGAGTTGGCACCAGTTTAAACGCGTCTTTTCCGATACTCCTACTCCCTAGGGGTAGTCCCGAACTCATAGAAGACGGCTTTGGTGCATCCGATCCCTAAAAAAGTCGACCGCTCAGATCCGTCCAACTACAGGCCTATCGCTATCACCTCGCTATCACCAACTGATTAGTGACCGCCAGTACGGTTTCCGTCGAGGTCACTCAGCTGGTGATCTTCTAAGTTACCTAACTCATAGATGGGCGGAGGCAGTGGAGTCCAAGGGGGAGGCGTTGGCCATTAGTTTGGACATTGCGAAGGCCTTCGATCGGGTTTGGCACAAAGCACTTCTTTCGAAGCTTCCTTCCTATGGGCTTCCCGAGAAATTGTGCAATTAGATCACCAGTTTTCTTGCAGATAGGAGCATCAAGGTCGTAGTAGACGGTGCATGCTCCTATTACAAGCCCATTAACGCTGGTGTTCCACAAGGCTGCGTGCTATCACCAACGCTGTTTCTTCTGCATATCAATATGCTGGTAACATTCATTGCTATGCAGACGACAGCACTGGTGATGCTTTATACACCGGCCGTGCCAATATTTCTCGGGGAAACGTCGCCGAGTACCGGAACAAACTTGTGTCTGAAGTCGAGACTTTGTTGAACAAAGTCTCAGACTGGGGGCGACTAAATCTAGTCCAGTTCAATTCCCAGAAGACACAAGTTTGCGCGTTTACCGCTAAAAAGAACCCCTTTGTCGTATCTTCTCAGTTTCAAGGCACTCAACTTGTTGCCTCAGCCAGTATCGGAATCCTCGGTGTCAACATATCGAGTGATGTGCAGTTTCGTGGTGACTTGGAAGAGAAGGCTTAATCGGCCTCTAAAAAGCTTGGCAGCACACCGCTTACAACTTTACAAGGTGAAGGTTCAGCCATACATGGAATAGTGTTCCCATCTCTAGACAGAGGCTCCGCAGTGCCAGATCCTTCCACTTGACCGCATCCAGCGCATAGCGGCTCGAATCGTCGACGACCGAGTTCTTTCCGATCGGCTTGACTCACTGGCACTGCGTAAAGATGTTACATCTCTTTGCGTATTTTATCGCATGTACCACGGGGAGTGCTCTGAGGAATTGTTCGGACTAATTCCAGCCACTCAATTTCACCATCGCACATCGCGACAAAACTCGCGATACCATCCATACCATCTGGATGATTGGCGGTCCACCACTGTGCGATTTAGAAGAAGTTTTCTTCCTCGCACAACTTCCTCGTGGAATCAATTACCACCAGCGATTTTTCCCGACCGATATGACTTAAAGACCTTCAAGAAAAGAGCCTACTCCTTTTTAAAAGGCCGGTAACGCATCTGCGATTCCCCTTGTGGTGCAGTTGTTCATGGGCGGCGGTAGTCATTTACCATCAGGTGAGCCGCATGCCCGTTTGCCCCCTCTCCTATAAAAAAAAGTGAACGGCAGAGTCGGGAAGGGACGCCCTAGACGAAGATTTATCGACCAAATTGGCGATATATTGAAAATGGGCCAGATTAGGAGTACCCTTAAGCGACGATCGTGTATGCGTAGATATAAAGATGTAAAGGAGGCGAGAGAGGTGTGTCAGGATCGTGCCAAATGGAAGTCCGTAGTCTCTGCCTACCCCTCTGGGTAACAGGCGCGAGTGTTTATGTTATGTTATGTTATGTCAAACGGAAAAATTCTGATGGCGGACACAATCTCGAAATATTATTCTATTTTCTTATACATGCAGGTTTTTTCATAATGTTTCTTTGGACCACCGCTACACAATTTCATTGAAACCAGTGAGAACCGAATGTTTTGTTCGCATCCGGGCGATCGCTTATTCTGTAAGGTACCACGGATCTCAGATATATTTTTACTTGACAGATGTAAATTACCCAAACCCGCGATATTGATTAACGTCAAAGATACGAAACGTCTGGTACTCCGATCACCAATCCGCCTGTCAGATGAGTCAATTACGGTAAATCCTTTTCACTTCCGAAGAAGCATATGTCCAACAATAGAGGGCTGATAGAGAAGACACACGGGGAAATCATTTCTTACTCGCAAGTTACTTACAAAGTTCGATTCGTCGTATCTTATGTGTGACCTCGTGGATATCCGACCAGAATATCTTCGACGTTCGCCTGTCTGTCCAGAACACGTAGTTATCTGTAACCGCCAGGCTCGCTATCGTTGTAGATAACTCTCGGAAATTCTCTGCCGGTTCCTAAACATGGGCATAAGTTTATTAACGAACTGTAATTGGTTTCTTAGAAACAGCTCTACAGATTTGAATATACATTTGTATTTTTATTGTTTTACTTTCTAAGTTTTTTGCAATGCAGATGTGCTTTCACCCCTGTGGACTAAGATGGAATGTTTCGTTTTTATTAAAAAGGGTCTTCTGAAAATCTCCTGTTCACTACACTCACCACTCACCATGTGAAACACAGAAACATTTAGCTGCTATTTCACGCTGGTATACAGTGGGAGCGCGGTCGCTCTCCGATCGATCCAACCCATTCATGCTGCAACCATAATATTGCAGCATTATCACCCCATTTAAAATTCAATGAGTTTTCAATAAAGTAATTACTTCAATGTGAGTTGTACCCAAAAATACGCGCAAACAAACTTAAAATCTGTATTCATATTTACCTCCAGGATGTACAAAGTCGATGATTCCATGCCCCTCGTCAGAAACGAACACCACGTCCATATTTTGCGCGTAACGCAATCGCACGTACGGACCTTTCGACCAGGAATAGAATGTTAATTACACCGAGAAATAAGTAAAGGCGGCGTAAGGGAAATTTATCACTACCTACTCACAAGATACTGTAAAAATCGGAATAGACCAAACCATTTCGTATATACGAGATATAAATATACAGACCTGCCGGTTTTATCATTATTATAATCTTTACAACTCTTCACAAGTACACTGCTGAATATAGGCCTCACCCAAGCAATACCACAAAGCACGGTCCTGAACCACCTGCATCCATCGACTTCCTGCATATCTTACACGGTCTTCACTCCTTCTGGCTATAAGCTAGCTTACCGGTATAAGGTTGTTACTCGAGAACCTTCCTTCACCATCGGTTGTCGGTTCTTCGAGCTGTATGGCCGGCCCATTGCCACTTCAGCTTATTAATCCGTTGGGCTATGTCGATTACTTGGGTTCTACTGCGGATATCTTCATTTCTCAGTTTATCACGCAGAGAAACCCCGAGAACAGCTTTCTCCATAGCTCGCTGGGCGATCTATGGAGAAAGCTATTCTCGGGGTAAACAGCATCAAATTCGAAGGTGTGAGACGTCTGGTACTGCGATTGCAAATCCAGTTCAAAAGTGTGTCGAAAAAAGTGAATATTCCTTTTAGTAATCTCATGTCCTCCCATGTCATGTCCATCTGCGGACTGTTTCTATTTCATATATAGTATACAGTATAAGTATAACTATATAAGTTCATATTCAAAAAGAAGATAACAATTTTAAACAAATTTACAATGATTTTGAAAATTATTTATGACCAGATACGAAAAATCAATACATTGATAGAAAAAAAGGCAAAACGAACGGACCTTCTTCTTCAATTTTTACAGCCTTCCTCGATGGCAGTATTGCGAGATCACTGGTTCAAATCCAGTACAGAACAAGTATTGGTACAAATTATTGTTTCTGGTTATGACTATGAGAAAGCCTTAAAAAAGGTTCACGAGTGGCAGCCTCGTAACGGTAGGCGAAGTATAGAGCGACCCTTACTAGATGGAGTGACAACCTGGTAAGACATACAGGAAGTCGATGGATGCAGGTAGCATTGCTTGGGGGAGGCTTATGTTCAGCAGTGGACTTGTGAAGGGCTGTGATGATGTTGATGATGGTAATGATTGTTCCTGGTTTAGACGTTTGTCCATGTGTAATTTATGTATGTAAAACGCCTCCACGATACAAAAACTAACTCTTGTGTAGGTGTATGGTGTGTATTTTTTTAATTAAAAAAATGTTAAAAGAATTCACTACTACAGGCCTTTCCAAGGCTGCGTCAACCATGATTAGATTGCGTAAAGTAAAATATAAAATAAAGTTACAGCTTATATACGTAATTTCTGAGAGGGTTTTAGGGCAAGGAAATGTCCACCGCGGTGCCCCAATGCGTGTTAGCGAAATTCACATGTCTTCGAATAATTTTTTCTTATTTCTCAGACATGCAGGTTTCCTCACGATGTTTTCCTTCACCGTCGAGCACGTGGTAAATTAGCACTTAAAATTGCAATTAACAATGTCAGTGGTGCCGGCGGGGATCGAAACGGGGTTGCTCGCATACTGTGAAATTTACAGCGAGCGCTGAACTCCTGAGCCACGGCTCATGACATTGCGTAACTTTGCCCAAGCCCAGCAGACAGGTTAGTATGCACGCACTGGTGATATAGCTCTCCATCATAACTGTCCATCACCAGTCTTTGGGATTTCAGTTCAGTACGGCATTTTCGAGCATCGTAAGAGAATCCACCTCTCTCTGATATGGGGCACCATATCATCCCGTGGTTGTTATAAACAGACAATAGAGGGAAACTGTAACAGGGGATGGGCAGCAGCAACTTCTTAATAACTACACAAAATAATTTAAAACTATGGTTGCAAACCCTGTTCAAGCTTGGCAAATTTGGCAATTATCCCCCCTGATATTATATAATCGGGAAGTCTATGTTCAGCAATGGACTTTGATAGGTTGTAATAAATGAATGAATTTACGAAAGCATATCTCGTTATTTGCTCTCTGCAAAGCATCGTTTGTTAATATGTAGGGGCTTAAATAAAACTCTCGCAGAAAAGGTTGACATTTGTAAAAAAATGCCAAATATCACTTACACCCCTTTTGGCTTTTAGTTTCTTATTATATTTTTTTGCTTTGCAATCAAAGTAGCAACTTTTTATTAAAATATCAATCGATTTATAATTTTATGACGACATAAACTAACGGAAGTTTTAATCACAATACTCAGATGAAGTGAATTAACTTGTTTTTTATAATAAACATTTTTCACATCACATTTGTTGTATTTTCCTGGCTGCTCACACGCTCACTGTACGATCCATCAAGGAGACTTTTTTTAAATGATCCTACAGACGCCTCCTACGTTCAACATCTCTTTTTGAATTGTTAAATTTTATACAACAGGCAGATTTACTTTTGCATATTATAATATATTTGTAGTATTTTACCCCAATTTTCAGGGACTTTTTGACAAAAAAAAGTGGCAACACTTGCCTTACTCACACAAGTTATAAAATCTCAGTCACGGTATGGAAATTTCGCTAGTATTTCGAGATGGAATAATATTTTTATATTCTATTAAACTTACCCATTAAATTATTCAATATAAGAGGCTTCCTGTCTTTTCCATCTAGACCGACGCTGTCCACGTGGATTTCGCTACTTTGTTCACTTTCCACAAAGGCTATCAGCATTCTCCTGCATATTATAAAGGCATCAAAAATGTTATAACATTCGTGCAAATACACATTGTTAGTTTTCGAGCCTGATTATATTGCGCTTAATGATTTTGATTCCTAATCGAGGATATACAGGGTTATTTTACAATAACCGGCCAAATTTGCAAAGAAGGTTCAGAATAAGTAATATAGGCAAATAGTGAAGAAAAATTAATTTAAAAAAGATTCAAACATTCTGTCCTTTTTATCTTTTAAATTGGAAATGCGTGGTAATGTATTATTTTAACTGATTTTACTGCGCACGCACACATTCGTAAGGGTCGATCGGTAGGCAAAAACGTTGTTGCTCATAAATAACATTCAATTTGGGATAGTTTCAAATAAAAGTAGAAGCCTTATTTACTCGTGTTTCCAAAAACTGCAATAACGGTATATCATTATTTATAATATATTTGAACTTACTTTAAAATTTTGCTACTCTTTGAAAAATAACCCTGTATAGTCAGATGACATCCACTAAATTCTTGCATTTTGATTCTTTACTGAGGATAAATGTAGATTTCTATGGGTCACATCAGGTGGACTGTGTGCTCGTTTGTCAGGCTTTTATAAAAAAAAAAAGTGTGTAAGCCCCGTAGTCAACTAAGCATCTTTTTGGTCCGTTGTGTTTGTCAAATATTGTTCAGATTTTAATTTTATGTAAATGGATGTATTAATCAAAAATTAGAGTTGAATAATCTATCAATCATTTCGTCCCGTGGATGTCGTACGTGTGACTATAGAAAATGCTTCCTATAGATGGCGGTGTAATCATCTTGTTTAAGCCAGACGTAAAATAACCAGACATATTAAGGGCAGCAGTGGCAAGGGTGCGAGACATCTGGCAGTGCGATCTTTTCTTCTGCCATGCCTTAAGGATTAAGGCAAATCCTTAAAAAATAAAATAAAAGAACCAAAATTTGGAACAAAAATTACCTGGCACAAGTAAAATCATAAAGGAGTATCACCCCGTACGTATCATATAATACATTTTGAATCTTAATAGATAAATGTGATTGTCTATGGGCGAGAGCATCCATTTACCATCAGGTGAATTAAGCGCTGGTGACAAACTTACTGTATAATAAAAACTTACCCATAATCCGACATAATACAAAGACTAATGGGTATCTCCTCATCCAGGAAGCGATACAGCAGTGCCCTCTGATTGGTTCTCAAGGATACCACCTCGATGACGCGGCGTCCCGAATCCAAGATGTACAGCGACTCGGTTACGTAATCTGAAAGAAAATGAATTAAGATGAGGCTTTTATGAAGTTCAATACACATGAGTGACATAAGCACCGTGTAATGGCGGTGTTAGGACATCCACTACCCCATATCATCCCGTAAATGTCGTTAGAGGCGACAGAGGGAAACAAGACAGAAGAAGGACAGCTTCTAATAACAACTAAAAAAGAATATGGAGTTGCTAAAACAAGCGTGGCAATGGTGACGGCTCCGTAGCGCAGTGGCTTAGCAATGAGTTGCAGCGCTAAGTGCCGCGGGTTCAAATCCCGCACGGAACAAGTATTTGTATGACATACAAATGATTGTTCCGGGTCTGGATGTTTGTACTTGTGAAATGTATGTATGTAAACTGCCCCCACGATACAGGAGAAAATCCTAGTGTGGTTACGTTTAAAAAAAGTACAAAATGTTATGGTAAATATCTCCCCTATGAGGTAACCTATGTTTTAGCGTAGTGCTCCCAACAACTACTGGCATAGTTGTGATTCTGCCAAAGGAAACCAACTTGTTCGGGAGGCTGAAAGTCGTTAATTCTGCGTACGAGACGATCGTAATGGTCATAACTCTAAACAGCAAGTAGACGCGGCTCAGAAGGGAAATCGGTCTGTAGTTCTTCAAGAGGGCGTTGTCGCCTTTCTTGTTGAACAAGACCACCGCAATTCTCCTCCACGCCTCCGAACTCCGGAGTAGTGTCACCATGGAGGACGGAATTGAAGAGCTTCTGAAGGACTATAAGTACCGAATTTCCACCCGCTTTCATAAGTTCCGCTATGTTAATTCCATTCTCACCCGGTGCCGTGTAAGATTATAAATTTGTATAATAAAAATAAAAATTGGAATACTAATTTGAAAAAAAAAATTGATCATGTGTATTCGAAATATTGATCAAAACAATATTTTGCAAAATCTAAAATTACAAAAACAAAAATGTGAAACTTTCCTGTGCTTTCGGGTGCTTACCGTAAGCCATATCTACAACGTTTTCCAAGCCATTGTAAATAAACAAATGCGTTAGGCCCAAAGTGAAGTCGCTCATACTGATGAAGTTGATGCTCTTACGCTGCCCGTCGTACACGTACAACACATCTAATGAAACAAAAACACACAAATTACTTTGGAAAATATAGACAAGAATACATACATAATTTAAGCTTCTTAAACAAGCCCAATGATTACAACAGTAAAAAAAAATCGACTGCGTAAGTTACAAAAAAGAGAAAAATATTATACATATAATTAACATATACATAATATACACATTAGTAACATATACACTATGTCACTTCCACAGCTAAGACGAATTTAACTACATCCCTTATCTTTGTTTAAATTACAGTATGTGCCCAAGAAATACATAAACATACATACACTCAAAAAACATTACCCTCCTTCTAGGGCAGTCGGGTATAAAATAAAATCACACTCATTCTGTTCTACCCACAAATAAGAACTGGTTTTAAGGTGATAAAACCATTATAAATATTTTGTCATATATAAAAGTAGTTATATTTAGATGTTTTAAATGTCCCGATTTATAAAGGCCCTTTGAGTGCTCCTGACTGTATTTCTATTGTATTTACGAGTAACTAGGTTCTAGAACTTCCCTTCCACCTAGAAACCACCCTCTTACCTTGTTTTGCCGCCAATTTTCACTGCTGCGTTCTGATCTGAAGGGTATAGAGAGTCAGCATAATTACAGACCGTGAAGCATTGCATCTTAGTCCTCAATGGTGACAACGCATCTGTAGCCTCCTTTGTTTGAAGTTAGCTACGGTGTTCATGGACTGCTGTAGCCACTTACCATCACGCTTGTTTGTCTTTTCAGTTTTATTAAAAAAGCGTGATCAATCCGAGAGTAAAGAATATTATTTATTTCTTTTCATCCAAATGCATCTTATCTTGTAAAGGAAACTTACCTCTAATATTGTCATATGCCATCGCCTGTACCCGGCCGATATCGAAGTGCGTGGCGTGGCTCTCAGGGTTGCCCAAAGTGTTGTACTCGATGCGAGTGAACGAAGCTCCGCCACCGATCACCAGGTATTGCGGACGATAGCCGATGGGGTCTTTAAGAATAATAGGAAATCTACTATATAAAAATTAATTTTTGTTTGTTCGTAGTTTATGCGCTGCCATACCGTTCATCAGATTGCGGTAAAACTTTGTCAACTTATTATTTGCACTTGCGCGAAGGTTATAGGCATAGTACAATTAACTTACAATAGGTGGCGTGCGTATCGTATCGACAAATTTATTTGAAAGTATCACTCAACTTCAATAAATGTATTATCATTCCTAATTAAACAATATAAGTCTTCCAAATTTGAAACGATATTTCCACAATCATTTTTTCTGAGGCAAAAACGCGCAGGGTACTAGCTAGTTATATATAAAAAAATAATATCTTAAAAAAAATGGGATAAAATGTAAGTTTCATATAAGCGTCACGCAACGCACGAACACAAGCGCGGGGTTCACCTACAGTAGCAGACAGTGACAATAACGCGTTGTTAAGTACTGCAGATGCGGACAAGCTTTCGTACTTTCGTTCACTCTGATAAAATGCTAGTAAATGTACAAAATATGGTTCAACGCACATTGACCAACAAAATGCTCTAAGATGTTATTTGCAATCAAGCACACAGAGTAAAAAAACTACTTATGTGTTCAAATTTTTAGGAGTGAAGACGTGTGATACTAGCAATTTCTTAAAATAGGTCTCCCCTATTGAATGCCTTATAGGGAGGATTTTGCCATAGTCGCCACACTTGGCAGGCAGATTGCCAACCGCAGTATTATTTTGAGTAATTATCGGTAAGATGCTACTGCTTAAATCCGTAAAATAGTTTTATTTAATGTGTAGTGTTCGCGTAAATATAAGAAATCATTATCTTAGATTTGCTGACGATATAGTCATTTTAGTAGAATCCCTCAGCACTTTGCTCAATGACCTAAATATTGTCTCCCAACGGATAGAAAAAAGTCTTAATATGAACATAAACAAGACAAAGTATATTTGTAACGTTCATATCCGACTATGAAAGTCCAACTTCGAATGAGGGGTCAGTTGATGGTTTCAAATCCACTGGGCAGCTTATCGGTAAGAAGATGCTGCTCTTATTTCAGTCACATTCTGTCGCCTCTTACGTCACCCACTTGACAATATGGGGTAATGGAAATTCTTATACCGCAAGTACACAGTTAGCAATTTTTCGTTTGATTGCAAATCAAACGCTCCGGCGGCGAATGGTAGCAAGCATAGATACACTTAAAGCATATTCGAAATTCGAATACGTGCGAGCGTGTTCGCGACTGCCCGTGTGACCGAGAGCATAGGTACCTTACGCGAACACACGCCAAAGAGAATTATCTCTTGATTACTATTTTCAACTCCACATTAGTTGTGATTTAATTGAAATGAATTAATAGTGAACCAACATTATGAATTTATCAGTGAAAATTGTTCAAGCCTTTTACTGCTCAATGTGCGCTGATCCTTAGTTTTATATTTAAAACATTTAAAAATCCGAGACTTACGTTTGCAATCAACCCCAGCCACGAGCTCCATACCATCGGGACAGGCGCAGACGTGTGTCACGTTAGATGTAACGAGGCACAAGTGTGAACAGCCCGCGTGCTCGCACGGGTTCGACGTGCGGTTGAACATCAGAGGATGATATATGTGCATGTCTGTAAATGTGTACAGAATTTAGCCGTACTTTTTTTTATAAAATGAAAGCGTCAAACGAACTTACAGCACAGATTAAATAATGTCTTACAGTCCACTTGATGGTGAGTGGCTACTGCAGTCAATAGACACCTTTAGCCAACTTCAAATAAAGATGGCTACAGACGTGTTGTGAGAACTAAAATGGAGTGCCTCACAGCCTGTAATACTGGCTCTCTGTACCCTTAACTAGTTAACCTTCCCAGACGGATTTCAGAAATAATATCATTTTTGAAACATTATAGTGTATTATGGCTGCAGTACGATTGGGTAGTCTTGATCAGGACCACGAGCACACATAATATCAACGTAAAATGGTAGCGTAATGCTGCCTTCTTCGTATGTTGAGTGGCGAGAACCGGAGACTCTTTTAACTGGTTACGTCGCATTCCATCTTAGGAAATCATTTCCAACTCAAAGGTGACAAAGTATCTTTATTCTAATTCTTATCCGTGTTTAGGTGCAAGTGTCTATTGGCCACAGCATCCACTTACCATCATGTGAGTTGTGTAAATAAATTAGGACACCACTAATTACAACACTTCCTAAGCGATGAGATTCTTTCTCTGCAGGAGTCCGCCTATTCCGTTTTTATTTTTAAGTTGGGAAAGACTCTACTGCCCATCTTCTGGTTTGTTTCCCCCTGTTGCGTCTTACGACACCCAGGGAAAGATATTATAAATAATTTTAAGTAGTTTTATCTTAAAACTAATATATATATATAGTATTTATATTGTATTATTTTGGCTAAGTATAGCCATTCAGCGGGGAAACGCAGCCAGCGTTCTTGGCACGATACCGCGGGGAGTAGGACTGTATGATAATAAAGTTACTATAGTCTTTGCGTTATAGCATGGTGCGGGTGACAGCTTACACTTTTGGCGTGTCTAGAGATGGAACATTGTTAAATTGATTTTAAAAAGGCGATTAACGATATACACAAAGCAAAGCAAAAATTATCGATTAGCTATCGATATAAAAATTAAAACTGAAACATATATTTCTTTATAAACTACAATGCATGTAAAATTAAGTTAAAGTTTAATACAAATTATGACGGACCTCGCCCGCTTGGTATTTATTACGATTGGATTTCATGGGTTTTAATTTTTTTGCGCGGAATCCTAATTTTTTTCTAAAATAAAATTAGCCTGTGTTACTCCTTATAACATCAGCTATCTGTCAGTGCCAGCTATAAGCCGGAACAAACAGACAGTAAGACAAACATTTCAAATATTGTTTTTGTCTTTTTGTTATAGTTTTAGTTTTTTTTTAATTATATTTTTTAATATTGTATAATTAAATAAAGATAATTTATAATACTATAATAATAAATAGTCGCTAGTTGGGATTGAGGTGAAGTTATTTGTTACACAGTATCTTCACCTTATGTGAAAAATTGCGTTTCAAATAAAAGTTTTTCGGTGTCTTAATTTTTTGTACATTTTTAACTCTCTGATATTTTGGAACGAAGTTCTTTATCGCACGGTACGAATTTGTCAAATGGGGGCTAGGCGAGAAAAAGTGTAAGATTTTTCCGTCACGACCCCTTCTGACGTAGTGTAGACGGCTTTGGTGGCTATAAGGAAGCGAGATGGAATAATATCCATCTCCCTCGCACTTTTTCTTATCTTGCTATGAAAGATATATTATTTTATTTTAAATGACGCTTCATTTTAATGGACGCTAGTAATTCATTTACTTGTATTTGTTAATCAATAATATAAAACGTTTATCAATAATAATATATTAAAAGCGCCAGTAGCCTAATGGCAGGGCGCGGACCGCAAACTCGAAAGGTCGTGGGTTCGAATCCGCCATTCGACTACTGTAGTGAACCACTTCTAACACAAGCATTTTAAGCTTACCAGAAGTGGTTTATGGGAATATTAGTAATGTTTAATAGCATTACTAGAATTTAAAAAAAAACTACTACGAAAGTAACTTCGTTCTAACCGAGTGTTCCACGACACTTTTTACTTTTAGGACTATGTGTAGGTTTTAATCCATTTTAATCTAATCAATATTATATTATAACTAATACTTCAGAAAGAAACATTAACCTTTAAATTTTCCGAACAATTTAACTTCCCCTCAATGAAATGAATGGCAAAAAAAATGGCAGAAAAAAATTGTGGATGCCCTCATTAGCTACTGCAGCCCAACACCTGTATTTTTGTTATTTATACGTGGTAGAGCCATGCTGCAGCTATATTAGTAGTATAGTTGTAGCACGAATGAGTCGGCTTGACCGGGGAAGGAGCACTCTCTCACATAATACCACCGTAAAATAGTAGCTTAACACTGCTGTGTTTCGTATGGTGAGTTTAGAGAACCGGAGATCCTTTTCCACCGACTTCAAACAGGAGGAGGTACTTAATTCGACTGTATGTTTTTTTTATGTGTGTTACCTCATAACTTTTTTCTGGGTGAACCGATTTCGATGATTCTTTTTTTATTTGAAAGCTGGCGCTTCTTACTGGTAAAGGGGCATTCCATCTTATTCCTCACGGGTGAGAACGCATCTGCATTTTGATTCTTTATTGAGGATAGATGTAGATGTCTATGGGTCACAGCAACCACTTATGGACTGTGTGCTCGTCTGTCACTCTATCCTATAAAAAACCTGACAATGTAGCGTAGTCGCTAAGTGTAGGCTACGGCCTTGAATCTTACTCGAAACAACTATATGGTATCGTAATATGAACGCCAATCCACTTGCCAAGCGTGCGCTGGATCCGCAACACGCATTAGCTACAATTTCACCAAACCCTTTCCAGTAGACCATGAAACTCACCAAACACAGGCACGTCCAAAGACAACAATACGTTCCTCTTCTCCGAGCTGCTGTGCAGTTTGTCCGTGGTTTGCAAAGTGTTGGAGGTCCAGTCGCTCCAGAACACCGTATTCTCAAACACTGCTATTGCGTATGGGTGGTGGAATGGTTCCTCAAATAGAGACTGGAATCATAAAGATATGCTAGAGAAAGACACAAGGATAGAACATATGTAATGTATAGTAGGTAAATGAACGCCCCAATAATGGATTTTCATTCGTACGAGAATAATAGCCGATTTCGGATTACTTAGATCTTAGTCAATTCATACCACAAAGCTTGACGATAAGGTGTAACGTTGTAACGCAATTTATGGATAATATTTTTGTAATAAAATTGTTATGTAATTATTACCGTTACCGTTACAGCCTATTAAAGTCCACTGCTAAACATAGGCCTCCCCATAGATTGCCTCATAGGGGGAACATTTGCCATAGTTGCCACGCTTAGCAAGAGGGTTGGCAACCACAGTTTTTTTTTATTTTAGTCATTATTAGGAAGACGCTGCTGCCCATCTCCTGAATTGTTTCCCTCTGTCGCCTCTTACGACACCCACGGGATGATATGGGGTAGTGGATATACTTACACCACCACTACACGATTATGTAATTGTTATTAAATTATTAATTTTAATTTTAACTACTGATTTGAAGGTCGTAATTGTACTAAATATCAAGTTTTCTTCTAAATCTGGTAACCCGATATTCCACTCAATGTTTTCACTTACGATCATAGATAATACCTGTAATTTTTATTCATAAATAGCATTACTGTTTTATATATTAAATGTTAAACGAACAATTTGGGGAAGGACAGAATTTCCACATTCTATCCCGCTTGCTTTCTTTACTCTCATCACATTTTTTCCGAAAAGTTCCGAAGTACTCCGGCATATATAGAATTGCTCTGTTCTACCACACGGCGTTAGTGTCCATCCTCATGTAAACAGCTACAAGCAAACTGTCGTAAAAGCACAAAATTCACGTCAACAAAACTTGCGTTAGACCTATCCTAAAAGCCTTCGATCACACGCATAGAACTTACCTATACGAGCACCAAAAAATTCAAAATAACTTCATCCGCAAAGTCACCGGAGTTTCAGTGGTATCGATGAAATTCAAGTTTACACAGAGACTGTGAAGAAATTTCTCTTCGAATACTTCAAGGAGAGCTGTGTCTCAGCACTACTTTGTTAGCGCCGAAACCTATTCTTACCCGCTATAGTAGCAAATGCAGCCAGCCACGATCCAATCGCAAACGTTGCACCCGGTCTCCGTAGACCCCGTAACGTTCTTATCGAACCAGATAAGAACGTTACGGGGTCTACGTTATTTCTAAACGTAGTGATTATATTCTCTTTGGTTATTTCCGACAACCCAAACGTCGTAGGTACGTCACATTAACGACACTACACAATACATCAAATGTGTCAAACACTAAAATCAGTGGCAGATGGCTTTTACACCAAATAGGCTAACAGCACTAACATCACAGAATACAGATATAGATACCACACGGAGCGTTGGCCGCTCTTCGTGCTGAACAACTAGTCCAGCAGAAGATCTTTCTTTTTCCTTCCAAGGCCGAAATTATAATATAGTTTAAATAACATAATATACAATATTTTATTATATACAATATTAAAAACTATAATTAAAAAAAAACTAAAACTAGTAATTTAATTATCAAACAGTCCTACTCACGCGGTATCGTGCCAAGAACGCTGGCTGCGTTTCCCCGCTGAATGGCTATACTTAGCCTTTGAGTGAGAAAAGAACCAGCCCTCTTATCACCAGCAGAACGACCAGACGCGGATGGAGTTCCTTTAGGAACTTCACCGCGCGTGGACCACACGGACCGATAGTCTCTACAGCAAATGGCACAAATATGTAGTCATCTCTCAGAGACTCATATTTGCGCCACTTACTCAGTTCAGCTGCCTCTGATGCCTTTGAGTTTAAATTGCAAAATAAGTAGTTGTAATTTATAATATATAACCGCCAGGGGGGCGCCGATGCTAGCCTAGGGCGCTGTCGACATTTAATCCGCCTCTGGACGGGCTCCTAAGTATTTCACGTCCAATCAAAAACAATCCAAATACTCACGTAGACCTTCTTGTCGTCGATCTTGACAACTTTGATAGTCTTATCGACGAAATACAAGCGGCCATTGGGCACGTCTATGGACAGGCCGGTGGCGAAGTTTTGGAGACTGTCAACGAGGACTTCCGCGTGTGTGCCGTCCATTCGAGCCTGCATGATCACTGCACGGTTGTGCCAATCTGCCCAGTACATAAGTCTGAAAACCAAAGTATATTCCAATATGAAAGAATTCTTTATTTTGATAAATGATGATAGCGACATTTTATTGGTTGTTTTCGACCCTGGCGATCTAAATAATTCCGGTAGCTATGAACTGTACAGTAGATGTAATATTATACGTATGTAATATCATAATTAAACAACGTCCTAACCATAGACTTAGGATATACTAGCGTATAGACCAACATAGTGTGCAAGGGAGAAAAAAATTCCTTATGGCAAAAATGCAAGATAGAAAAGGATACCAAATCTCATGACTCTGTAACCGATTTTGAATGACAGGTCGGCACAATTCAGCACATAAAAATAGCTCGAGATATTTTGTAATTTTTAAAGTATAATAGTGGTTATTTTTAGTAAGTAACTTTTTCCAAAATGGTTAATTGTTCCGTGAGTGAGTGTGCTGTTAATAATAGAAATAATCCTGATAATTTCACATATCACAGGTAAATTCTCAAGACATCGTCAATGTTATGACGCGTTTATTTTTGGTTAAAATTTATGTTACATACTGTTTTAAATATAGAATATATTCAATTATTTTGTTAATTTTGAAATTTTGCAAAGAAAAAAGTCACGTTGTTGATAATTTGCATGAATTTGGTAAATACATTTTTATACAAAATATTTAACATGTACGCTAGGGATTGACTCAACTATATCAAAATTAAGGACGCGTTTGCAAAATTGATAGGTATAGAATCGAACTATTACATTGACACGGGTCACACACACACAAGTGTACGCACGGTTAGCTGCGGGTGTGGGAATCGTAATCAAGTAAAAACATTTTAATAATTTGAAAAATTGATTTTTCTCATTTCTTATACCTACAAAATATATTACATACAAATACGAATAGCTGCTCCAGAGACTGCTAGGCACTAGAAGCCCACTACTAGCAGTGAGATGGTGGCTGTGGACTTTGGGCTGGTTTGTTAGTTATGATAAGACTTTAGCTTCGGACTTGGTGAAGTGACGAAGGTATACTTCGGTGACAGCTACTGGAACTCCTCGACGAGTAGTACTAGGTGTGCCGAGTTTGGCTCGTTTTGTTAGTCATGATGAGCTTACCTCCGGACTTGATGAGTGACCTGATGGTGCACTTCGGTGACTACTGCTGGAATTCTGGACGAGTAGAACTAGGTGTGCCGAGTTTGGCTCGTTTTGTTAGTCATGATGAGCTTACCTCCGGACTTGATAGAAACCTGATGGTGTACTTCGGTGACTACTGCTGAATTCCCGGACGAGTAGAACTAGGTGTGCCGAGTTTGGGCTCGTTTTGTTAGTCATGATGAGAGCTTACCTCGGACTTGATAGAGTGACCTGATGGTGTACTTCGGTGACTACTGCTGGAATTCCTGGACGAGTAGAACTAGGTGTGCCGAGTTTGGGCTCGTTTTGTTAGTCATGATGAGCTTACCTCCGGACTTGATGGTGACCTGATGGTGTACTCGGTGTCTACTGCTGGAATTCTGGACGAGTAGAACTAGGTGTGCCGAGTTTGGGCTCGTTTTGTTAGTCATGATAGAGCTACCTCCGGCTTGATGGAGAGACCTGATGGTGTACTTTGGTAGTTACTTACACCTAGTTCTACTCGTCCAGGAGTTCCAGTAATGGTCACCGAAGTACACCATCAGGTCTCTCCATCAAGTCCAGAGGTAAAGTCTCATTATAACCAACAAAACGAGTCCAAACGTGGCACACCTAGTTCTACTCGTCCAGGAGTTCCAGTAATGGTCACCGAAGTACACCATCAGGTCTCTCCATCAAGTCCGGAGGTAAAGTCTCATCATAACTAACAAAACGAGCCCAAACTTGGCACACCTAGTTCTACTCGTCCAGGAGTTCTAGTAATGGTCACCGAAGTACACCATCAGGTCTCTCCATCAAGTCCGGAGGTAAAGTCTCATCATAACTAACAAACCGAGCCCAAACTTGGCACAATTTAGTTCTACTCGTCCAGGAGTTCAGTAATGGTCACCGAAGTACACCATCAGGTCTCCATTAAGTCCGGAGGTAAAGTCTCATCATAACTAACAAAACGAACCCAAACTTGGCACACCTAGTTCTACTCGTCCAGGAGTTCCAGTAATGGTCACCGAAGTACACCATCAGGTCTCCATCAAGTCCGGAGGTAAGTCTCATTATAACCAACAAAACGAGTCCAAACGTGGCACACCTAGTTCTACGTCCAGGAGTTCCATAATGGTCACCGAAGTACCATCAGGTCTCCATCAAGTCCGGGTAAAGTCTCATCATAACTAACAAAACGAGCCCAAACTTGGCACACCTAGTTCTACTGTCCAGGAGTTCTAGTAATGGTCACCGAAGTACCATCAGGTCTCCATCAAGTCCGGAGGTAAAGTCTCATCATAACTAACAAAACGAGCCCAAACTTGCACACCTAGTTCTACTCGTCCAGGAGTTCTAATGGTCACCGAAGTACACCATCAGGTCTCTCCATTAAGTCCGGGTAAAGTCTCATCATAACTAACAAAACGAACCCAAACTTGGCACACCTAGTTCTACTCGTCCAGGAGTTCCAGTAATGGTCACCGAAGTACACCATCAGGTCTCCATCAAGTCCGGAGGTAAAGTCTCATTATAACTAACAAAACGAGCCCAAACTTGGCACACCTAGTTCTACTCGTCCAGGAGTTCCAGTAATGGTCACAAGTACACCATCAGTCTCTCCATCAAGTCCGGAGGTAAAGTCTCATCATAACTAACAAAATGAGCCCAAACTCGGCATCTAGTTCTACTCGACTAGGGTTCCAGTAGCAGTCACCGATGAACACTTTCAGATCACTCCATAAAGTCCAAGACGAATAGGCATTTATATAATTATTTATATATATAAATCCCACTTACTTTCAGCGAAACAAAATATTATAACAAAAATGTGTGATTATAAAAATAATAATATTATTTTGCCTTGTCAAGTACCTATGTGTGAAATTCGAATGTTTTGTGTATACAGCGTATATATACAGCGATCTTTTTCGGCTGCTGCAATCAGGCAGGCGATACAGTATCCACGACCGAGCGCGGACTGAGGTTTCATCGAAATTTTTGTACAATAAATTAAAACAGGCACCAAAAATAAAATAACCCTTATTGCAATTCATTATGATTCATCCGTATTAGCAAAATATGTGAAAAAATAAGCATCAGTTTTAATTTTTTTTACGACTATTTGTGACATTTTGATAAAAAGTAAACACCACTATTTTTTATTGAATATGTCTGCCTACTTATAGTATTTTTAGAAATCTTAATATATGTTGATAATAGGACAAAAATGTACCGAAACATGAGCCGGTGTCGTTAATTTTGTAGAAAATGGCTAGGGAAGATCGTATTTACAATATAAAAAACTATTATTTTCAACAAAAAAGTCACCACCATTTGAAGATGAAGAACCATTCTATACGTGGTAGCAATTAGCTATGTTTGATTTGGTTTAGTTTTGTCACAAAATGTACCGAAAAACAGCATAATTTCGCCCGATTTGCAAACGCACCCTATATTTATCTTGAATGTTTATAATGAATCGATAGACTTGCCTATACAACAACAAAATAAATCCTCGGTTTGCGTTCTAAAATGTAATTTTATTTTGCCGTTTTTCAAACAGATTCCCTCCGGATTCTATAATTAGAAAAAGTGGTTAAGGTTCATTGGACGGGTTGGTTGGAATGCAAAGAAGAACTCAACAATTTTCAGCAAACATTTTCTTGAGAAGTATAAAAGAAAAGGTAAAATAAAAACAATTTTATTAAAAGGAGTCATTTCTACATTATTTGTACCAGTAAGTAAAATATTGTTATAATAAGACTTCAAAAATATAACTTTCAAAACTTTAGATAAATATAGAGACAGATTTTCATACATTATAAAACTGTAGTAAGTTAAAGACAAAAAAATCTTGAGATTATCCTCTTTAAGCCATTATGAACCCAACTAAGTATCTATTTATCAACCAAAATAAATGTATAACCTAGCTCATAGCACAATATTCATAGCATCATGCTATTTTCCCCAAGGGGTTGAGCGGAGCTTCGGAACTTCGGATTATATTCCCAAATCATAACGATCATAACGAACTTTTAGCGTAGTTAGGTATAGATATTTAGTAATGCTCCTGAAGCGCCACTAGACGCCCGCGCATGAGACGTGATAGTATAAATTCCATAGTATTTGATACTCACAACGGTCAATGCCCGATTCGTGCTTGATGGCCGACGACATTGTCGCGAGGGCTTAAATAGCGTGGTTTATCCCCTACAGCGTTATTCGTAGAGAAGAGGACTCGTGGTTAAGTAATAGCTGCACAGATCAATAGATCAGCGAAATTAAGTTGCACTTGCCGCGGTCAGTCCATGAATGAGTGACCATTTTCTTAACATACCGAGATTGAGAGAATAGAGAGTGCATCTGTATCCTCAGACACTTAGTGCACTTTACTGTGTTAAGATCATTATGTTTTTAAAATTCATGCAGCTAAAATGATAATAAGTTTATTATTACTTTATACTTTTCAGGGACAGATGAAAGAATATAAACATGAAGCATGATGAAGCCTCATAAACATATTGGCCTTTAAACAGAGCAATCTTATTTAACTGAGTCCTACAAGTTTCCTTCCTTAAATTATTACGAGTAAGTTTACATTCATACTTAAGTCGAATGTTAAAATAAACTTCTATAATCTATTTAATTATTAATTGTTTGTAATTATCACAAGTAATACTTATATGAAAAATAAAGCAGCCATTATGTTGTACTCCGTGTCCCCGTTTTTGTTTCCCCATCAAAACATTTTGTAAAATATATAAAATATAAATAGGTATATACTTAGTTAAGTATCTACCTATTTATATTAACAATATGTTAAAAAATAAATTCCGGGGAAACTGCCCACGGCAGTAAATATATTTCTCCAAAGATCATAGCTCGAAAATACAACATTCTGATCTGATTATACATAAACACTCACGCCTGTCACTCAGAGGGGTAGGCAGAGACTACGAACTTCCACTTGGCACGATCCTGGCACACCTCTCTCGCCTCCTTTACATCCATATATCTACGCATACACGCTCGTCGGTTAAGGGTACTCCTAATCTGGCCCATTTTCAATATATCGCCAATTTGGTCGATAAAACTTCGTCTAGGGCGTCCCTTTCCGACTCTACCGTTCACTTCTGCAGCATAAATTTGCTTTGTCATTCTTTCTTCGTTCATTCTTTCTACATGACCAAACCACCGAAGCATTCCTTTCTTAATCCTGGTCACAACGTTATCTTGCGAACCACACTTTTCTCTTATCACACTATATCTCACCCTGTCATTCAGATTCAGCCCTAGCATACTCCTTAATGACCGCATTTCTACAGCATTTATTCTACTCTCATGCTTCTTCTGCCAGACCCAACTTTCACTACCATACATTAAAGTAGGGACTAACACAGCATTGTGAATTGCCAAACGTGCCTTTTTTGACACATTCTGACTCTTCACAGTAGCTTGTAGAGCCCCATTCACTCTATTTCCTGCGTTCACTCGTCGTTCTATATCCTTATCATATCTACCATCCCTGCTAAATAAACATCCCAAATATACAAACTCATCCACTATCTGATTATTGGGGATCATCATGATCTGATTATTGGGGAGTTTTTTTAGGTTTTTCGGTAAAGTCACCTGGGATTTTATACATTTGAATTAAAATCCAACAAAAGGCAGGTAGGTTCAGCTTATTCCCTGGAACATGTTATATTAATATTTTTTAATTATTTTAGAACTATCATGGTAAAATTCAGTTAATTTTTGAAGTTATTCAACTTCATGCACTAAACAATTTTTTATAATCTTTTTACCGCTTCCTTAACAATCATTTTCGATAGTCTTTTAAGTAAAATATACAACACTAGCTAACGCACACAATGACAAATCAAAATTGGTCACGCGTTTTCGGGCTGTCAGGTGGTCTATACGCTAGTATATTCTAAGTCTATGGTCCTAACGTACCCCTGTTCGAAGGCTCATGTGACAAGATCGTGTAAGAAAGGGACAGATTCAGTAAAGACCAGTAAGAAGCTAGTGCACACACCCCTGTACATTATATTTAAGTAAAATAATGCACGGAGGTTTGTACTAAAAACTAGCGCGGAAGAATTTACGAACTATTATATACTATATATTATATATATATATATATATATATATATATATATATATATATATATATATATTATATTTTACGTGGTAGAGCCATGCCGCAGCTATATTAGTAGTATAGTTGTAGTACGAATGGGTCAGCTCAACCGGGGAAGGACCACGCTCTCAGAGGCCAGCGTAAAATAGCAGCTTAACACTGCTGTGTTTCGTATGGTGAGTGTAGAGAACCGGAGACCCTTTTTACTGGAAAAGAGGCATTCCATCTTTGTCCTCACGGGTGACAACGCATCTGCATTTTGATTCTTTATTGAAGATAGATGTAGATGTCTATGGGTCACAGCAACCACTTACCATCAGGTGGACTGCGTGCTCGTTTGTCACCCTATCCTATAAAAAAAAAATACCTTTAGACTTTTATGAAAAAAAAACTGGTAAATGTATATTTTCAAAGTTGGTGGTCTTTTGACTAAATAAAATATGCCTACATGAAAATTATTATGGCGTTTTAATACTTTTTATGTTATTGATTTATGCTTTAAGTTGCATTTAAATTAGGATTAATAACCTATTGTGTTTGGGTGTGTGGGTTGTGTGCAAAATACCCTATTGTAAGCAACAGACTTGACTGACCCGTGCTTCACATCCAACGTGAGGAATCTGGGATGGCTGGTCTCCGTGTGTATGGTGGCGCAGTGGGAGCCGTCTTCGCGGCAGACAAATATGCTCCCGCGCTCCGCGTCGCTGAAGTAGATGTTCCCGCCCAACCAGTCCACGGCGATGTCTCCGGGGTCCTCCAATCCCAGGCCTACTAAAACCTGATAGGAAAAATTGTTGAGTAGCTCAGAGAGACCTCTCCGAGTGAGAGCCGGTCAATGCATGAGTGTATGTCTATGAACGATATGAATAGGGGTCCGTAGCGATCATAGTGCAATTGATTACGACATGCATTCTGCTTCTTAATTGAGGATAAATGTAGATGTATATGGGGCACAGTATCCACTTACCATCAGGTGAACTGTGTGCTCGTTTTTCACCCTTATTGTATTAAAAAAAAATTGTGTTTTATACAATTGATAGAATATTTTATTTCATAGACAGAAACTGGTCCACAAAACTTTTGTGCAAGGAGCAAATCTGTGCATGTCCCCCTTACAAACAATGTCGTGCTTCAGTATCTGAATCGTCTTTCAAATTCTCAATGATAATGAGTTCGAAATACTTAAATTGTGCAACAAGTTATATAATGAATATACAAAAACATTTTATTATATACAATATTAAAAAATATAATTAATAAAAAATTAAAACTAGTAACTTAATTATCATACAGTCCTACTCCCCGCGGTATCGTGCCAAGAACGCTGGCTGCGTTTCCCCGCTGAATGGCTATACTTAGCCTTTGCGCGAGAAAAGAAACAGCCCTCTTATCACCAGCAGCAACGACCAGTCGCGGATGGAGTTCCTTTAGGAACTTCACCGCGCTTGGACCCCACGGACCGATAGTCTCTACAGCAAATGGCACAAATATGTAGTCATCTCTCAGAGACTCATATTTGCGCCACTTACTCAGTTCAGCTGCTTCTGATGCCGCCCCGGCTCTAAACCAGGTACCCCTGAGATAAGAGCCCGCCAAAGTGTCTACGCAAGTAGCAACCTACCTACCTAGGACTTTACCTCTCTCCCAAGGGAGCAATGTCATACCGTCGGGTCTCTTGCCATCGTCTCTAAATATTCCACAAGGCTTTAAAACCGAGGGAACATTTATAGAGACAATAGCCCTTCGGATGACATCGTTCAAAGAACCGTGTCGTGAAAACCTACCAGCACTTTTCTTACATGAAAGTCCGTGGAGCCCAAACTTATCGACGCTGCTACCACAGGAGCACTGATGGGGTTGACAAATCACCGCTCCTAGTCAGATTCCTACGGCGATGCGCCAGCTTTCCCCATCAAGTAATGTGCTGAGATTTCTTGATGGTAAAGCGTGTAACCAGTGACTAGATTCCTTAGTCGAAACAGCTAGAAGGCGTGCCTGATCTTGGTCACTATGGGAATTATGAAACAAATCTTTCTGCATGTTCTGTACCAACGGAATTTTCCACTGTTTTTGTTGGTTAACTTCCAGTGGAACATTTTCGCCGGGACAGAGCTATATGTCTGCTGCCTCCTGTGCAAAGCACAGGTCTACTTTATTATTTAATAATTATGTCATAAGTCACTGACACTATGCACGGAAGCAAGGAAAGCAGGCAATGCAACGCTAGAAAGATTTCTTACACCAACACCACATTTTATAAAGGTAAGCAGGTCCAGGCTGTTGTATTTAAAGTTAAATTTAGAATTATTTCTATAGTTATTTTAAGATTATTATCAATATCTTTTAAAATATCCGAACATTTCCAGACTGGACTCGAGCGGAGTAAGTATGTAAATCTAGATACAAGGAGACAATATTTTAAAATAGTAAGAGCAATGTGGGGGTTTAATTTATCAACATGGTTTAATAACTGATCAATTTTTTTTTTTAAACAGGTTCAATACTATCGAAAAACAACGAGGCACCTAGCAGGCATAGCGATTCCGTACTGACAGTTTTTATTCCTGGAGAAATATGATTGAAATTTTTAAAAAAAAGTGTCTTTGTTAGAAATTATTGGAAAAAAATATTTCACATTTATTGCTATTTGGTTCAAGATCAATATTTTTAAAATTTCCAAAAATATGAGTAAAAGTATTGATTAATGAGAGATTTATTAATTAAAGAAATTACAGCTTTAAAGCAAAAAATTAAAATAAAAGGCATCCGACTGAGCATGATGCTGTCTGTAGCAGTGTTGCCACGGCCACAGCGCTGTTATTCTATCGGTGCCTCATATTACTGAGCAGTTGTTGGATATATTTCTATACCGTAAAAAAATATAGCGACTTACTTCCTTAGAATCGTGTATGTTGTCCAGCTGAGCCCTGACTATAGATTGATGGCCTTGCGCTGTCTCCACCCAGTACAGATGGCTGCCGTCGTAAGAAACGCCGTGAGCCTTTATTCATAGATAATACCAATAATTTTATTACTACGGTTAAAAAACTAGACAAAGAAACAAGTGGTAAAGTTAAAAATTTTGTACAACCGACTTCAATATAAATTATTAAGGATAACTCAAAAACTACTGGTCAGACCTTGATCAAATTTATATGGGACCACATGAGAAGTACCAGCTTTCAAATAAAAAAAGAATCATCAAAATCGGTTCACCTAGAAAAGAAGTTATACACATTAAAAAAAAAAAAAAATACAGTCGAATTGAGTACCTCCTCCTTTTTGAAGTCGGTTAAAAAGAGAACAGGTTTCACTAGAGCCCTAACTCAGATAAGTGCTCAATTTAAACTGTAACAATACTCAAGTGCCAATCAAATTGTTACTGACAATATTAAGCGCTGATTTACCCCGACCACGACAGTGAAGACAAACATCGTGATGGAATTGAATAAAACTATTTTTACGGATTTTATCGCGTTAAATTTTACTAATTTTGATTCCCGACGTTTCGATTAGTCAATTTTTACCATCCGTCAAGTGTAATATCCCTCTACAAGATGCAGGAGTGTACAAGCTTGATTGTGAATGTGGTCTCTCTTACATAGGACAAACAAAAAGATCCATTAAAACCCGCGTGAAATAACATATAGCTGACGTGAGGCACCGACGCTCTGGGAAGTCTTCAGATTTGATAGACCACAAATTCTCGCAAAAGAACACCGATTCCTACCAAGGATGATACGCGAGGCTATTGAAATTAAAAAACATCCTAATTTCAATAGAGAAGATGGATGGGTGCTAACATCTGCTTGGGATCCTATAATTAACAAAATTAAATCCAAACCCAAGCATACCACTGCAAGACTTCAAGATACTGTAAGCTCATTCTGCGTAGATCGGACCAAAAATTAATATTCAAAAAACTGAAGGTAGCCGGGCTAACTATGACATTGGGACGTCAAACACCTCAGTCCCCCCAGTGACCATGGGTGCTCTAAAGCACCCGAAACGTCGGGAATCAAAATTAGTAAAATTAAACGCGATAAAATCCGTAAAAATAGTTTTATTCAATGTGCAGTGTTCGCGTAAATATAAGAAATCATCGTGATGGAACCTGCATTACAGAATAAATAATATCCTGCATGTCCGGAGAATAAAAATTATTCAAATGCATGTGAAGTCCTCTAATACGCACTGGAGCAGCGCGGCGGCCTCCTCCCTTTTCCAGAATGCTTCCAAGAAAGTGATTACATCTGTGCCTCAACAGGAACGTGTAAAGTATACGTGGTAGAGCCATACTGCAGCTATATTAATTGTATAGTTGTAGTACGAATAGGTCGGCTCGACCGGGGAAGGACCACACTCTCACAGATCACCAGCGTAAAATAGCAGCTTAATGCTGCTGTGTTTCGTATGGTGAGTGTAGAGAACCGGAGACCTTATTTACTGGAAAAGAGGCATTCCATCTTAGTCGATTTTCCATCTTTGATTCGTGATCGAGGATAGATGTAGATGTCTATGGGCCACAGCAACCACTTACCATCAGGTGGACTGTGTGCTCGCTTGTAAAAGGAAAGTTACAGCCTTTTACGCCCCACTGCTGGGCACAGACCTCCTCCCATTTCTGAGAAGGTTTTGAGCAATTAGTCCGCCGCTCTGTACCAATGCGCGTTGGCGGACTTCACGTGTCTACGTAATATTTTATTTCTAATACACGCAGTTTTATTCACAATATTTTCCTTCACCACTGAGCTCATGGTAAATCAGCACTTAAACAGAAACAGAAACAGAAACTTTTTTATTCAATATAGATTATAAATAATACTTATTGAAAGTCACTCTTTTGTTTAATTACCACTGGTTCGAAAAAACCCTCTGTCCTGGGAAGAACCAGCAAGAAACCCAGCGGGACTTTTTTTAAATAACAGCTTACAATCATGTATTTACACAATTAACAAACAAATTAGAAATAGCTTGGTAGCGATCACCTCATTCCCAGGGGTTATTATCATCCATAAATTCCTTAATATTATAATAGCCCTTTTAATACAAACTTAGTTTAATAAAGTTTTTGAACTTTGAGCAGGTCAGATTTTGTATATTTTCTGAAATATAAAATTTTAAACTGCAACTAACAATTTCATTAGTGCCGGCAGGGATCGAATTCGGATTGCTCGCCTATTGTTTATTCTGTGCTCGCGTACTGTAAAAATTACAGCCAGCTATCCCTGAGTTTCCACGGCCGTGGGACGTGTGCATCTGTGTAGTGCCGTTAATTTCATTTTTAACCGACTTCAAAAATGAGGAGGTACGAAATTCGACTGTATGTTTTTCTTATATGTGTTACCTCATAACATTTTTTTGTTGAACCGATTTTGATGATTCTTTTTTTATTTGAAAGCCGTGCTTCTCATGTGGTCCCGTAGTGCATTGTAATCCTTAATAATTTATATTGAAGTAGGTTGTTTCAAAAATTTTAATTTTACCACTTGTTAACATTAATATTTGGGCTAGAGTAATTTTAAAAGTACTAGGTAAAATATTAATAACGATTCTAACTATTATTAATCATTTTTGTTAATTAGCCAATAATAAAAAAAAGTTTACCTGTTTAATTTCGGAAATGACGGTGACTTGCTGCTTCGATTTTATTGCTACGTATCTGATGTCATTACGTGTGCTGAAGAATAGCAACGCTTCTGGTCCTGTTAAAGAAAAAATGGGTTCTAATTTTTACAAATAATAGGTTGAGGAAAATGTTTTTTCGTATTTTATATACAAATTCAAGACATTTTTTTTTAAAGTTTAATATATGTGCCATTTTGTTCGATAACTTGTTGCCATCTTGTAGGTAGTGACATAATCCCGTTGCTGTAGAAATCTTGGGATTTTTGATCAAAAAATGCGCCAAGTAGTTTTGACAGTCTTCTCTTGATGTTAACCTAACACTGCCCAAAGAAGTCTGAAGAGACCGAAACAGGTGAAAATCTGAGGGTGCAAGGTCAGGAATATATGGTGGATGCATTAACACTTCCCAACCAAGCTGGCCAAAGATATGTGTGGTCTGGTATTATCATGATGAAAGACCACTCCTTTTCTGTTGATCAATTCCGGCCGTTTGTTTCTCTATTTCTTGCTAGAGTCTCATTATTATTATATGTCTCATTATATTGTTGGCAGTAGAGATCAGAATCGATGGTTGTACCCGGCGGTAAAAGCTCATAATAAACGATGCCCTTCCAATCCCACCCAGCATCACCTTATTGCGTGTTCATCCGGGTTTCACTACAGTCTGTGGAGCTTGACTTTCATCACCAGTGATCAATCTTTTCAAAAATGGTTCGGTTTCATTACGTTTCAATAAAGAATCGCAAATGTTTCTTTCAGTGAGCTCGTGTGGTACCCAAAAATCCTCAATTCCTCGGCTATTCCTTGGAATTGAGGATATACCACAAAACAGTTTTGACCCATTTCAAAAAGTCTGGCTATACAAAAAAGCTCGATATTTGGGTACCACACGAGCTCACTGAAAACTACTAATATGCCGATCTTGCTCCACTTTTTCAAAAATGGCATCGACTTTATCGGTATGGGGGCGACCAGAGCGAGCTGGATCTTTGACATCAAAATTCCCGGACTGAAAACGCTTGAACCAACTTTGTGCTACTCTTTCTGACACTGCATTAGATCCATAAACGTCACGAATTTTTTTCGTGGCTTGAGTCGCATTTTTCCCTTTTTTGTAATAAAACTACAGAATGTATCGTATTTCTTTGTTAGATTCACTGATTTTGGCGGACAGAAAAACAATTGAAAAATGGCGCGAAAGTGTTTTTTTACTTTTTATTTTTCTTAATGTAATTAATAGAATCAGGCGTTACTTTGCGGAAATCCATTATATTAAAGTTGGTAAAAATTACCTTGCGTACATCCGCTCGATAAAATAAAATGATGTGTCTTACCTAGTTTGAAGAGCACCTCCCGCCCTCCCTCAATTGCGTGCACACTGCTCTTCAAACTAGGTAAGACACATCATTTTATTTATCGAAACAATTTTTACTAACTATTAATTCTAATGTCTATATGTATTGATATTAAAACCAGCCAGATACAAACAGTAAAACCAAAGAGAATTTTCTTCAATTTTATACAAACAAAATACGAAGAAACTTTTTCCGCGACCTATTATTGACCTATATAGACCTATACGGAATAAAACACAATATAATACTAATTTTTCGTGGTAACACAGAGGCAATACTAGTACAAGTACTAGCGCGTGTTATGTGCACTCTGCAACGGATGCAGCCAGTTTATCAAAAGAGCGATACTACGGCCACATGATGCCGTTTCTTTACACATGTGCCACGGCGTCGCACCGCAATTCAGCATCTTCCAGCCTACGGGGGCTCCGGAAGCTCGGACAATCAGACCTAACTTGTAACTCATATTGTAATGTCGTTTAATTAGTAAAATTTTCATTTTTATTTTTAAAAAGTTTTTATCCCTCTTGGGATCATAAAACAGATTTCTATCGCTTCCACAAAAGTTAATACGATATTTTAATATAGGTAATATTCAAATGGATAAAGGTTTGGTTGAATTTATTAAGAGCTATGTATTACAGTCCACAGCTGCACTGTTGACGGGCTGAGGATAGAGAGAGAGCTATACCTGGTGCGTAGCAGAGATAGCCCAGCGCGTCCTTCACGTAGCCGTGGTCGCACTGGCACACGAAGTGTCCATTTTTGTTCTCGCACGAATGCGAGCACTGCGGCCTGGCTTGTTGACAGTCGTTCACGTCCTGAACATAACGTTGCTTTTTTTAAAATTGCTGTGCAAAGCTCTCGTCAGTGAGTAAAGTTTTTTATAGCATATGGTCTCAAATGACCACACCTGATGGTAAGTGTATGCTGTGGCCCATAGACATGATTTCTAAACTCGATTAAGAATCAAAATGCAGTAGCGTTGTCATCCTTGAGGACTAAGATGGAATGCCTCGTTTCCACTAAAAAGGGTCTCCGGTTTTCTACACTCACCATACAAAACACAGCAGCATTAAGGTGCTATTTAACGCTGGTATTCTGTGAGAGCGTGGTTCTTCCCCGGTCGAGCCGACCCATTCGTGCTACAACCATAATATAGCTGCAGCATGGCTCTACCACGTCAAAATTCCTTATTCTTGGTATATATACCGTCATGAGGCCATGTTACAATGATTTTTTTACAGCGTAAATATAAAATGTGTTAATAACTATACTACAGCGCCACTTATAAAATTAAAGTGACAAACGTACTTAAAGCCACTTCCACCTGTAGGTAAGTGGCTACTGCCCATGGATACCTTCAACCAACTTGAAACAAAGAGGCTACAAATGCGTTGTCACTTCTGAGGACCGAGATGGAATGCCTCACAGCCTGCAATTGTACTGGCTCTCTACACCCTTCAGACCGGAACACAGCAGTACAAGCACTGCTATTTGGCTGCAGAAATTGGTAAGAGGATGTTTACTTGCCACCCAGACGGACTCCTAAAAGATCCAGAAAAGGGGTCCCCACCACCTGGTATTTTCTTTTGTTGTGATTTTGTTTGTGATTCTCTTTTTGGCACTAAGCCAACATAAGGTATTGGGATTATGAGTCATTTTGATGCATAAATATAGAATTTGTTCCTAACTTGACTACAGCGCCACCTATTGGATCCTAGCAAGGATTTGAACCATCGTCTCGACAAAACAAAAACAAACTGTAAATATGGCCTCAATTGGCCAAATCAAGATAAATGAAAATATTAGAGAAACAAGTAAATGTGTCAATCCTATATAAATATTGTTAGGTACCCTTACACCACATCAAAAGTCCACTGCTGAAAATTGGTCTCCCCATAGATTGCCTCATAGGGGGTATATTTGAAATAGTTGCCAAGCTTGGCGGGCGAGTTGGCAACCGCAGTATTTTTCATTTTTAGTTGTTATCAGTAAGGCGCTGCTGTCCATCTCCTGTCCATCAGTTTCCCTATGTCGCCTCTTACGACACTCACGGAACGATATGGAGTAATAGATATATTTACACTGGCACTACACGGTTATATAAATAATGTAAAGAGACCTAATTTGTTGATATTAGAACCCCTTATATTGTACTAAGGGTAAGGGGTCCCTTACATTCCCTTACATTAAACTCTTGCATTTTATAAACTCTGAGCCAGGAAGCACTGGCTGCAACCCTCCTCAAGCAGCGCAATAATTTTGCTGGTTGTTATCACATTATCTACCATTTTCAAGACCGCTAAACAACGATAACAATACTTTGAAATGCCAAGAAAATGAAATAATTAAATAAAAATGAACTAAATGTTAGTAGTAGTATTTAGAGTTGATATTAACTTTCGGGAGTTCGCGCCACAAGAAATAAAATGTTGTTTTCTTTCAAAACTAGCCCAGGCAAAAATTGAATTTTGAACGTACTTTTTTAAACACCACGACATTTTTATAATTAGCCAGTAACATGTTCAAATAATTAAAACCTTTTCATAATCCAATAAGAGTTTAAATTAGGCACACCCACATAGTAACATTGATGACAATGCAATAGTGAGCTGATCTGATAATGGACCCGGATGTTGGCCCTAGCAACGCCTATAAAATATTTTTTAATAAAATATTTAATTATTATGCAATAAACACCTACTTTTAAACATTGAAACATTACTTCGTATTTCCAACACAAATAGTAAATAAAAAATAATACTCAGTTACAAATGAAAATAAAAAATGCTAAAAAATAATAGCAATGTCCACAAACTATACTCGTAGAATAAAAAGTCAACGTCCATGAGGACGGAATTACCTCGCACTGATGCGTTGTGTAGTTATACTGCTGCAAGGAGTAGGAGACCAAGCAGACGCAAACTGGGCCGTCACGCTCTGGACTGCAGGCGGTATTGTTACCACCACACGTGAAATTTGAACACATTGTGTGCCCTGAAAAGTATTCGGAATTGAGCTCACGTGTTCTTACGAATCTTTTTCTTAAGCTGCCTATTTCAATCTATATAGCTAGTGCGATCGCTGTTCATATGGTAATACCGGATCAGGCTAAAGTCAGTTATTGGGTTTTTCTGCCAAGAAATTCTCAGAGTAGCAGCCCGAAATCATGAAGTTAACGTTGTTTCACCCCCGCGCCTCAGAATGCACGGAAAGCAATTAATCCTACACCTGATATCCCCCGGTCGTTTTGGACTGTCGTCCTATCGGAATATGAGAGTGAGGGAATAGAAAATGCACCTGTGCTTGCGCACACACTCGTGCACTATTATCCTGTCCAGCGCAGATGCCTAGTCCCCGTTGAGTGTGCGCCATGACCGAAATTCGGTCTGGAGGACATTATCTTTGTCTAATTATTTTAAGCCAGTATTAAAAATTGTATAGGTATATCGTATACCGTAAACTGCTCGTGAATATTGCTCCGATGTATCGGCAGTATGTCAGTGCTGCGGCAATACAGCTGTAGATTTTTTTAACCATTACAAGCTTATGCAGAGTCGATGATCGTATCGTTGGTGCAGCCCAATATTAATTGTAAGAAGATAAATTATTTTGTCTTTTGTACTGTATTGTATTATATCTGCGAATAAATATTCTTTGTCTTTCTTTGCAAATAAATACGGGTTTTTTTTTCAATGATGCGTTGACTGAAAGAATATGGTGCACGGGAAGTTAGCATTTAAGAAAAAATTGATAAAATTGAAATAAATGATTTTTATTGAGCTTACCCTCTAAGCTCAATAAAAGGCAGTTATTTGCAGCCAGTATTAAAAAGTCATGAATATTATTTTTTAAATATTTGCCTTACTCTTCGTCTCTCTGTCCGGGCTAATCTTCGGAATGGCTGAACCGATTTATAATGAAACTTGACGAACAGATAGAGAGCAATACCAAGAGTGATCTAGGCTGTATTTTATCCGGAAAACTTGGAATTTTTTTGAATGTTTTCAAGGCAAGAGTAACTTGCTTTTTGTTAAGCTAAGTCTGTGCGTTTTACCTTCTTCGGCTGCATCACCACATCACATGGCTTAAATAGATTAATGAACGCAAGCAATACTTGTCGCAGAAAAATCACACTTATTATTACATATCGCATATACAAATCACATATATTACATTTAGCGACAAAATTGGCCACTTACACTTATCACAAAACGTTCCTTCATCGCTGCCATCTCTACAGTCCTTAATACCATCGCACATTTGGTCCTGTGATAGACAAAACGAGTGATCCAGACACTTGTAGCTTCTAGGACCCAATCCTGTGAACTCCCGGCAAGCAAGACCATCGTTAACAGTATGGGGAAGAAGTGCATGCCCTGAAATAGAAACCATTGACTTATTGTACTGCGAATTTAGAGCTGGTATAGCCGTGGTAGCTCAAGGACTAAGCGCTCGCTGTAAATTTCACAGTACGCAAGCAACCAGTGTTCGATCTCCACCAGCAAGAACGAAATTGTCACAATTTTAACTGCTGATTTGTAAGCATCATGGAGAAACCTGCATGTCTACGAAAATTAATAATTCGAGGACAACACGCATTGGGGTAGCGAGGCGGTCACTTCTTGCCCTTAAACCCTATCAAAAAAGAGAGAAGGACAATATTGGAATTAATATAAGATGTAACTTTACTTTTACTTTATAGGACTGGTGAAGCACTATTGTTCTAAACATTTGGACGCGGCATTGCAGATCTGGGTGCGATTCCCGCACATAACACATAACATAGGTTGCTTGTTGTTGCTGGGTTTCATATGGTAAGAGTGGAGAACTGAAGATCCTTTTTACTAGAAGCGAGGCGTTACACCTTAGTCCTCAGGAGTGAATACGCATCTGGTCACCCTTATATTCTATGAAAAAATGTAATCTGTCTCCATAATACAGGAAAAATTCTAGTGTAGGGGCATCGTTTATAAAGAAGAAAAGGACTTTAAATTCAAAATAGTATACCTTGGCATAGAGCTAGAATTAAAGGCTACGAGGAATAAATTTAGCAAATGACAATGGTAAAATGCTGCGGCCTTGCTGTATACTTTTACTATGACGAGAGCCGCCATAGTTTCTTATCCAAGGAGCTTCAAAAACAAAATTATTAAATCCTAATAAGTTGATCAGAACTATAATGAACGTTAACTTGTGTAATATTACTATAGAAATAAGTATGCTTATAATTTGATTTTGTTATTATTTTACTCACTACAAGTTTTCTCGATATCTTCGTCGGTCAGATCGTCGCAGTCGTAAGTGCCATCGCATGTCCACAGGTTCGAGATGCACCGCTTACCGTCGCACACAAAACCCTTGCAAGTTGACTGCAACAAATTATTGATATGTTAGTCTTTAATTAATTATGTCCTCCTACTCGATTTCTACCATTTCAGTATGGGGTGTATACACAAACATTAACCCGTCCTTATCGAAAGATTTTTACTGATAGAGCTACTCTGCAGCTACATTAAGGTTGCAGCTCGAGTGATTTCTATGGGGAAAGATCACACTTAAGGAAAAGCATAATATATAAATTTAAAGCTTCTGTGTTTTCTGTTTCGAATAACGAGAACCAGCGTCCCTTTTTAATGGTAACGAAACATTTCATCTTATAGTCATAACAGAGGGAACTGAGAATAGTTTACTCGTTTGTCAACTTTACTTGTTAAAAAATGTAAAGTTAAGAGCAATTTAATACACGAAAACACTCACGTACATAATAGTATGTACGTGAGTGTTTTCGTGTATTAAATTGCTCTTACTTACTTACTTACATTAGTATTAACTTATTACACACATGCCTATAGAGGCATGTGTGTAATAAGTTAATACTAATAGTGAGTCAACTCGGCGAATAGAAGGAGCAACGATGGGGCGCGGTATGAAGGAGATCGGAGTCCCCCCCTGCCCGCGACGTCTGCGGTAGTACCGGTCGGCTTCGCTTGCGTACCGGTACGCCCGTTTAGGAGTGTCACGTACACGGAATCAGTTGCACGCGTTTAGTGTTCACACAGCAACATGATATTACCCGGTATTATTTCGAAATATTGGGAAAGATTGTATGGCGCTTTAAGTAAAATTGAATTCTAATAACCATGTGATTGATTTCCATCACGATTTTTAATTGAATTATATGTAAGGATGAGAATTCATTTTATTATTAAATTCAACAAAAGACAATAATAAAACCCAATAATAAATGTCGTAAATATTTGTCGGTTGCATATCTGTAACGAAGCGATTGAATAAACAGAACAAACGTATAATTTTACCCTGTTTTATTTATTCTGTTCAACCCCCTATCCGATATTTTAAGCGGAATACCTCAGATACTGCTATATAGGTAAAATATTGTAAAATTAGGTAGGTACTTACCACCACAAGCCTTTGTTTCCAACATGACAAATCAGGTAAAGCTACGGAACGCAACTAGTTTTGTAAAGTAGTAATTAGTTTGTATCTTTGTATAGAAAAATAAATTATTACGAGGAATACTGATAAAATATAATGTTATGATGTTATTATCTAAGGAAATGTTTTTGTGACAACCCTTGCATATTTTTAGCGACTTGAAGTCGAGACAGCCTTGTAGGTATTTTGCGGTATAAAAAGGAGTTGACCCTAGTACTATTATTTATTCTGTGCTATTAGTATTTATTACACATGTGCTATAAGCTAGGTATAACTGTAGCAAGAAGTCAAGAACTGTAGGAGGCTTAGTAGTACGTTTATACCTGATGGTGCAAAGAGCCGAACACCGGCCCGACAGGGTGGTCTCGACCGGGGAAGGACCACGCTCTTACAGTACACCAGCATTAAATAGCAGCTGCTGTGTTTTGTTTGGTGAGTGTCTATTACGTGTACATCACCTTCAATTGCCGACGACATAATATTTTTGACAGAATCACAGGAGGACCTCCGTACTATACTCAATGACCTCAGTCAACGGATATGTCCTAAAACAAACATGGACAAGACAAAGGTCGTGTGTAACGTTCATGTCACAACTGTGCCGGGTGCCGGTAGATGTTGAGAGCACTATACAATAGAAGTTGTTAACGAGTATGTTTACCTAGGGCAAATTGTCAGAATGGATATCCGCAATGGAATCAGGGTAACCGACATAGTCCAACGGAGAAGCAATGGGCCGACCACATAGCTCGATGAACCTACGCCGGAGAGGACGAAAGGATATCGAAGTCAAGTGGGCGACCGGGCAAGTAGACTGGGAAGTAGAGCGGCTCACCCACTAGATGGAGTATGACCTAAGATAAGAGAATTCGATGGATGCAGGTAGCTCAGGACAGTACTTTGTGGCATTCCTTGGGGAAAGTCTACGTTCAGCAGTGGACTTGTGATGGGCTGCAATGATGATAACGATGATAGACATAACTTGGGTGCCTTTCTTCCGATGAGTTTACAATTAATTTAAAGTTTTCTTTCTTACATTTTAGCATATTATTTAATAATATCATAAGACTGATTTCAGTCACTGTGGCCAGTCTCAACGGAGACTAGCTTTCTGTGCAGGACAGGATTATAGTGCCCAAGTATATGCGCAAGCACAGGTGCGTTCTCTATTCCTTCACTCTCATAGTCCGATGGGACCGGAATGTAATCCGACACGACCGGGGGAGATCAGGTTTAGGATCGACGGCGTTACGGTCGACTTTCCGCACTTTCCGAGCCACGGGGATGAAATAATGCTAACTTCCCGGCTCCGGACTGTTACTGATAATCAGTTATTGGAGGTTTCTATCAAGAAGACAGAAAAGTCCAATAAAGTTAAAAATTGACAATACAGTCTAAGACAAAAAACTTACGTTCTTATCCGTCTCCGGCAGTGCAGTGCAATTGACTTCATCGCTCCCATCATCACAATCGGTGTAGTTGTTGCACACCCACACGTCGGGGATACATCGCTTCTTATCCACACACATGTACTGGTGGGTCTGATTGCAGAGCTGCTCGTCGGGGAGGTGGTTCGCTGGGTGAAGGATATGGTGATTAATTACTCCGAATAAACCTAAGAATCGCGCAGATAGTGTTCTTTTGTTATAATATGAAAGTGACAAATAAGCCAACAGTCATTCCGTGTTGGTGGTCCACAGATACCACTGCATTCCATGGAAACATCAGTCTCAAAACGAGCTAGACCCCATGATGTTTCACCTTTACAGCGTATAAGTAGGGCTATGGGGACTATATATAGTTTTCGCAAACATCAGCAGCCGCACCAGCGGTTGCCGTCCCTTCGTGGCTACTCCTCGGGAGAGTATAACTTCTCTCTCGATTTCCCCCACCAAGGCACGCCTCTCACGGCCCCCATTTCCATCTAAGCATCAGATCCGTCGTATTAAATGCTCAAGGTGCACCGATGTGTTCCGGTCTAAAGGGTGTATGTAGCCAGTATTGCAGCAGGTTTTCCCGGTTTTACCGGTTCTCTACACTCACCATACGAAACACAGCAACATTAAGCTGCTATTTTACGCTGGTATTCTGTGAGCGTGGTCGTTCCCCTGTCAAGCTGACCCATTCGTGCTACAATTATAATACAGCTGCAGCGTGGTTCTACCACGTATGATATATACGAGAAGAACCTGCTCGTTTTTTCGAACTCGGTAAAAAAGGAGAAACTAATAAATGAAATTAAATGTATTAATAAACAATTTTTAAATATTGTATTATGTAATTATGCTACTAACCTATTATTATGAAAGAATTTTTGAACACATTTACTTACTACAAAAATTCTCATCACTGCCGTCATTACAGTCGAAGTTTCCATCACAATACTTGGCCTGTGACACACAACCACCGTCAAGGCAGTTGAATACTTCATCACGCAGACATTCAGGGTCGTATGACTGCATCCCATCGTTGAACTGACATGTGCACGACGTGAGGTATAACGCCAACACAAGGAATATCGCCGCCATTCTGTTTACAGAACGATGACCATAATGCACCTTACTTTTATCTACCCTTTGTTAACTAATGACCGCATAACAAATTATCGAGTCATGAATACTACGTTTGATCCCAGCCAAAAGCAATATTTGTGCAACAGCTCAATATTTGTGCAACAGTACAATGTTTGTGCAAACAGTATAATGTTTGTGCAAAAAAAAATACTATTCGCTTCTGTAAATATATTTTGCGTTTCCGTATGTCCCACACAGCATTCAAATCATCATCTGATCAATCAATATATGGCCAAATACTCAAACGCCACTCAATTTTAAGATGTCGTTAAGTCTCGTGGTATAACAGCCACTTTGACTGAAGACAGCACGAGGCTTAACGGCATCTTAAAATTGAGCAGGAGCGTTAGAGTATTTGGGCAGTAAAGTCCGATTTTATTATCATAGTATTATTAGGTCGTTAGCAAAACATAGTAGTTTAGAAAAACCTAGTTATTCTATTTATGTTTAGATAAACTGTAGTGTGGCTCAGGTCCGTGCTTTGGGCATTTAATTAGGGGAGACCTATGTTCAGTTGTGAACTTGTAAAGGGCTGTAATGATGAAACTGTAGTGTGGTTATGTAACTCTGGTGGAAATCGTAGCCGGTAGGAATCCGCAATTGAATTATGTTTTTTTCTTTGTGACAACAGGTTATAACATACAGAATTAGGCTTTTAAAATCTCTACATAGTATAAAACAAAGTAGCTTCCCGCCGTCCGTACGCTTAGATCTTTTGAACTACGCAACGGATTTTGATGCAATTTTCATCAAGACAGAATGATTTAAGAGAAAGTTTATATGTATAATGCATGCCTATTATACGTTATATAATTCTTCTGTCTGTGTGTATGTGACTGAACTCCTCCTAAACGACTGGACCGATTTTGATGAAATTTTGTGTGTGTGATTAAGTTGATTAGGAATGATTTAGATTCACAATTGCACCCGGTAAGTGGCGTTGTTGTCGAGACCCAGAAATGAGGCGTGCGAAGCCAGGGCGGATCGCTAGTAAAAAGTAAAAGCCGACTTCATAGAACTAAAAGGAACAAATAATTTTCATATAATAGCTTCTGAAGTCGATGCTAAGACATATGTATTGTATAATAATAATGTGACGGCTCCGTGGCGCAGTGGCTTAGCAATGAGTTGCTGCGCTGGGGCCGCGGGTTCGAATCCCGCACGGAACAAGTATTTGTATTTGTATTATTTGCAGGCCAATAATTGTTCCGGGTCTGGATGTTTGTCCTTATGCAATTTAGGTTTGTAAACTGCCTCCACGATGCAGCAGAAAATCCTAGTGTGGGGTTAACGTTTTAAAAATAAAACTAAACTAAAGACCGAATTTCGGTCTCGGCGGCCAGCCACCACAGAGCGTAGCCTTCGGCGTAGGACAGGATTATATTGCCCAAGTGTATGCGCAAACACAGGTACACTGTCTATTCCCTCACTCTCATAGTCTGATAGGACGGTAATCCGACACGATCGGAGAGAGATTAGGCGCAGGACCAACGGCTTTACGTGTTTTCCGAAGCACGGAATTTCTTGACGGAAAAACTCAATAAGTAAATTTTTTCGGCCCGACCCGGGATTCGAACCCGGGGCCCCATGATCAGTAGTCGCGTTTACAAACTCAAAAATTTTATTGCGTTCATGAGGTTACATAAATAGTTCTTAGAGCCCTGGCAGGGCATAGCAACGTTATACATATATCAATTTAATTTAATTAATTTAAAAAGATGAATTACATATTTTATTTACTTAAACTAAACATTACTTTTAGATTTAATAAACATTTGCAATATTTGTTAATATTTATATATATATATTAAACAACTATGATATTTCACCGAAAAACTAACAACGAATGGAAACTTTTTTCAATTAAATATTTTTTAAGCTCTCTTTGAAATTTATTTAATGATTCTTCATTTTGTAGACATTTAGAGATTTTATTATAAAATTTTACACACATACCACAGGGTCCTGATTTGATTGTTTGTAATTTTGTGACACACACAACCACTAGACCAACGAGACAGTCATATAGGACACAGTAAAGGGTGACAAACGAGCACACAGTCCACCTGATGGTAAGTAGTTGCTGTGACTCAAAAGAAAGGGATTTAAGTGTCTTAAAAACCTATTTCAGATTGATTTGAAAAAGCCTATTTGAAAAATTCGCCTTGTAAATTAATTTTAAGTTTGAATGGAGTCAAGAATGAAGAATCGATAATATACTACAATTTAAAATATCGTAAAGATTTCTTTGCTCTATAAATTTTTTTTTTTGGTATTTTTTAACTATTACAAGTTAAAAAAAATAACCGTATAAACTCGACCTTATTTCGCCTACGTGTATAATAATTGCGTTTAAAAACTAGTAGGGGCAAAAAATATTATACTATCAAAATACATTAGTGTTTTTAACATATAAATATGTATATTTACCAACATTGCGTAATAAAGTATATACTTCCTTCTTTCTTTTATTTTTAAAACTTGATTTATACAAAAATGACATTTTAACATGAGGGGGTTATAAATACAGATTTCTTAACGTTATTTACTCTACAGCGGCTGTCTTCATTAGTCTTACTTTTGACAGGTCAGAGTCCAACTACAACTTTCGTTTAGATATATAAGCACAGAACACTAATATATAAGTTAGATTTTTTTTTTATTTAACTACAAATACTACATTCAACTCTAAAAGTATTTTGTATAAAACTAGTTAACTGGTTGGTAAGAAAAATGGCATCTCAAGTAGCAAAATCTTTACTAAAAGTGTCCTGTCCGAGCTCGACCGTGAAGTTTGTAATTTTGTGACACACACAACCACTAGACCAACGAGACAGTCATATAGGACACAGTAAAGGGTGACAAACGAGCACACAGTCCACCTGATGGTAAGTAGTTGCTGTGACTCATAGACATCTACATCTATCCTCAATAAAAAATCAAAATGCAGACGCGTTGTTACCCGTGAGCACTAAGATGGAATGCCTCGTTTCCAGTAAAAAGGGTCTCCGGTTCTCTACACTCACCATACGAAACACAGCAGCGTTAAGCTGCTATTTTACGCTGGTATTCTGTGAGAGCGTGGTCCTTCCCCGGTCGAGCCGACCCATTCGTGCTACAACTGTACTACTAATATAGCTGCAGCATGACTCTACCACGTATATAGAAGAATTAAATTTCTTATTATTTTCAGTTTAAATGTCAGCTTTTACTTTTTATTTAAAGTTTTTTTTGCCCCTTTCGAGTGGACTAAAGTAAATCGCAAGCTCAATGTAACAACTAGATGCCATAAACGACAGTCTAGCTTTATATCCTATAATAAATTTTGCGTATAGCGAGCACACTTAGACCCTGAGACACGTTTAACAAACGAAATTTCGTCGTAAAATAAAAGAGTTTTCATTTCATTCATCACATTATATATAATACATATTTTGTCTTAACAAAACTATTATTTGGGTAGATACTATTAATCTGATGGACTACGTTGCCTAATCTCAAAAAGACAACTTATCAATTAATTGCCATGTAGTTCTTTATGGAGGCCGTGATTCTTAAATGACCGCATGACCGCATGACGGCCACTCTTGCCATCTGCCAGAATCCACAGTAAAAATGTAACTAATGTCACCTGTTCCGTATTTCTCTGGGATTTATAAAGATCCTATATTTATGTGGGACTTATGACAAACAAGTAAAATAAAATAAAAAATTGTACAACCGACTTCAACATAAAGAAAATGAGAAAATCATCAATGTAGTCGAAGTCAATTAAATACACGTATGAGTTACACTTAATAATGCGTGTATTATTAAGGATAACTCAAAAACTACTGGTCAGATCTTGAACAATTCTTGAACACATGAGAAGCACCAGCTTTCAAGTAAAAAAAGAATCATCAAAATCGGTTCACCTAGAAAAAAGTTCCGAGGTAACACGCAAAAAAATACAGTCGAAATAAGTACCTCCTCCTTTTTTAAAAATCGGTTAAAAATAATGTGTCAACTGTGCGTAGCAATTCGTAAAAAGCTGCTAATGGGATACTGGTTATGTGATTGTGTAGGCAAAGAACATGCCAACTATCACTTCGTTCACAATTTTTCATCTAACCCCTTTTTTTGCCTAAACGTGGTCCGAGAAGCTCGATGCTCTTTGCCTACCCCATCGGGAATTACAGGTTTGACCCTAATAACATACACCTACCATTGTACTACGGGTAACTTGAATTTAATGTAAACAGTCCAATTTTTATCGAGATGCAGATAGTAATAACAATCAACAGCCTTCTGCTTTCACTGCAGTTTTGAAGTCAAGGACACAAGCTCTTCTTATTTTTAAAGGATTTATTAAAAGATTGGAAGGAAACGGGGAAGAGTGCGCTGCCACAATGCGTGTTATACATAAGTGGACTTCACATTACGTCTTCGAAATGTTTTTAATTCCTCAGACGTTATCGGGGTCTTCACGTGGCTTGTGTATGATGATTATGAAATTTAAGAGAGTCCGAGCTACCATATTGTACATGGTTATTGAAGGATTAAGAAATAGAATAGTATAATGGAGATGGTTATTCAAGAATTTAATCCGCCACACACGTTAACGGATATATTACATACAACTTCTTTACATTATCAAATTTCATGCTACTAATAATACTAATAATCAAACTATAAATAGTCTTAAATCGCATGGCATCAAAATTTTATTTGTACCGTCATATAAACTTTACTTACATAAAAAATAATTTTAACGTTTTTTGTACTTTTATTAAAATAACTTAGCATTAGAAACAAAATACAAGTGAAAAATTAAAAATCGTGGCAAACTTTAGAATTTATTGAAAAAAACTGAAATTAAATTATTTATATATTACGGTAATCCACTTACCTAATTTAAAAAGGTATATCACTTCATCTGAACTTCAATATTGTAATTAAACAATAATTCTAAAAAGTATTTCCGTCGTAAGTGTTAACGTGGCTAAACGGTTGAAAAGTGAACGATTGAAATTTAAACAGCTTTATTCGAATAGGAAATATGAAACTACCCGCAACTTTATTACGTCCTAAGGCTAGGTTTACATTTTTAAAGACAGTTGTTATATTTATTTTATCCGTATCATTTTAGCGATAAAAATACTTCAATATAATAAAGCTATTGCTATTAAATAGCTCTATTAGCCACTATTTACGTATATTATGGAAGGGCTGGATGAGCCCTGCCCACCCCAAAATTGTCTAGTGCCCATCCTAGGCTAGCTTACCAACTCAAAATTCTAGGGAGGGCTTAGTTAAACCTTGGGCGTCAGCTTCATCCACCCCTGGTTTTTAGAGGCCAGTTCCCTTCGAGAAAGTAACTTTAGATACACCAACACATCAATAATCACTGGTGGACATAGACTTGCGCCAAATTGCAAAACAGTTTCCCATATTCATGTTGAGCAGGCGAGTTGATGAGCGTTGGAGATCTGTCATAAAATTAATTTGAATGTTATTATATAGCACGGAATATTAAAACTGACGGTCATTATCAACTTCCCATTCGGTAATATATTATAAGTTAAATGTTTGCTAAAAAAAACTACACACTCGTTTTAATGAAATTTTAATCAAGTATTAATTTTTTGCAATGAATCGTCGTATGCAATTGATATGGGTGCAATATTTTCAGTTCTTTCGAGATATTATGCGGGACGAAAAGTATTCACTTACGTGCGACTAAAGTAGGGTTTCCCAACCTTTTTTTGACCAGGGACCACTTTGATTTTTTTGTAGTTAGCAGGGACCACAAGGTGAAAGAAAAAACTGTTTTAATGTAACTAAATTATAATCACAACTTTTAATATAATTATATAATAAACTTAAAGAAGCATTCATTAACAATATTATTTGTGAATTTATTGTAAAAGCTAGTATGTAAGTACTTACTAACGTGACGCGCGGTGTTGCACTGCCCGAGTGACGAGAAAATAATAAATAATATGTTATTTAAAACGATTAGGTAGATAAAATATTTAAATCTTTCGCGGACCATATTTAAGCTCTCGCGGACCACTGGTTGGGAATCATTGGACTAAAGTAACACAGTTATCTTTTGAAAGTTGGTATAATCGGACTCTGTGGACCGATATGTGGATATCGAACCCATAACAATAACTTTCAAAAGAAAGGGATTTAAGTGTCTTAAAAACCTATTTCAGATTGATTTGAAAAAGCCTATTTGAAAAATTCGCCTTGTAAATTAATTTTAAGTTTGAATGGAGTCAAGAATGAAGAATCGATAATATACTACAATTTAAAATATCGTAAAGATTTCTTTGCTCTATAAATTTTTTTTTTTGGTATTTTTTAACTATTACAAGTTAAAAAAAATAACCGTATAAACTCGACCTTATTTCGCCTACGTGTATAATAATTGCGTTTAAAAACTAGTAGGGGCAAAAAATATTATACTATCAAAATACATTAGTGTTTTTAACATATAAATATGTATATTTACCAACATTGCGTAATAAAGTTATACTTCCTTCTTTCTTTTATTTTTAAAACTTGATTTACACAAAAATGACATTTTAACATGAGGGGGTTATAAATACAGATTTCTTAACGTTATTTACTCTAGAGCGGCTGTCTTCAATCTTCATTAGTCTTACTTTTGACAGGTCAGAGTCCAACTACAACTTTCGTTTAGATATATAAGCACAGAACACTAATATATAAGTTAGATTTTTTTTAATTTAACTACAAATACTACATTCAACTCTAAAAGTATTTTGTATAAAACTAGTTAACTAGTTGGTAAGAAAAATGGCATCTCAAGTAGCAAAATCTTTACTAAAAGTGTCCTGTCCGAGCTCGACCGTGAAGTTTGGTAAGTAAAATTATTTTCGTCGTTCCTTCAATCTTTATTACAATTACCAACATTACTTTTAAAACGAATAGTTTCGTGGAACGACTTGATTATGTATAAAACCCGTTAAAATAAACTTTGAACTCTAGTTGATTATTTTGGCCTCAATACAATATTACAAAATGACTCCCTGTTTATTGGAATTTAGAGCGTCGAGAGTGATAAAGCAACTGAATATTTTTGTTACCTTTGAAATTAAAACATTTCAAATTCATCATGAAAGCTTGTTTTTCCTCATGACAATTTTTATAAATCGTACCCTTATTGCTCTGTGTGTTTCTGTTTCTGTTTCTGTTTCTATGATTTAATTATCTTCTTAAAAAAAGAACTAAACTCATTTAAATACTTAAGATTTTTAAATATATACCACAAAAACCATGTTTCGTATTATAACACTTTTCAGATGTAGTTGCTTGATTTATTATTATGTCAATATTATTCTGTTAATAAATATTAACTTGCGGTTACTGGTTTTAGCTTTTATTAATATACTAGAAATTGCTGATGTATCTACCAGTAAAACAAACTAAACAATGTTAGTAGCTTTTTGGTGAAAAATTAACACCATATTTGGTTAAAGTTATTGCAGGTAAAAGAACTCTGATAACTATAGTTTACTTTTACTGTATAACTGGGTTACGACAGTTTCTGAATATCTTCAGCTACTATCAATTATCTGTGTTTACTTTTTTCTTTCACTAAGTACATTCGAGACAGTTTCTGAATTATTTTCGGCTAAAACAACAACACACAACTTACAACGCGCGCTCTTTATACGTTAATCGTGCGCCGGTTGTCGCGCGTTGTAATTGACAAAGACTATTGCAATGTTGGAAACAATAAAATTCAAGCGCCAAAAGTTGATTGTATTAATACATTAGCATCGAAAGATAAAAATGTGTATTTGGAAAATATTTACATTATTATGCATTTCAAAATACAGTCAAAACCGGATATAACGACATTGAAAGGACCATATAACTTCGGACGTTATATCCGATAGTTGTTATAAGCAATATACACAAGTATACAAACATAAAAATATTTATTCTGAAAAACTTATGTTTCATTCTCGTCAAGATTTTTGATTATCATCAGCATTAAACATAATTAAAATTAATTAAAAGCAACAAATTTTTGTAAAACTATAAACATTCCTTTGCAATTTCACTATTTGACTCGCCATTTTGTAATCTCTATATAACGTGTTTTTTTTTTCAATATTAAACACTTTCCTCTTTTCATCATGTTTTTGTCACATGGTAAAGCGAAAACACAATCAAAACCAAAACTTATCAATTCAATCTTTAATTCACGCTGTTAACTTATTGCACTAAATAAGTTGTGGAACATGCAAGGTCAAATGGCAAAGAGCGCGCAAGAGGTTCGGATGGGGTGGGAGAAAGTGCGTAGGCAATAATAAGTCAAAACATTCCTTCATAGATTAGAATAAGTTTGAAAATTGTTTGTATTGTTTTATTATTCTGGTACAAGCACAATGGTTGGTCGTTATAGCCGATGAATATTGATAAAGTTCCGTCGTTCTAAGCGATATGTTGCTGTATCCGATGTTGTTATAGACGGTATGTTTACTTAACTGTTTATTAGGGATTCGGCCAGGACCTTACCATTCGGTCGTAATAACCGATTCGTCGTTATAAACGATGTCGTTATATTCGGTTTCGACTGTATTATTTAAATTTTTTTTAGACACTGCTAGAAGGGCACTCAGCGTAGGAGCTGCCTTGCAACAGAAAAAGACACTCCCAGATCGCACTGGCAAAAATGTGGTGTTAGTTGACGGAGTCCGTACACCTTTCTTAGTGTCATTCACTGACTATGCTAAGATGATGCCGCATGAGCTAGCCAGGCACTCTTTGTTGTAAGTATGATTTTGTATCCCTATTAGAATAGGCAAAATAGTGTAAATAATTGTTGAAAAAATAATAGGTAAAGATGATCTTTTAAGGTAGGTTAGGTTTTACTTTGATCTATGAATATAAATATGTACTACAATACTTCTCTTTGTATCAGTGAAACAATTGACTTGTGTTGATTTATATTTTAAAACTATATTGCATTAAACTCATAACTTCTTAGATGCCAGCTTTAACCAAATAATTGTACTACAGTAACTTGCAACATGTTATTCAGTATAGAAATAAATAATGCATGACTTGGGGTAATGACTACCCTAAAAAAATCCACCCTTAGATGTATACTACCTTATTGCACTAATAATAAAGAATAATATATTTAACTTATTTTACCTTAGGGTAGCTGTTTTACGGTGGATAAACGAAATAACTGTATAGCACCCCTAAAAGACCACAAATTTTATCATAACTTGTTTATTTCTTTTTCTAGCCAATTTTATTATATATTGCTTAGTTTTTCTGTCAAATATTGTTTTAAACTGGAAACTTTTTTTATTTGGAAATTGTTTTGGAAAACTCACATACTCTTCTATTTCATACTACAAAACAAATATTAATGATCTATTCCACAGGGGTCTATTGCAAAAGACTGGCATACCAAAAGAGGTGGTTGACTACATTGTGTATGGCACTGTTATCCAAGAGGTGAAGACTTCTAACATTGGCCGTGAGGCTGCTCTAGCTGCAGGCTTCAGTGATAGGACCCCTGCTCATACAGTTACCATGGCCTGTATTTCTTCCAACCAAGCCATCACTACCGGTAAGGACTGCTATCATTAGCTTCCACATATTGTATTATTTTACAATTTAAACTTGAATCTTGCACATAGTTGGATTTAATGTTGCACTTTGAACCAATATGTGGTATGGTGGGTGTTGGTATTAAATGTGGAAGAGCCACGCTGGAGCTATATTATGGTTGTATCACGAATGGGTCGGCTCGACCTGGGTAGGACCACGCTCTCAGAGAATACCAGCGTAAAATAGCAGCTTAATGCTGTTGTGTAGAGAAACGGATACCATCCATCTTAGTACTCAAGGGTGACAACACATCTGCATTTTCTCACTGTCTATGGGCCTCACAATACACACTTACACTACACACACTATCAACTGGACTGTGTGCTTTTATGTCACTCTTATTGTGTAACAAAAATTCCATAGATGCCTCTTACGACACCCACGGGACGATATAGGGTGAATGTTTTTCTTATGCCGCAATACTAAAACTAAACTAAATTTGTTAACATCTATACAAATAAATAAAATTGAAGTGTCTGTTTGTAATGTCCAAATAACAGCTTTTTACTAAATTCATATGAAAATACATACGGTACTTATAACAAAAACACAATTTTAAAATTTTTGTCTGTCTGTCTATCTGTCTGTCTTTCTGTTTGTTCCGGCTAATCTTTGAAACGGCTGGACCGATTTCGACGGGACTTTCACTGGCAGATAGCTGATGTTATAAGGAGTAACTTAGGCTGTACTTATATTTTAGAAAAATAATTAGGGTTCCGCACAACATAATTAAAACCCTAAATTACACGCGGGCGAAGTCGCGGGGAACAGCTAGTTATCAATATTTTCATCATGAATAATGATATGTCCAGGTGTGGGAATGATAGCGGCGGGAGCGTACGACGTGATAGTGGCGGGCGGGGTGGAGTTCATGTCGGACGTACCCATCCGGCATTCGAGGAAGATGAGGTCGCTGCTACTACGTATCAACCGCGCCAAGACACCGGCTCAGCGACTTTCTCTGCTCGCGTCCATACGACCAAACTTTTTCGCGCCCGAAGTATATAAATTTACCTTTTAACTTTCTTTTATTCTTTTTAATACACAAATGACAATTAATGAATAAAAACATGCTTATCATCTTACATCGCAAGTAGGTTTATGGTCAAACACGGCAAATTCTCGAATATTGTCAGGTGTTATAAATATCTTCGATATAATAATCCTAATATATATAATAATCCTAATCTATATAAATAAAATGATAGAGGTTTGCAGTTGTGCGCGCATCACGGAAAAACTACTGGATAGATTTCAATTGAAATGTCTAAGAAATAAAACTTGGAAAACCTAATTAGCCCCCTTTTATTTCTTAGACATTTGGCCCTTATCTAAAAAAAAAAAAATTACGATTCATTTAATATAAAGTTATTAAAGTTTTTAGTGAACATTATATGCAAAGAATAATAACATTATTTACAAAGAAATTTTGTAAGCAAAGTATATTTTTTGCTTGTGATCTTTTTGATGTTTTTTCCTTCGCACATACGAAAATTTACTTTACCGGTAGGCGAAGTGTAGGGCGATCCTCCACTAGATGGAGTGAGGACCTGGTAAGACATGCAGGAAGTCGATGGAGGCAGGTGGCTCAGGACCGTGCTTTGTAGCATTCCTTGGGGAGGCCTATATTCAGCAGTGGGCTTGTAAAGGGATATAATGATGATGATGATGATGATACGAAAACTTTGCTAATATATCAAGCAACGCGGACGAAGTCGCGGGTATCAACTAGTTACATATATCGTATACAGTAGGGCATCTCTCCTGAAATCTCTGAGGAAGTAGGCAGTGTTCAAAGAGTAGCGAGCTACTTTGACCAGGTTTAGCCAAAATATATTGCTATCTTTTTTTTATAAGCCAGTACTTGAACACAATTCCATCTGGTGGTAAGTGGTGGTGTAGCCCTAGATGGTAAATCGCACTGTCTTAGCGTAACAAAAGCCTATTCACTCTTGCTTTGAAGACGCCCAGATTGTATTCGGCCGGAAAATAGACGCCGGCAAGTTATTCCACACTATTTCTCTAAACAAAACCTTGAGTGTATCTTGATTTATTTAGGAATTAATTAATTATGAATTTAAATTTATAATAATAATTTACTTATTAATTTTAGTTAATTAAAATGCTTATTTCCTGAAGCAAAAAATATATATAATATGTATATAATTTTTTAAATATTATATGAATGTCAATCAATTTATTTT